>SAYR01017606.1:834335-1035317 GCA_004382745.1 Argopecten irradians irradians | reverse complement strand
TTTTTTTGCCTCATTTGAATACGTGTTATTTTTCAGTATTTTAGAAGTAAAAAATAAAAGTGCTCAAATTACCATTAAATGTAAAAATAAGTGACAAAAGCGTATCACTTCACGCAATAATGCTGCAAATATTTTAATAACCACGAACCTAGCTATAAAGATTAACAGCAAATTTAGCTCGATACAGCTAAAAATGCTGTTGCAGTGATGATTTAAGTAAAAACAATTTCAGTAAAATTTGGTTAAACTATGGCTCTACTCAAAGAGGAAAAAGACACAATTTCAAAATGGTCGCCAAATGGGCCATTTCTTAAATCCCCTGTATAAAAAATCCACTGAAAATAGAAATGTTATTTTTTGATAAAGTTTGCATCTGGCAACTTGCTACAGATATTTATAAAATATATTTGAAAATCTCATAACTTCTTTGATCTTTGTCGAAACGAGACTTAAACGGGACTGAAACCTCAGAAGAATACATCCTTAAATTGTTTTTACTGATATCATCACTGCTCCTGCATTTTTGGCTGTATCGAGTTCATTTTTGTTGTAAATCTTTACTAGATTCGTGGTAATTGAAATATTGAGCATTAGTTTGTGAATTATACACCTTGTGCCTTGAATTTGTACATTCAATGGTAATTTGAACACTTTTATTTTTTACTCAAAAACATTGAAAAAAATTAAATGGGACAAAAAAGTAAGCACACGGACCCTCCATTTTTGTGCCTTTTTCTATAAAGGTTTAATTTGGCAAAAATGGCTGAAAGTGGCCATTATTTAGCTCAAAATTAAGGGGTAGGGGGTAGCATATGGTATTATTCTGAGAAAAAAAATATGAGTCTTATTAATTATAACTGGTTTATTTTTAAAGAAGCCCATTGGGGAAAATAAATTCTACATACATCCTTACATATGCAAACAGCCTCATTAGGAATTGTGGCTTTAATCTCTAGTGTATATTGTCAAAACGGCAAATTTCTAATAAAATCCAATATGTTGTCAACTAGATATTTTGGAAGTGACAAAAACAAGCACAACGGACATGTGATTTCTTCCATTTCTTTCTATAGCAGATAAATCTCTTTCCAAAATGTTTTATGAGAAAAAAGTTTGATACAAGAAAATTTCGACCTTCTAGAGGAAAACTCCAAGTATGATGACAAAATACATTTCGCTAAGTACATGTACATTTATATTTATGTAAGTGATTACTTACCAACGACACGTCCTGTGTGCGCATGCCTAGTGAACCCGCGCTGAATGGGACTGTCTGCAATATTATAAAACAATATAACTTATCTTTTTGTGGTTTTTTTTATTATGTTACTTTTCATTATTTTCCTCCATTTTTCCTGCCATTTTTTCCATGTAAAACATGTACAAATGCACTGATATAAATTACTAAACATATGGATTTGCTTACGTTACACATAAAAATGAACACTTAACGCATAACACTCATTTGCATTATTTCTAAATTAATTCCTTTCATTATGATTTGAAAGTCAAAGACTATTTACTGGAGGAATACCAAAGAATCAATTTATATTTGAAAAGATAAGGTGGGAAATATCACCTTAAATGTGCCTATAAGTGATGTACTTCGATTCAAGCAGGCGTCTGATCCTGAAAAAATGGATTTATTACATATAAAATATAACAGCCATATAAGGGTTTGAACAAATGTCTTGAGGTGATTTAATATATACTATTCAATGTATAGTGTTGTTGTATATTTATAATTATCATATTATTCATTTGTTGTTTTGTTTTTTTATCATAATCCGACTCTCTGGTTGGGCAGATTCTTTTCTATATACTACTATGAATCAAATAATTCCGAGAACGGCGCGAAAGCCCGACGTTATGCATGACGTTACAATAGAGACCTCGACGTTGCGTATTGATTTAGAAAACGTATCCATTAGAAAATAAATGGAATCGTACATTTAAACTAATCTATTTTATAGTCTGACAAGTTAAATATTACCATGATGTTACTATAAATGACGGAACATCTTACGGAAGGGTGAAGTGGACACTGGGTTTGTATTCATTCAACATTGCAATTACGCTAATCTGAACACAACTGCTCTTCCATTGACTTTATATAGACATATATAAATAGTAGGAAATAAACTTAATTCTTGAATTTTGTATGTGCCAATAATTTTCATACTAACGAATTAAGAAGAGGCTTTTATTATTTTATTCACTACCAAAATTACCAACATTGTAAAATTTGAAATATTTAAAAGCCTAGGTTTTAATTTAACATGTACAAATAGAGCTGAAAATGATTTGAGACAGTTCTACCCTAATTCATTTATATTTACAACTACCGTGCAAGCCATGTGAGGCGTTTCAGGGGCGTTAGAATTGTAGCTGCTTGGCCCTACCTGCATGATTATTTGGACATTTTCATTCCATCGAATATTATATATAATTTAGCATTACATATTGAATTTTCATATATGTCGTTGTAAATAAAGATATGTTCTGAACTATCATTCTTACCGAGACCCTTTCGTTCCTTGGAGGAAGCACACGGTTTCGTCTCCTCTGAATTAAGAAACATATTCATGATCTTCCCAAACGGTCATCTCGTAAACATTGGCTTATGGGTAACTTAATTTTCTACGTACAAATGTACTTTATATGAACATTGCGACATTAGTATAGGTTACATTTTATGTTTGGAGTATTACAAATGACTACGAAAGTGTTTTGACCATGTATTCCAGAATGAAATGAAGAGCAAATGCAGTTACGTTTGTAATAAATAAAACTCACTTTATGATTGTAACTCGGGGTTTCTTTCAATGCCAATCCATGGTGATATTTTTATATAATTCACACTGAACATAATCATTATACATCAACCCATTCTGTGCATATTCCATATTTTCTTTTTACCATACGAACTATATCCAGATATAAAATTAACTTTTTGTCAATTACTTTCGCGATAAAATCCGAGCATGCCCCCAACAAATCTAAGAATAGTAGAACAACAATTTGATAACCTGCATAACAGCATGATTATCTAACATGATATACTACCTCTATAATATCTTGCGGCTGTTGCAGTCCTCTCCTGTTCTAGATATGGCAGCAAAGCTGCAGTATCTAGTCTGGGGATGTTCATCAAGTCGGATGACATACGGATCATCGCCAGCTTGTTGGTTCTGATGGGTTTCCATAACATCTCCAGAAAGGAGATCGTCCTGCACTGATCCATTCCGATTCTCGTCCAATATTCCATGTCCTTCTCTAATTAAATCATTTACATGTACATGCAATGGAGATACCTCTGGTGTGTATGGCGATCGTTGCCGTGACGTTCGCGCCTTTGATTCTCTGGTAGCATTCTTTCATCGGACCATTACTTGAACTAGCACCTGGAGGTTGGGGATTGTGACTTATCATAGCCTGTTGTGTCTGCGACCACTGTGCACCGTCCAGAGTTTACATCGCGCCGGGTACATAGAGAACCAGCATTCTGCTTACTGTTATTATGATAGCGGTATTCGCAGAATTCCTGGTCAGAAGGGTGGAACATTTTCTCCAAGTCTATTCTTCAGATTCATTATATAGCAAGATTCCTTTCAATATGTTTTGCCATATTTTTTGTTATTTGATGACAAACT
This sequence comes from Argopecten irradians irradians, assembly GCA_004382745.1. Taxonomy (NCBI): domain Eukaryota; kingdom Metazoa; phylum Mollusca; class Bivalvia; order Pectinida; family Pectinidae; genus Argopecten; species Argopecten irradians. The sequence continues at coordinate 1,031,664 of SAYR01017606.1, read as the reverse complement.
TCTGTTTCAAACGTCCTTCCATCACTTTTGGCGGCAGCTTGGTGGATTTGCATTCCTTCTGTTTTGGATTATTTAAACCTGGTTGGATATCTGCTGGATTTTCTATGTTCGATTTGTCTGTGATGCCAGTGCAGTTGGATCGTTGACATCCCCCTCATTGAGCTATTCGGTTTACATTTGCTTTCGTTTAGTGTAGCGATCTCGTCTTCTGTCCGGTTTACAGTTATGATCATGATCTACGGGGGTTTGAATCCTCCAATGATGGCCACGGAGGAATCAGGATCAACATCGATAGGCTCTGTTGAAGGTTTTAACGCAGTTGGTGTTGATTGGAGCAGAAGCAGAGATAATTGATCTTTAAAAGTCTTTCTCTTCGACTTGAATATTCTTTTGATCTTCTCAGGGTGGAGGACCCTCTAGGTTTGTCTGTTTGTGGTATGTCTGGATGAGATTCTAGGTCGACCAGGGTATACTTGGGTATGCAAAAGCTCCGGAGCGTTGCAGCGTCATCGTAAACATAATAGATTCAACTCATTTTTTGTTTAGATTTTACGTCCTATTAACAGCCAGGGTCATGTAAGACGTGCCAGGTTTGTTTGTGTAAACTAAGCACACTAACCCCCCATTTTCCTGCCTAATTTAGAAAGAACAACCCATTCCCTATTGATATGCAAAATATTAACAAAAGTTTAATGCCACAACTGTTTCTATAAAGGGTTAAATTTGGAAAAAATGGCTGAAAATGGTGTATTTTGTAGCTCAAAATTAAGGGGTAGGGGTAGCATATGTTGTTATTCTGAGAAAAAATATGAATCTTTTTTTAAAGAAGACTACATTCTTCAAACTTCCATACATATCAGACATCTCATTAGGAAATGATGGCTTTAAACTCTTGTGTATATGATCAAAACGGCAAAAATCTCAAAAAATCTAAGATTTTGTCAACTAGATATCTTTGAGTGACAATAGCTCAAAAACAAGCACACCGACATATGTTTTTTCTTCCATTTTCTTGTATGGTATGAACTCCTATTTCCAAAAATCTATATGAGAAAAAAAGTTTAATACAAGAAAATTTTGACTTCTCAGAGGTGTACATCCTTAACATATCAAAACTGGAATGTGATATGCAATAACGTAACAAAAAATGCAAGCGAATAAGAACGTCGCTTCTGATTGGCTGTTCCAGCTATGTAGTGATTGAAAAATGAGTCCCTAAAAGTTTGTTATTTCTCCACTACATTGAATTAATTTTATTTTATCATTGATTAATTGTTATAGAGAAATCATTTAATACCTGTATCCCTGTATGTATAAGTAAAAGCTATCGAAATCATTTTCACGATTCCTCATTGACAGAAGACTACCAATGGGATATATTCTGTAAGATATGCCAGGAACACTTGGCGGACGTGACCTTCCTGCCGTGTGGACACCGTGTCTGTTGTAGACCTTGTAGTAGATGTATACGTCACTGCTGTCAATGTTTCTGTGTCGTCGAAGGAATCGAACCCTAAACTACGGACTTAAGGAAATACCTTATATGAGGCAACGTCTTGCTTCCTTCGGCTGTGTACATATGCTTTAATACTAACTACGTTTATGTATCTGATAAGAGTTTCTTCGTGCCATCAAAAGCACGAAACATTCCCTGACTTACGCTTATGAAGTAATGATGTCTGCTCAGCACTACATTTCGTGATGGCTATGCAATATTTATACCATGTTCAATTCTAACTTTTTATTGTTTGAACTTTATCTATTGTGTTGATTTAAATTTAAAAAAGAAGGAAAATGTTTACGTTAAAATGAAGTGAGAGCTCCGTAGGACTACACGGACATATCTGTGATTAATAATGACTGGTATATTGAGATTTTACATCAACTGAGACAGTCGACTGATTAATGCATATCTGCTCGTAGTGACTTCGATTGCTCATTCGTTTTAGTTGAACACCGACATGGACATTTGACCTAGATGATAAATGGCATTCAATATCTGATGAACTCTTGCCATTGTTATAATTAATGATATTGTTATAAGCTATTGGAACCTCACCTTTCTATTCGTCGTTTTATTATATACCGTACTTTTATATATAATATTGGTTTACATGGTATTCATAAATATACACATCAAGTGTTTTATACATGAATTTAATACGTCTGTGTGCTAAAAAATAAAACTATCCTGCGTTTCGTAAATATTTCTTTCATGTACAATCATGTTTACAATATTTCACATCGTAACGTAGTGTTTTATTTATGTGCATGCCTTTTATCTTGCTAAATCTTGAATATGTTTTATTCCCAGCTATATTCGCCATTATTCTCTGCCTAAAGCCGAAAGTGTAATGAAGAACTTATCAACAACAGATATGTTTAAAGATTCCAATTAAATGTATAACCGTCATGCAATTGGGCAGAATACTAATTGACAAGATATATATTAGCTTTGTATTTTGTATTTGTATTTATTTTAGTTAAATGAGCTAATATGTTAAGAGTTACTCAACGAATTGCAAACAATAATGGCCAATCAAATGTCAATCAAATGGCTGCAAACAACAATTTTACCCCCCATTCAGATAATTGATAGATCAATTAAAATAACTTTCTTTAATGAATAGATACCCAGAGGATTTAAACTTGATACCGGTTGAGATTGTATCCTGTAATATAATAAGGTTGTCCATGAAATAAAAGTTATACCTTCTAATAAAAGATCTATCAATTAAACCATAGGATTTAACATGATACCGGCTGAGGTGCTACCCCTGTTAAATAAGGTTGTGCTTGGTAGAAAAAATTCTTAACCTGATACCGGTGGGGACGCCCCCAGTAAATACGGTCCCCTGTAGGAAAATTGACTTGACACTAGATGGGTCCGGCCCTGGTAGATAAGGTCACCTCTAATTGCATTTTAGAAGTCTACCAGCAATATTTTTAAAGTATAACCTGATACCAGATGGGTCATCCCTGGTAAATAAGTTAATTAAGTAAACAGTTAGATTAAAGGTAGAAGTCTACCTAAATAATAAGTATGTTTGTAGTCGTACGAGTAACTCAAAAGAAGCCACAGATTATTTAGTTATAGTTTAGGTTGTAGGCTTTTATTTGTACATCTCATGGTATGAATTTATTATTTTCAATTAGATGGATGTATTAGTAGTAATAAAACAATTGAATTTTATTATTTTCAATTAGATTGATGTATTAGTAGTAATAAAACAATTGAACTATAATCTTGCCTCATTGTGTGTAAAATGCATGTCACATATCTAAGAACTAACAATATTGATAAGCCGCAAGGCTATTATGTACAATATACATGAGTGAGAGGGAAAAAGCTGATAAAATGGTGCGGACTTTTAAGTGGAAACTTAATTTATTAAAATGTGAAAATAAAAACCGGAACAATTAAGCATTTCATAGACAATATAAGAAATCTAGTTTTGATTTAGAAATTACAAATTCAGCGTGGAGTTTATTGTTGGGTTTTATTCCATATTTATAGTGCAGGGTTTCACTATTAAAGGCCCAATACCTTTCAGGAGCAAAATTGAAAAAAAAATCTTAAAAACATCAATAACATTAGAAAATACATATCGATGATCTAGATGAGATAACATCGAACATATGCAAGATTTCCTCCGTAATGTATGATAACAGTGGAGGTTCATTTCAGAGTTAACTACCCCGCGGTATTTAGGACGACGGCGGGAAATTTAAGACTATGTTAAGATCTGATATCATAAGGATGCAAAAGAGGAACATATGTTAAACAACAAATGATAAATATTAGAACATCAAAGAATCGTATTTTAATAAGCTTATAGACGTAATACTAAAACATTATTGTACAAAGTAAAACATTGTTGTACAAAGTAAAACATTGTTGTACAAATTAATTAATGATCAGAATTACAATATGATTACTGTATTGAGAATTGTAAAAAGTATTAAAAAATAATAGTAAAAATCTAAGCATCTTGAATCAAAGAGAAATTGACCAGCAGCACAAGCCAAATGGTGTGTTAATATATATTTATACTTTATATTCTTTTTAGAATATCGTAAGATTGAAGCCAGGTAGGTAAATGCCCGCGAACACAAGATCAAAAAGGATAGCTTTAGATTTTGTTTGTTGTTTCCTTATATGGATATCTTGAGCACAAGATGTAAAAAGGAAATAAAGACCAAAGAGTGTACCACCGTAACCAGCATATTTGGTCGGTATAGCCAGGTTTTTCCGGGTTATAAGGTTTACAATAATGGATGACGGGGACGATGCCATTTAATTATGTTGAAATAGACATGTAGGTATCAGGGTTAGACAAGGACCGGTTTGGGTAAGTTATACTAAAATTGTAAACAAAACATACATGTTTTAAGTTGTAATGTTAATAATAGAGTTTCGTTAGGGTCACGGTATTTGTAGATATGTATATTGATAAGGGTGTGTGTGTACGTTTATATTGTGTAATTGCAGTGCGCGTTTGTGTGAGTGGAGTGAGTGTGTATGTGTGTGAATGAGCATATGATTAGTATGGGAGTAACATATGTGGTATGATACAACATTTAAACAAGAGAAGGTTCTCATGGAGCAATGAGTGACTTACTGAATAATATGAAGGATGACAGATAGAAAAGTGAAATTAAAATGGATAACATTGCAAAAATTGTGTATTGAAAAAGTTATGTTCAGTGTAATTAACAAAACAAAGTGGAAAATGTGGATTCAACCATTTAACCATAAAAATAGCAATAATAGAAATGAATATCACAATTATTTCGATCCTAACTGAATATGACAATAAGATAGGTGAAAGTCACCACACTATCTAATACTGCGAGAATCATCATATTAGTAATACAGACACTTCAAATAGGTAAAAGTCATCGTACTGTCTATTACTGCGGGAATCATCAAATTAGAAATACAGACACCTCAAATAGGTAAAAGTCATCGTACTGTCTATAACTGCGGGAATCATCATATTAGAAATACAGATATCTCAAATAGGTAAAAGTCATCGTACTGTCTATTACTGCGGGAATCATCATATTAGAAATACAGATATCCCAAATAGGTAAAAATCATCGTACTGTCTATTACTGTGAGAATCATCATATTAGAAATACAGATATCTCAAATAGGTAAAAGTCATCGTACTGTCTATTACTGCGGGAATCATCATATTAGAAATACAGATATATCAAATAGGTAAAAGTCATCGTACTGTCTATTACTGCGAGAATCATCATATTAGAAATACAGATATCTCAAATAGGTAGAAATCATCGTACTGTCTATTACTGCGGGAATCATCATATTAGAAATACAGATATCTCAAATAGGTAAAAGTCATCGTACTGTCTATTACTGCGGGAATCATCATATTAGAAATACAGACACCTCAAATAGGTAAAAGTCATCGCACTGTCTATTACTGCGGGAATCATCATATTAGAAATACAGATATCTCAAATAGGTAAAAATCATCGTACTATCTATTACTGCGGGAATCATCATATTAGAAATACAGATATCTCAAAAAGGTAAAAGTCATCGGACTTTCTATTGAAAACATCATCGATACACACTTTTTTGTTTTGTTTTGCGACAATCATCTCTGAAACAAATCATGCTATGCTTAATGGTACTAAATAACTCACTTTTTACCAGCTGTGCCTTCTCTGAACAAGTGAAGGTCCAACTAGCCCACATATATAGATTTGACATAAGGACATATAAAGTCAAACACTCAAAATCTTTGTGTTTTACTTTCGATTTTTTGCTTAGGATGAGTTTCCCGTTTGTTTTATCTGTTTGTTATTTTTGATTTGTTTCCCAGTTGATTAAACAAGAGGCGATATTTTATCAATTGTGAATCTCAAAACAAATATTTATGTCTTCATGATCATTAGATATCTAATTGCTTGACCACGTCATCATATATTCCTTGTCCTCTGTCTTAAGTTTCCAACCGTATCCACATTTCTAATGATATCAGCAGCCTTCTCCGCTATCATGATAACTTGCGCGTGCGGAGAACCGGAGTAAAGGTCGCGGATGACAGAAGCATCTACAACTCTTAGTCCTGACACACCCTTTACCCTGTACAAAAATAGATAAGCATTACTGCATGCTGTTATACAGAGGAAGTGAAATCCAAACACGAGAACAAGATAATTTGACACAGAATGAAACGTAATCCCAAACGTAGTCAAATAATTACCTCATGTATGGATCGACGACAGCTGTTGGATCGTCTGAAGATCCCATCCGACAGGTTGATGCCTGGTGATAAAGAGTTGACGCTAGATGGCGCACCAAACATCTCCAATAATCGTCACTTCCGGGGGTATGTTCTTTACAGAAATTAGGATGCCAGGCATCTGAAGCTTTGGCTCCTATTGCTGCCATGGTTCGTGTATTAGCTAACCTCTCACAAAGACGAATACCTAGGACACACATTAGTAATTGTAAAATAATAATGTCAGTTGTAGTAATTGCATTGTCAAATATTGAAATATATGAGATATAAAGGTAAATCCTTTTTTCTATGAAACTGAAGGCAAGGCCATTAAAGAGCGCTGTAAGATGGTTAAGTAATCATTTTAAAAGTATGCAATGTGAAAAAAGTGAATTTTCTGAAAATAACCGAGCCGATTTTTTCTCTATCTTTCACCCCTCTCATTTAAAAAGAAAAAAATATTTCCGTAACAGATATGCCGTTTTCGGTCAGCTGACTATCCCAGAAGCTGGTAGGGAAAGTTAATATTTGAATACCAACCAAAAAAATATTTATGTACCGAAAGGTTGGGGAAAAAAAGCAAAACAATATTGCTGACGATCATTGTATTAGTGAAAGGAATGTAATGAAAATCTGTCAAGGAAATGAAATCAAATTACTATGTCCCCTTCAAGAACGTTTGAAAATTAGAGCTTCACATGGATAAGGATTCAAATCACAAGAGCTTACTGCAGAGCATCATAGCCACGGTAAATGAATCAAATATCGCTGCCGAAAACTTTACCTGTCTGTGTTTGAATGATGAAGATAGGGTTTATATGCCTTACCTTAGAAGTGCTTCGCGTTTCTTGTCCTTGCCCTAATTAATTTACATTACCGGTATGCTTGCAGCAACGTTTACCTATTTACTCATCTTTACCTACCTTTTAAATACGTTTCTACATCTTCCGATTCTGCTAGATAATTTGGATTAATGAGCGGGTGATCAAATGGGTTTTTTGAACGAAGCCGAATGGTGCCTTTGCTTTTAGGCTGAAGCAGAATTAATCCAAATGAAAAACTTCGCTTGCCATCTGGTATAGGATTGTGCACCTATGTTAGAGAGAGATAAACGCAATTATAATCAATTCAATACATGCTGTCTATTCTAACTTCACAATTGTAGTAAAAAATTAAAGACTAACCTCATCCCTAAAATTAAATATTCCCATGTTTTGCCCTGATGAAGAAATAGACTTGCTGTAGAATGAGATCTGGAGATCTGCTGGTTGTTGTCCGGTTTCTCCAATCGATGTGTCGCTATGGAAAAATGCTGATGCCTCTGGTCCCCCATATGACAGCGGTCCTGTTGGATATAACAATAATTGAATTATTAGATAGAATGATGCCGCTAATAAAACTTTCCTTCTGTGAAACTTTTTTTCGTTCGAGGCTAGACATCATACAACAGGAAATGGGATTAACCTGAGATAATGTAACCCTTGTTGGCGATCTTGTGAAACATTCTTTTGATAGTACATATTTTCAGTAGCTACCTTTTCCGAGTAGTTCATACCGCAGCCTTTCCATGACAGACCAAGCCTCCTCCTCTGTTGTAGAAAACGAGGTGTTGGTTAGCTGTCGGAACACAAACATCAAATGATCGCGCAGGTTTTTTCTCCGACAGGAATGTCAGCAACAACAGGAATCTACAAAGGAAATACTAAGAGATTTTGAAGCAATGTTTCTAACAAAAATGACATGTGTTTGTGTTGATCTGTCTGTCTTCTGAATAGTCTCAAATTCATAATATTCTCTGTGCAGCTAGACGACTTTCTAAGCTAGATAGAATGGGCTCCTAACCTATAACAGCACTGGTTCAGTTGCTGTACCTGTCTTGAGTAGTAGCTATATCTGATTTACTATAATAACATCCGATATTGACGCATGCGTGTTACACATTAAGGTTATGGCTGACTAAGGAACATGTCCGCGTTTGCTGTATGCAATTTATAGAAGATTCTCAGGCTCTGTCGTGTACAAACACGATACATGGTGTCGGATTGATGTTTGATGAACTGTGGATGATAAACGAAGCTACTGAATGGTGCACTGTGTCATTAAAATCATCAAACAACGGGTGAAGAAAATCCGCCAGTCGTTCCCTTCTCGCACATGCCATGTCATTCCCGCCAAAATTAGACATGTATGGAAATTTGTCAACAAACTGACGTAGGTTTGATCGAGTATGGACGAACTATGAGATTGCTTCTGAACTTGACAAAAAGGATGATGCAATCCGTATTGCAACCTTTCTAACGTGTGTTCTATCCGACGCAATAGAAATGTTCGAAGGATTTGAAATCTCGGACGCGGACTCAAAAGTGATGAAAAAGATCAAAGAGTCGTTTGTGAACTTCTGTATAGGCAAGACCAAAGGAACCTACGAGAGGTATTGATTCAATAAGCGTGATCGAAAAATAAACTGCTACAGGAACAAACACTGACCTTGGAAAAAAGCGTAGATATTTGCCGATGCTAATGTAAAAAACACAAACACAAATGAAAACGATAATGCACGAAGAGGTTCAAACAATAAGACCACAGTACAATGGAAGACCTCGCAATTCAAATGTCCAAAAGAACGTTGAATGTATAAACTGCGGTCGTCAACATCCAATCAGAAAATGTCCCGCGCTCAACAAAGAATGTCTGAAATGTGCTGATTTTCAATTAGACACTTGATCATCCGTGAACGTGCTTCCATCTGAAGCGTATGAATGAACAATGAAAAGTACAGCATGGGATTTGAAGGGTGGTGTACATTCGATACTAGGTCAAGACTCGTTCGACTTTCTCACGCGTGTTAAGAAACCAACGGGTTGGAGTTCCGCGATGATAATCGTGGCAAAGTCGTCATGAAAGATCCGTCCGGGCATAGATCCGAAACCCTAAAATAGCGCGCCAAATCGAAAACATTATTATGCCGACTCTCGACGATGTGTTGCCAGATCTCAACAAAGCGCGAGTATTCACGGTCGCCGATGTTAAAATTGGATTTTGGCACGTAGAACTGGACGAAGCCAGCAGCCTACTCACTATATTCCCAACTCCCTGGGGCCATTACCGCTGGAACTGCTTACCCTTTGGTATCTCTCAAGCCCCTGAGGAGTTCCAAATGAGAATGAAGGAAGCCCTAGAAGGACTCGAGGATGTACGAGCGATGCACGACGATATCTTGATATTCGGGTCCGGCCAGACCGACAACGAAGCGTTCCAGGACCATGAAAAGTATCTAGAAGCGTTTCTTTAAAGGTGTCAACGACGGAACATCAAGTTAAACAAAGACAAATTTAAACTCAGAATGGACGGAGTAACGTACATGGGACTCCAGCTAGATCCCGAGACGACGCGAGTGATCGCCAAAATGCCAACTCCGATTGGCAAATCCGATGTGAAACGTCTGTTAGTTATGGTGAATTATGTTCAGAAGTTCGCGCTAAGTCTGTCGGAAATCACCACTCCGTTGCGTCAGCTGATTAAACAGGACGTTGAATTCGACCCTAAGAAGGAAACCGTGCTGCAATGTGGTGAGTCACAAACCGGTCTAGTTGCGTATCTATTACAAGATGAACATCCAGTGTGCTACGCGTCAAGGTCGCTTACCCAAACCGAGGAGAGATATGCACAAATTGAAAAAGAACTTCTCACGATGGTGTTCGGAATGGAGAATTTCGAAACGTATATACACGGTTGGCCAGTATTAGTGGAATCGGACCACAAACCATTAGAGATAATCAGCAAGAAAAATCTCTTAAGTGCACCTAAACGCCTACAGCGAATGCTACTGAAATTCGACATCACGATCGTCTACAAGCCTGGCGATACAATGTAGTTAGCCGACACACTCAGTCGAGCATACATCACGACAGAACCAGCCAACAGATTATACAGTGTGCAGGAGATGGAATACGTAAACGTAGTTCTGCCGATCTCGGAAAAACGGTATGAAACGTTAAGAATTGCAACTCAAAATGACAAGACTTTGGGTGACCTTAAGACTCTTATTTTGAGAGGATGGCAAAATACCCGAGCTGAAGTACCCGTGTACCTACATACCTACTTCACTTTTTGTGATGAACAGGCTGTGCAAAACGGACTGATATACTAAGGTGAACGTGTTTCCGTACCCGAGTCAGAACGTGTCGATTTGATTCAGACATCGCATGCACACATCAGAATTCAGGAAGGTATCCGCAAAATCCGAGAATGCCTTTTTGCCCAGGAATGTATAAAGAAATTGAACAATTAGTGAGAAATTGTGTCATCTGTAACATCCACTGTGATAATCAACAGAATGAACCCCTGATCTATCACGAAATCAGTACACAACCTTGGCAGAGGATCGGATGTGACATCTTTACACTTCATCAGAGAGACTTTCTTATAAAGGTAGATTATTAGAATTTTTTCGAGATAGATCGTCTACACGACAAGACAAAAGTGGTAATAGGTAAATTGAAACTTCGCCTCGCACGATATAGAATCCCGGATATCGCAGTAACGGACAATGGACAACCTTTTGGTTCACGCGAAATCAGTGACTTTGCAGAGAAATATGGAACACCGAACAAGTTCTCCGTTATCTAACGGTAAAATTGAAAACACGGTGGGTACTTCTTAAAGGATAATGTCAATGATATTCGCGGATGACCAAGATCCGTATCTTGCACTGTTAAATTGGAGGAACTTCCCGTCCGAAGGTCTAATTATCCAGTTCAACGGTTGCTCAACAGAAGGGACTCATATTCCGACGTCGCCCCAGTTGTTGGAACCTCAAGTTCCAAGCTATGTCCACGAACAGTTAACATGTCGAAAAGCTAACAGGCTTACTATCATGATAGGAACTCTACAGAACTTCGTCGCTCAAAATCCATGATACTGTGCGCATCAAGCCCTATGGAAAGTGCAAAGAGCGGGAAAGAGCTGTGGTAGACATTCAAGTCGATATTAGGTGAAATCGTGTTCGGTCGGAAGATGGACGCGACTATAAGCTGAATATGAGACATCTGCGTAAATCAAAAGAATCGCCTTCCTTTATTATGTATCATAAGGTGTTCGTGATAGCTTTACTTGTAAACTGATTAAAACGGTCCCACAAAAACTTCTCCCGTAATCTATGCCATTCTTCTATTGTTAAATTTTTTGGCTTGTCCCCATTGCCGTGAGGTGATCTGGTGGTCCTGTCTTTTTCCTATCGGAAATGACGCTCCATTGTTCCGAGATGATCTAAGATCCTGTCCCTTTCCTATACCGTAAATGACATCCCATTTGCCTAAGATGATATGAAGATCTTTCCCTTTCCTTCCGTTAATGACTGGCCCCCATTTCCTTGAGGTGACCTGAATATCCTGCCCCTTTGCTACGGTAAATGACTTACGCCAATGTCCTTGGGGTGACTTGATTATCCTGCCTCTTTCCTACATTAAATGACTTACGCCAATGTCCTTGGGGTGACCTGATTATCCTGCCTCTTTCCTACATTAAATGACTTACGCCAATGTCCTTGAGGTGACCTGATTATCCTGCCTCTTTCCTACATTAAATGACCTACGCCAATGTTCTTGGGGTGACCTGATTATCCTGCCTCTTTCCTACATTAAATGACTTACGCCAATGTCCTTGGGGTGACCTGATTATCCTGCCTCTTTCCTACATTAAATGACTTACGCCCATGTCCTTGAGATGATCTGATGGTCCTACACCTGACAGCATTAGGATTTGAGGCGACTGTACAGCTCCTGCCGACAGGATTACCTCCTTATTGGCTTTTACAATTCTCCTGTGCTTGTTGTGTGCTACTTCTACACCCACAGCTCGCCCGTCTTCTATCAAAACCTAGTACCAACAAACATACAATGGTAAGATTAGCGATTTCAAATTATATTGTACTACCTCCTTCTGTATAATGAGAACTCCAGTTTGCTTTGTTGTTACGGCGTTGTATCCATTTTAGATGAGGTGGTTCCAATGGTATATTTAAAATCAGATCGAACCAAAAATAAGTAAACGGATTATCTACGTTCGGTTATAACCGAAATATAAGGACGTTAAACTCCATGAATCAATAAAAAAATAATTGGAATGTTTACTGGGTTTTGAGAGAAAGTACCCAAAACAACATATATGTATTTGTAATCTAAAAGAATTGATACCGAACAGAGAATTACATGTATAAAGATTGTTATGGAGGGTTTCGCTTACTTTTGTAACATGACAGTGGACATGAACTTCTAAGTTTGGACGATGCATAACCGGAAGTAGGAAAGCACGTGATGTGCCGTAGCGTTGTCCGTCTTTTATATTGGCCTGCATTGAGCAAAACCCTGAAAAGGTATATTGAAGTTGTCAGATAAATACAACAACAAGGACACTGAGTAACAAACATTGGCATAGAATGAAGAATTGTATACCTTCTATGTTCGGTCCACTGTTATCCGGATTAACCTTTCCACCTATTTCCTCCCAGGCATCAGCATACAGGTCAACCAGTGGAGTGACCCTGATCTCCGAGATCGGGAGTGGACCATCACGTAAGTGATACTCTGAATAAATAACAGCTAAAGGATCATTTTGTTTAGTGATACATATACATATGTAGGTAAAGGTATTGCTATGTGGCGGTTCCTTGGGACAAGAACTCAGATCATTTCATGTTATACGCGAACAACACCAGAATGTATCTATTAATTATAAATTTAATAAATATATGTTTTATTGTACAAAAAGTTTGAGTATGTTATTAAATTGAAATGGGGGGGGGGGGGGTTATTCATTCATTTAAAGAACACAGAACACAAACAGGAGTTGTTTCAAGACTTTGTTTGGTGGTGTTCACCACTCCAGCTTTAAAACATTTTTACCAGATAAATCGATTGTGGGTTACTAAAATTTACTGCAGCTTCAGTTGTTTTAGCTAAATTAAATTCACGTTACAGCTGTTCCCTATTTATACATTCAGAATGATACCTATCTCCACTAATATTTGACAAAAGTAGCACAAATTGCATTATACAGTTGTTCCCAGCCTTGACGCTGTTTATTTGCCATAGTTTATTATTTTTTTAAATCATATTGGGTTGATCGTTATTATCTTGGTCTATTATTCTTCCGTTAATTGGAGTAAAGACGCTATACTGGTTTCGTGAATTTTCTTTTTTAAAGTAAAAAAAACCAACATTAGACAAATTACGTACTCGAGTTTTCCAAGCTAGCAATCTGAATATCTTCTGACTTGAGGAAATATGGGAGCACGTCGTCATAGCCCCACCCATCACATCCATCTGCCGCCCATCTATCGTACATTTGGCGACCTCCACGGTTATACGCCATGGCGTTCAGGTTACTGGATCCGCCTAGCAGCTTCCCACGTGGTACATACCCTACCTGTGGTTTAAAGTGGATGTATAACATAAGATCTAATATAGCTTGAAATATTTGGGTGAGGACAGCGTCATTCTATTGTCTTTGTTGGGTGAGGACAGAGTCATTCTATTGTCTGTGTTGGGTGAGGACAGTGTCATTCTATTGTCTGTGTTGGGTGAGGACAGTGTCATTCTATTGTTTGTGTTGGGTGAGGACAGCGTCATTCTATTGTATGTGTTTGGTGAAGACAGTGTCATTCTATTGTCTGTGTTGGGTGAGGACAGCGTCATTCTGTTGTCTGTGTTTGGTGGGAATAGCGTCTTTCTATTGTCTATGTTGGATGCGGACAGCATCATTCGAGTATGAGTATGAGTTTGAACGTCAGATATCTATCACCAGTATCACTAAGAAAGCGTTTCAGGGAAGAAATATGTGTGGGCCATAAAGCTCAAATCTTCAGATGTAAGTGGTAACAAAATCAAAGTCACCTGGTCGTTCATGCCAAACAAAGCGTTTTGTTGGGGAGTAGTGTAGAACTGCCAATCCAGATCTGTCCCCTGTAATGTAAGGAAGTAATACGGGGTGGAGACCAGCGGGTTATCATCTGCTATTCCTCCCGCTTCAAAAATGGCTACGGTGACGTCACTATCCTCAGACAGACGACTTCCAAGAACTGACCCTGCAGTGCCTCCGCCAACTTTCAAAACAAGGCACTCGTTTAAAGTAATGCAGTTTATGCTAGCTGAGTAGTAGTTACCAGTGGTATCTATATCGGTACTCTGTTGCTGTTGCTAGAGACAATATTATACTTTAGAATTACAGCAGTCTGAGTGTCGTTTGAGCCATATGCTGGTCATGGCCGATAAGCATTATTTTTTGTTTATAGATACTTGAGGGTTAGGACATCATGATATGATATATGAGTAAGGTCAAGTCGGAGTCCTTTAGGAGTTATGGGGAGGGGGGTTAAACTGTTTTGTCCAGATATTTTTTAACGTTTTTTCATAAATTACTATGCATTGATGTGTCAAATAATAAAACAAATTAAAACATAAGTTACTGTCAAAGAGTATATCACAGAGACTAGTTTTTGTAAAATGCCCATTATGTACCATCTCGTGCCATGATATACCCGAAGAAAATGACATATAGCATATTTTCTCTCATACCTACACGTGTAATACTGGCTGGTCTAGGTGCAATGCACTCAAGCCGCCTGAGGCTGTATTGCATGGCTACCCATGCAACAAAGCCTCGTGACGTCAACTAATTCACGATTTTCTAGGTACAATTTTAATAAAAAAAATCAGAATCTAGACTGGATTAACTTTAAAAGATACTAACAACGGCATTTGCGTTGAAAATATCATGCAATTTTCATGTGTGGCGAATTTACTTGCAGTCGCGGTTTTTTTTTCGAATTTATTTCAAAATGGCGTAAAAATCATAGTAGTAAAATTGCAATAACAAGGTAAAAGTATGAGAGAAAAATACTCTTTCATACGTAGATATAAAGGATAGGTTAAGCAATATACTTGCATACGTAAACTTATAAAGATAAACTAGCTCAAATAATATGTTGGAATACAATAATAATTTTTAAGTATTTCAAATATGCATAATATTAAATATAATTACATTCTCTCAAATGTAATTTAATCAGAGAAAGCTAGTAGTATTTGAGTCAGTTTATCTTATCCTTGACCTCAACCATATCAGGATGTCCTAATCCCGGGTGTCTGTAAACAAAAAAATAATGTTTATCGGTCGTGGCCTCGTGAGGCCCCACATTGACACTCGTCCTTTATGATACCGACACCCTACTCGGGTCTATCAAATTATCTAAATGCAGACATGTGAGATAGACTGGTTCTCGAAGTTAACAATTATCAGTGTCCCAATTTCCAAATTAAAAAATTTTTTAAGGTTTTCTTAAATGTATTATTATCTGACATCACATTATGATAGAAAATCTTGTAACTGTCGAGTGTATATCAATACCGCAGATTTGTCAATTCAAAGCTTTTCATAATGAAACTGGAATTACATTGAAACGGTTAAGCTAGAATACACGTTATGTTGACATTGTTAATATGACAATGCAGAGACGACGTAGGAGTCCATATCAAAGCCGGACAAAGCAGTGAGGGCAACACGCTAGTCACAGCTTACAAATCCCACGATACAAAGATAACGTCTACACTACACTTACCGATAATATAATCATACGATTCCTTTGGTTTCCTCTTTGTACGTTGACCATTATACCGAGTTCCGTAATACAGGGCTAAAATACACGCAATGACAGCTAAAACCGACAGTGTATGTATGAGTGGCATGGTGGTATCGGCGCTGTTTCTACATCTATCTCCGTAATATCACTGCCTGTGTCACGTAGTCTGATAACAGTCTGTAGATGAAAGTATGCACACTTTGTTATTCAAATGAAATGGCGATAAAACATACAACACTCATAATATACCACAGGGAAACTTTACGATCAGCCATCAGTACATCGAGTATATTTTTATTAGATAAAAACAAGGTTGACGTCTGTAGGCTTAAGCATAAAATCCTGCACTTAGTGATACAAGTATGAAATTTGCTGTATCTATGACCTAATACTACTACGTGTATTTAGGACTGGACCCCAAACCCGGTCTTGCTGCTGATGGCCATATGGAGGACAATTTTTCAAACATGCTGTCACAGAAATGTTTAAAGGCTATTTAATTTTGTGTTTATATTTTCCGGGTTACTGAATGCAGTAAATATTTTTAAAGGTGACTTAATTATGATTCTATATTATATATCATAATCACTTATCTTATTATGCGCGAATGTTGAAGTGCATTTTATACTACTTTTCCATTTTGACTCTGTCCCAATACAAGGAGATGAAGTGGCATATTGTTTACAAATGGCATTGGATAGATTCAAAAGATATATATCTACAAGCTCACATCAAGATATTTTGTATAAAATATAAACCATCTTTTATATGTGATATGATTGATATAAACATACAATTCAAAGAGTTATAACGCATATCGCTCTGTTTCGACTAAAGGTGACCATTTTCAAAGGCCGAAATTAGATATCAAAATATGATGCTTCTGCATATTTATATGCTTTTACATGAACCATATAACTAATTAAAAAGAAAAAATAATCTGTTATAATATATTATTAATCAAATGGTTGCAAAGTTGCATCATAGTCCGATTTGCGGCTTAGGGTTGGGTTTTTCCTAACAAAAACCAACTTTTTACATAAAGCTCATAGAGGACCAACATTTACTATGGCTCATTTTATTCAGTGTGATACCAATACACATTTAACTCTTCCTAATACGGGGCGCCGATTGGACGACTTTGTAATAAAAATCAATTTTTCTACACAAAATTGAATTACACAAAATTGAATTCTGTCACAACGAAATAACTTTCGTCTTACATAATTATATTTCAGCACACAAAATTCATTTCTATCATGACAAAATTCATTTCTTATGGACAAAATTGAGTTTGTTAAACAAAAGTGATTATTGAACACAAAATTCATTTAGAACTGTCATGACAAAATTCATTTTTGTGGATAAAATTGAGCTTTGTTATACAAAAATGAAAATTGAACACAAAACTCAATCTTTGTATCAGAGGATTTGATTATACGTACTGTTAAGTATGGAAAGAGAGCTCCCATGAGGCAGTGTACAGTGGTGTTGATCCATTACTTGACTGATTACCTGTTGGGAGCCCAATGTTGGTCCGTGGTGCCTTTCTATTGTGCATCTGACGGACGTCCACAAAGTTCTGTCAAAGCATTCTGTATCTTTTACGCTGACTGGAAGGCAGAAATACGTTTGGTTCCTTTCTGTGGATGATGGTCTGGGTGAATGGGAGCATGTAATGGCGTCAAACGGAATTCAGATCCCTGCCAATGTCGTGTGGGTGCTGTTCATGGCATATCTTCTGTTGTCGGTAAGCAATACGAAGTAATTGATGTGGGGCAAAACACCTGATATAGCAGCATTGGATCTGTTTGCTCTGGGTGATAAAGGCTGTTGTTATACCCCTATAAAATAGTGTCTATATAAAATCTATTGACAAAAAATGCCAATAAATGAACTGTTCCGTCGAGCGGTCCAAAGAACTGTTAAAATCGACTGTTAAAATGTGCTGTTGGACCGGAGTGACGTAACAATGGGGTATAACAAAATAGTTATCGACTGGGTTTTCGGACAACAGGCCTTCGGTCTCGGTCAACAGTTTGTCTTCGGATCCAGCAAATCATATGTTGCTCTCAACCCCAGTCAACAACTGTATATTACTACTTTAATACCAATTGTCAAGGTTGATGGGGTCTTAGAGGTTCCGGATGATGTGACTTATATGGTAAACATAATTCGAGAGTTAAGGAACCAAGTGGAATGCCTGGTCCCGTATGGCATACAGACTTGTGCTGTTCTCGTGATTCGGTGTCTGACATTACAAAAGGGAGAGAGTTTCAGAATGTATGGAGTCATGGTTCCAGTTTCGCAATGCTATGGTGTTGGTTCCTGTGTATCCAAGGGAAATCTGGAGTTATCAGATCTAACGATTGACGTTGTGGTTACCGATGGTAAGGCCTGGTAGGGTCTGCATTGCCTCACTTGTCGACAGTCATTATCTCAGGCTGGTAGAGCCTGGGTTCGGTGAATGAGCTTCATGTTCTTGATAACCTATAACCAAAGTTTCAAACAGTCCAGAAATAAAAATGGGGAAGAGTGTGGTGTGAGAAGACTGGACGAGTTAAATGGCGAAAGAGGTGGGTTTTATCTCTCGAGGGTCAACTCGCCCGGCAAGTGATGCATAGAAGTCCGTGAATATTATCGGCATAGTCTTCACTTCGTCATGCTTGAAACTGGAGATATTTATACGAACCCATACTTGTGTAATAATGGACTACAATTGCCGTTATCGGCACTCCAAATATATTGTGTATTTTTAATGTTTGTTTGTATCGTTCTAATTACAACAAGAGGTCCAAAGGCCTTAACGGTCATCTTACTACCTTGACAACAGTCATATAGAAAATTAATTAGGTATGATGTCATAGCGGTAATCTTCGATTCGGGATCAACCTGAAATACTTTGTTGAGACCATGTCAGGATCATTTCAGGTGAGTTTCAGCCAAATCGGATCAATAGAACTGGAGAAGAAGTTCAAATCTGTATCCAACATGGCGGCTATTGCGGCCATATTGGATTTTAGAATGATCCGAAAAATAACAACACTTAATTGGGACCATGTGAGGATCATTTCAGGCAAGTTTCAGCCAAATTGCACCAGTATAACTTGAGGTGAAGTTCAAAATGTGTTTCAAATATGATGGTTGTGGCAGCCATCTTGGATTTCCAATCGACCCGAAAAATAACAACACTTGGGCATGACCATATCAGGGTCATTTCAGGCATGTTTCAGCTTATTGGCACTGGTGGACTTGAAGAAGTTCAAAATGTGAAAAGTACGCCGGACGGCGCACGACGGACGAAGCATGATGCTATGTAATACGGCCTTCCACATATGCGGTGTGTAGCGTATATGACGCGCGTTGTACGTATTTATTCGTGTTGTATCTCCTTGTAAAAGAGGGGCATGCCGCCGAAGACACCAAACAAGCACACTCCACCCGGTCATATTAATATATTGGCAATGGGCAAACCAGTCGTCCCACTCCCGGTATGTTACTTCCACTTTTATAAAAACACAGTTGTAATGTCGTCTTTTGTCTTTCTAGTACAATATTCAACAGAAAATATCTCACCTCACCTGGTGCTGTCTAATACGTTACCTTTGGAAGAAGTCTTTTATTTACCAGTATTTGTCCAATGAGTTCGAACTTATTGGACAACTACAGGTAAATAATGGACTTCTTCCAAAGGTAACGTTTTAGACAGCACCAGGTGAAGGTTTTAGTAGACAAGTGATTTAAATAAACAATGAATAATGAATACAGAAATTCAAAATCCGCGTTTTTTCGCAAATATCTTGCTACAAAGGATAAGGGTCAAAGAAGAAATATCAACAGGATTTTCCAGAGGACACGGGATCATATCAAACATAAGTCTCTAGGATACGAATTACTTCAAAATCGTAAATATGGGACAAAGAAGTAATTCCAACCGTGTGGACAAAAAAAATTGTCAAATTCGAGGCGATCTGTCCCTTTATCAAGACATACAAAACGAACACGATTATATAATATGATACGAACTCTAAAACGGGACATGGAAAGTAGACAACTATTAATCAGCACAACAGAGCGCAATTAACTTTTCGGCAATCGGTAGCCGAAGGCCGGATCTACCAATGTAGGTAAAAACTCAAATTGATGAGAGATTCAAAACATATATCGCTTTACAAACGCTTTACTATAACAAGACATATTCCAGCACGAATTACCCATTGGATATACATGTATATAAAGGCAATAATTCTTGAATGACATTATGTTTGCACTTCTAAGAACTTAAAAACACAAAAAAGGGGCTGAGAACTGTCCAATAATAACACGAAAGGTGGGTTGTGTTTTGTTTTAAGTAGGATATAAATCGAAAAAGTAACGCGCTACTCTACAGACAGAACATCTCCCAGGCTCCTCTGGCGGTTTCATCTTGTCACATGTCCAACATTTTGTATCAACATCTGTATCGGGGTAGGAGCTCTTTAATGTCACGTTGAACTTACTTTTCATTTTTTCTGTCATGTCGTCGTAAAATACTCCTATTTGTGGGAAATTTCGAATGCCAATCTTCAGAACTGCATCTGGTCGCTTAAGAAATACTTGAAATTCCTTTTCATTATTGTCGGGTACCCCAAGGACGTCCCTAGTGTACTCGTCTCCCGTGAACATGTTTCCTTTCTCCAGCATACTAGTATCCTCAATATAAATGGTGCTTGCCTTCATCCGTACAAAAGCTTCTTCATTATCACCAGCGAATGCGTTGTCAATAATATGTTCCTCAAACTTGAGCCAAACATGGAGTATATTTGTATCGGCAATTTGTGCTATGCCGTATGTTATAGATACAGGAATTTGCACGGCGTCAAACATTGTTTCAGCACAGCGTTGACAATTTGGCAAGCGTTGGATACGCCGTTCTGTTTTTGAGAAAAAAAGTTTTCTTCCAGGATAGTGTTGATGATATTTGCCTGTGGATGTGAGGCTGTAATTCCGAAAGGAGGTTGGTAAAATCCATGACTGTTTACAAAATTAACGTACATTGTATTTAGATCCTCAATCACTGTTGTATTCTACCTAGCCGTTCGACTTTGTAATGAAAGGAGTCCAATTTTTATCAGATCTATTTATATTTATGCATTGCTGTTATGTAACAAACAATGATAAGTGTGTTTAACCTACATATATAGAGTTGCTTGAAGTTTGTATATATGTACTATGTCTTATAAGATAATAATAGAAACAATACTCCTGAATAGTTTAACTTTCAATAAATAAAAAATAGTTCTATATGCCCTTGGGGTGAGACAAGAGAATCTCAACCAGAGTGTAAGAGAAATATCTTACCCAGGGCAAGACACACAGAACAATTGTATGGCGTCACGATATATAATATCATTTAAAGATGCTCCACCGCCGACAGAGCATAAATGATGTTGATCATTTGATCAATAATTGGTGTTTAATCGTGTATATATATGCCTAATTAACACAAAAAAATAATATAAAATAATTTATTTCGGCTTTGGTGTATGCGCAATCAGTACTTTATTCCATATAGGATATAGTGTCACGGAATTTTTTCGGGATGCAATTAATTATTTTTCATATTTTTAACTTGTAGTAAAATGATAAGCTCAAACTTTTCAATGGTGGGAATGGTGTAAAGTAAGTAACTTTTGTAACTGGAGATAAATACTAAATCGTCTATTCCTGTTTTTTTATAGTGAAAAAATACCATTTGTCAGCGGTGGAGCATCTTTAAGGATTAACTTGAATAGATTTTTTTATGTTATGTAGAGTACACTCAGATTTTTGTGTTATATCTCCATAACATAAAAAATCTATTCAAATTATCCTTATAATTCAATTTACTAAAGATAATCTCTTCAATATTCAAAATTCATTTTGGGATTCTTTTGTCTATGAAATCATTACGCCGTCTTCTCAGCAAATCAGAAGCAACGTTACAAACGGCGACGTCATTTTTTTCCTTTATGGGCTGATATAGTAAATTTCTAAGCCAATGAAAATGCTTGTAACAAGCAAATTGAATCATATATCGTTAAGGTCAGGGTATGCGCCAAATTTCTGGTAGTTATCAACAAGATGAACACCAAAGTAATTTCATAAACAAACTTCAATTGATAGCCTCATCGGTACATGCTACAGTGTTGGTTTCGTTTTCATGGGGTTAAATTCAGGTTGCCATCCCTGTGACCTTGGAATGGATACTATTCATACAAATAACGTCAGCAGCACTTCAAACATGCATGTTACAAGTCCAATATTAAATCTATTATAGCAAGTCAAACGTCGCTAAATTCAAAATATATATATATTCAATAAATAAAATATAGTTTAATATTTTTCAATATATATATGATAAAAAACATATATGTTCAATATTTTTCATGACGATCCTGTACCCATTCAAACTCGTACCCACATTTGGCGAACTCGTACCGAAGCATGGGGAATCCGTACCAAAGTTTGGCGAACCCGTACCAATCATAAAATATATAGTTCATTTAGTTATTTGTGATTTATATAAGACTTATATTCATGTTCGATAAAATGCTAAAATTAAGTCAGTGATCATAAAAACGGTACGCAAGAGATTCCAGATTTATTTATTTTCAGTAATATTACATTTTTCATATTCCTCTTGTGTATTTTTCCTTAGCTTATTATTATTCAAAATAATGCATGTAAAAAAATATAGTAAATAAAAAAGAAATATTTCACAAATATATTTGAAGATAATTTGGACTATTCCCTCAATAGATGAATTTGTCAAATTAAAAGATTTCCATCCCGCATTTTGTCCCAGCCCTCTCTGCAGCTGATTTTTCTAAAATACTCGGATTTTTTAAGCTATCACAGTTTGTATATAGGCATGTTTAAAATAAATTAATACAATATACGAAAAAAAAATATAAATTGTTCACAAAAGTGAATGTGTGACGGTTAGGAATTTCATTGTAAATGACGTGTGACGGTATAATGTGCCAGTAAGATGTGTTCTCAAATTATTGAATATTTACTCAAATATGTGTACATGTTTTAAGTATATATATGCAATATTTTAAATACGTATGTGATAATTTAAAAAATATTTGTGATAAAATTCATATACCGGTATATGTTCAATAAAGGTTGTGAAAATACATACATTCGATAATTGCATTCTGGGTAAGGTTTTTAACACCTGATTTCATATGTTTCACATTTATGAGCATCATTAGCTCAATTTTCATAGGAAATGAATCAAACTTGGTTAGAATTATTAGCCCGAGATAGTATTAACATAATATCCTTATGGGTCCTGACTGACCCCTAGGGGCTAGGCAAAAAGAGGATATAATTTATGAGCATTATTTGTTCAATTTTCATAAGAAATGTAACAGATGTAATGGAATCAATATTCTTCCTAGATTAAAAGGTCAAGTTGATATAATCACTGACTTAGTTCAAGGGCCTGATGGGCCAATATAGTTTTTACTGTATGTCTTTGTTCATTCTGTATCCAAACGCAGGTGACCGTAAAGGCCTATGAGCCTCTTGTTTTAAATAAAGGTCAAGATCATTCATTTGAACCAATTTGGAAGCTATTTCATTTCAATATGCTGTAGGCCTAATATCAGGTTTTTGGTCCATCAGTTACTGACAAGAATTTGTTATGATATTGTAGTTTTTACTCATGTTACCTTGAATGAAGGTCAATGTTATTAATTTTAAAGTAAATAGTCGGGCAAAGAAAACCAGTCTAAATGCGTTCATTGGCCTTCCAAAAGTTCTCACATATTAATACGACGGTCAAGTTCTGCTTAGTTTCCCAGTTCTGACCATTAAAGTTATATGTGCCGTATTTTTCATACTCACGAATCAAGATGAGCTTTTAATATGTTATTCATCACCAAAAATTACCAACTTTTTGAAAATTACAGTGCTTTCAATGCATAGGTTTTAATTTTACATGTACAAATAAGAGCTGAAAATGATTTTTGGCATTATTGCCAAAAATCATTTATTTACATCAATAGTGAAGTGAAATGAGTACATACGGTGAGACCATGAAGCCAAATTGTGGTCTACAATTTCATTACACATTGTTACAATGTTTTTAGTAATTATAAAGTGACTTCTGCAGATATGTTTTCATTTAAACATATTTAAAGCAAAAAAACAACAATTTTTCAGTACAAAATTTCAGTATTATAACTAACGTTTATAAGTCATCAGAAGCCATTTGAATGGTTTTTACAGCTTTATTCATCAAACCTTTTGTTTTTTAATAAATTAATGATGAAAAAATAGCATGTCAAAATTATCGCCCAGTTACGGCACATATAACTTTAAAGTAAAGACAAGTTGAAAGCATTGAAAGCGAGGCTGCGTGGAAATGTAACCACGGACATAGTGAGCCGGGAGGACGTTTTAGAATTTCCATACTTTAAATTAATTTCTTCGTACGCAGACAGATTTTGACGAGAGATTTTATTTTTCCGTTTCATAAGAAATTATGCTGGATACATTCACACCATTTTTACCGACTTTAGCCATCCTTGCCCGACTGTTCACTTTAACCAATTCGATAACATTTGTTCCAGCTTGCTGCATGTCCAATATCCAGTTTCATGGCCTCTTACATGTATTATGTAGATATTGCGAAGACCTTTTAAAATGTTGGTTAATATGTGTTTCTGATTTGACCCATGCTAACATAACTGAAGGTCTAGGTCATTCATCTGAACAATTTTGTTTAGCCCTTCAACCCAGTGTGCTATAGGCCAAATATCACGTCTCTGGCCTGTTAGTTATTGTTGTTGGTCTCAGTGGCAAATATCACATAAAACAACTCTCGGAAAGAGCACAAATAAGACACAAGACATAGTTCTGGAAAAAATATTCATTTTGTATTTCATACAACTGGCCGCAAAGGAATGTTAAAAGATCAAATGCAGCCAGACAATTTGGAACAGATGACACCCGTTAGCAGTTAATGTACAAAGATTGTAATGGTCAGGAAAATCCAGCCCTTAATACAAGCACAGCTGTATGGGGCACAAGTGAATTGATGATAATAAGCCTTATACATGTATGTACATACTGTTTATATATGAACACCTTATAAATAGCTACACTCAACAAATTCGAATTTCAAAACAGAAAATTTGACTTTTTCAACTACATTCAACATATACATAAACATTCAAACATTTATTCATCAACAACAAAAATATTTAAAAACAAAAAATTACCATGAGACTTCAGGTAATACATGTATTGAATCAAATCTGTTGCATGTAAGCAAGAATAACATGCTTATCTATCCAATACAGAAAGTCCTTTAATTTCATCTATTGAAAATACAGTTTCATCAAATCAATGAAGTATTTTATGATTATACCACATCAAGAAATGTGCATTATTCGTTACAGTTATCAAAAGCTAAAACTTTTATTTTACAAAAAAAAGCTCTCATTATATCCGGGGTGATCATTATCTCACACTAAATTCAGAAAACTGACCATATTACATTGAAATTTGACATCATTCACAAATCAACAACTCGGTTTAACACAACCAAGAACTGCACTACAATGATATTGCTGCAAACATTTACTAATACACAGTAGCCATTATTAAGTTTTATACAGAATTTAAAAACAATTTATTCTGATAAGTCTTTTTAACGATCTTGAATAATAATTTACTAAATATCAGTACAAATGATAATTTAAATTAGTTTAAATCAGCTGGTTTTTTTCCTTATGGATAGATAATTAAAACTTTAATAATTGTACAAATTCTGAAGCATGCCTTGGCATCAAAACATTATTTCTGATTTAGAAGTAGTGAATGAAAGGCTATATGTCACATCTTGAAATTGTTCATGAACTTCATTAAATATTTTCAATGTAAATTGACTTACAGTAGTTAAAAAATTGGCTAAATGTGTTATAACAACAGCAAACAAGGGATTCCATGCATTAAAACTATCATTCTCCACCCAATAAGTGCCCAGGGCGTTAAAAAAATTGAAAAAAACAAAAAAGTGCTAATTAGATGAAATTATTCAAATCTATGCAGTTTAGTTAGTGTAGATTTGGTCTTCATTTATGCCTGGGCATTTGAAATTGAGGCCTAAAAAAGGAGGAGGGGCACTTATAGGGACATGGGCGCTTATTGGGTCAAATACAGCAATAAAAATTTGATAACTTATAAAGCCAGAATGTAAGTAGGCACCATCAATATGACATTTAATATTACTTCTTTTACTGTTCAGAGTTATCTGCTCTTGTGACCTATTATGTCCTTTATGTTACGAGGATAACATCAAACAGATTTTTTTTCTTCTAACATACATAAATCAATAATGTAACTACCAGAGTTTTTATATGTAAGAAATTTATTCCCTCAAAAATTTATGTCTAATTCCACTTTACACAGCTTAAGCCACCATTTGTCACAAGCAACAGACATAAACAAACTTTCAACCCAGTGAAAAGAAATTTGGCACATATCATTACACAAGCATTAAAATGAAGTAATGAAAGATATTCCTGGCCACTAACTAAAGGCAATGTTGGAGCAAGTGTAGAAATGATTTGATGAAGTAAGCGTCATTATTGCCAACTAAACACATTGAACACTTTTGCTACAAAAGATTCTACATTTATTAAATTTTTCACACACTTTTATCCATGTAGCTGATGATACAGCACAGTAATCTTTGATTGAAGTACATGATTATTTTGTATGAATGAAATGTTTATTCTTGTGTCAATTGGAAATAAATAATGCAATATATAAGTTTTAAATGAATCATATACTTTTTATTAAATGAAATTTAACACTGTTTACAACTAAACAGAATAAATAGTTGTTTACACATTTTCAAGACTTTGTATTCTTTTTAATCATAACCCCCATTTCCCTACCCCCGTCTGCACCTGTGAATTATATGGCCTCCACCCTGTGGGAGGGGCCAGAAGGGGTAAAATTTCAAAAATCTTCTTCATGCACATATGTGGTAGAAGGGTCTTAAGGCCCTATACCAATTGTGAATTTTGTTTGGCTTTATGTCTTAGCAGGTTTGTGCAAAATTTCATTGAATTGGTTTCAGCAGTTTTGAAGAAAATGAAAATATAATTTGTTCACAGACGCACGATGACTGACAAATGGCGATTAGAATAGGTCATTTTGTCTCAGCTAGTAACCTAAAAAATAATAATAAAAAAAAATCCAGAAAAGGGAAAGACCTGTACAAGAAGAAACAATTTTACAGATGAAATATCGCCATGTGATGCAGTAACATTCATACAACACATTCTGGAATACTTTTTTGAGCAATATGAATACAAGGGTAAGAAGTATATAAATCTTACTCCACATCACATGTACAGTATCTATGTATCAACACAGCAATAGTCACATACCAAGGTCACTCATACACTTTGTTTGCTTATTTCCACATAAAATCTTTGCACCAAACTATCCAATGCTTGAGACAAATTCAAAACAGCGTTAAGCCCATCTTTTCTTTCTTGATATATGGCTATTTTTTTTTAATTTAGAAATAAGATAAAAATATTGGGTGAAGCTTGAAAAAATTATCTGCACCAGTATTTGTCTTTTTATATGTTATTTGTTTTTCAGTATTAACCAGATTTAATTACAGAACACTTATATTCATGAAGAAGAAAAAATCCACGATGTCTCGGTATATTTGCAAAGTGAACAATAAATAGAATGAACCTTCCCAGGTACAATACAGTTACTAGTAACATCTATAAACATATATCACAGAGCATGTCCTGTGATGTAATCCCAATAATTCCACTGATTATTGAAACATTTACCAAGAGAGACAGAATGACTATCAAGTTAATTAATAAGATTTAAAATTCAATTTATAATATGCCAATGCTTTACAATTTTCAAATTCTATAATTTATATTGCCATTCATTGTGTAGTCCTAGCAAACTTCTCAAAATTTCATTTTCACACAAACATATGCAAATGCATGTATCTGAAATATTATTGAGTAGACACACACTTAAAACAAATCATTGCACTCTAGTAATTGATTTGTATATATAGGCCTAGATAGAAATTTACACCTCACAAGAACAACAAATAATTAACATATTGTCTTCGTTGGACACACTTGTAAAAACTTGTTTTGTAGAGTCCTTTCATTTCACAGTTATCTTCCCATTGGAGCCGTCTGGTATTGATTGTAACCAAATTACTTCGAATGAGAAAAGTTTTTAATTTTTCTCAAAAATTGATAGTGCTATTCTCCTGAATGCACATTTGACCTCTTCTAAATCAAAAGCTGGATGGGTCATTATGAATTTTTAGGGGTCAATTTTTAGTAGATTGACAGACAATAAAGTCAGGGGTTGGAGAATGTATATTGGCTGCCTACACTCACCAACAGCATTACAATTTCCCCTTAGGGTCAATCTCTAAAGGGCAGATAACTGTATAATAAAAGGACTCAAAACAATCCATTTAACACATAGAATCTTTATTGCTAGCGGAGATCATTACCAAATTTATACACTGCTTTAATGGTGTTGGAATCAATCAATATAAAACATGATTGAGTTTTGCAATGCAACATATATGCCTATGGTAAGAGTTATGCACAGAGATCTGAATCCTTACGGTGAATAGCTTTGTTCAACAATGGTACACGTACCAGCATCTCAGATCGTCAAAACTGTTGTTTTCTCTTTTTATAGATTTGATTATTTTAGGCAATATTTACCAACCATATAGATATATATAGATATATATATATATCTGAAAAATAATATACTTCTTGAACAAGCATCTGATACATAGTATTACTTTCCTTATATATTTGTATTTTATGAGAAAATAATATGGCATGAATATATTTCGGTGTGTAGCCAAAGTTTCCATCACTTTTTGTATAATTGCATTTTGGCACAATTCTGATTTTGCAGCTTATACCCCATCAAGCAGGAATAAATTTAGACAAATTGTGACAGCATTTCAATAATTTAGCAGTAAACATCTATGATATTAACAAACAGAATTCTATGACACACTGGACACAACCCATTGACACTTATTCCCCCATGAGACTTGCCCTAGCCCGGGCTGTGAGTTTTCTGACCCTCCCTCGGCTACTAGTGCTGATATCTGGCCGATCGTGTCCAACACTGTAGTCCGAGTCCGTGCCCGACCCTGACCCCTCCTGACCCCGAGAATCATCAGGTTCACCATCACTGTCCTCTTGATACCTCACAGTCTGACGACCCTGATTTCTGGTCGTGCGTTTAACTGTCCCTGACGATTTTGCTCGCCGTGATGAGGTAGCACTATTACTGGTCTTTTTCACTTTGGAATTATTATTTGATTTCTTTTTATTTCTATCTATCATAAAACTGTTATCTGAAGCTTTTAACCTTGGTTTGACTGAAGGTCGCACAGGTTTACTCCTTCTAGTATGTCTTGAAGGTTTGGCTTCATCACAATTGTATGACGAGTCTGAGTCTGATGAAGATGAGGATGAACTTGATGAACTACTGTCATTAGAGTCAACTTCTGTTGCTGACGATGAAGATGAAGATGAACGAGATGGGGATGCAGTTTTTAACGATGATTTGTCTTCATCGGTGAATGATCCATCAACACAGTACCGCCTAGGTTTGATTGATCCTGTTGCAGCTCTTGTTTTGTGTTGACCATTTGATGTCACGGGCATTTTACCTAAAATGTAAGACAATACATAGTCTTAATAGTAATCAACCAATTTCAAGTGATTGCAGTGTTCTTAATTGATTTAAAGTAATTCTCACTATCTTAACATAATGCCAAGGTTCATACAACGCATGCTTCAATTTCAATTAAGGCATACCATTGTAATGAGACAAAAGCTGTAAAAATCAGAAGAAACTTAAAATTTGTGCAAGGTCGTAAATTCCTAGTGAAAATTTTGACAAACAGTTGAAATGGAATGTATAACATGACTAAACTTTTAAACTTCACCACACAAACCTTTGCCATTGCACTTGTTTTGTGATTGTCTTGATGATGAAGCTTTTGTTGGACGATTTCGTTGAGATTTTGCAGGTGGGCTTTCTTCTTCTTCCTCCTCTGTATCGCTCTCTACTTCTGTCTCTGAGTCGTAATGGTTAGGTTCCACCTTCTTGAGCCTTGATTTTCCTGAAGGATTGCCCAGAACACATATGGTATCAGCATATTTCAGTAGAATGTTAAGAGTCAAGAGAATGGTAAGATTGCAATTTTTACACAACATAGCTGGTCAACCTTAAAACCTCACAAAGCAACAAATACTATATCTTTCCTTATGTGAAGCAACAACCTCTCATCCATCCATTAATAGAGCATTAAAACTGTATTGATGTTAACCTAACAAAATCAATATAAAACCTGGCTAGTTGTTAACTCACGTGTGCGTTTGCCCACATGGTTAGAATTTGAAGATCGTGTACTTGGTCCTGATATCTCCACATCAACCTCTACATCCTCATCCTCATCGTCATCCTCGTCAGGTTGGGTTGTTGAGGAGCTCATCATACGCTGGGTTCGCCGTGTGGACATCAGTCCTGACGATGAAGGGCCAGGTCTTGCACTACTTGTATCATGTAAATCTTCCGAAGATAGACTGTTGAGAGTCAGTCGCCGCTCTGTATACCGGGAACTAAACAAAGTTTGTACCAAATATGTCAGAAAATCTTGCATAAAACCATGACTTTTTTTATCAAAAATTAATTGCTAAAATGTTCACTTTTGAATCTGGGGGATTACCAACATTATTAATTAATATTTAATCATATGGTCATACATTTAGAGTCGCAATATATGAATGCATCAGTTCACAACCTTTGGAGACTTCAACCATTCTTAATGATTCTATTACGATATATTTTTATTTACAATAACAGTCTGTAAATATCTCCTTTGGTATGGATCATATTTTCCGAAAACAGCTGAACTGAATATGTCATTTTAAACTTCCAATCACACGTCAAGTTTGACATCTTCAACCTTCTAAGACCTTCTTTGGCCTGCATTGTAAGGCTACTTTTTAAGTGTCTACTAACTTTGGCCTGCATTGTAAGGCTACATTTTAAGTGTATACTAACTTTTCGGTTATACTCCTGGACCGAGACATGCGTTTCTTAGCAGATTTCCAATCCCCCACAATATCCTTTATCTGTTCTTCAAACATTGCTGACAGTCGTAACGTCATTGTATAGATCTACAAATCAATACCAATAGCAATGGTTAAATAAAAACATGATATTACTGCTTGGAATATTTCAATTAGAAATCAGTGATATCCTATTAAATTCTTCATTCATATTATGTTCTTCTGTTCTTTAATAATTTATATTAAAACGTCGAAAGTATATCAAGAAGCTTTACAATATTTCCATGATGAACACATATAGTGCAGTTTATGTTGCATTGTATCAACAGGTCCAGGTTTTAAAGGACTACTTCCCCTAATACTGCAGTATATGTCTCCTTGTGGCTGTATAAACTATGGCCAATTTATAGTGCTACCTTATTGAAACATACAGCTGAAAATAGTACAAACTCTCTTTGAATAGGGACAAACACAGAGCTTTCATTGTTCAATATAGCAGGTAAGTCTGAAAGTACAGCAGTATCAAGGAAAACAAGAATAAGCATTATCATTACTAGAAACAAGAGAATAGATAAGATCCCAGCATAGTATTCTCATTATATATAAATTATGGGGGCAGCAAGTAGGATTGCGTTATACTTACCCTCGACCGTTTGTTTGTATTGTAGACTTTAGAGTTGTGGAAGACCAGCCGAATGTCCTTGCATAGTTCTGTAGGGTCCGAGTATACCCCATTGTCTAAATTCTCTTTGACAGTTCCCAGGTCCATAGGCTCCTCAATGACACAGTTGTAATTCTACAAGTCAAAACATCACATTAACTTCTCTGTTGAACCCTATCTCTAAATATGATGAGCTTGTTTGTTAATAATGTACAAAGAATTGAGTGTAAATCTAGAGGTATTTTCAGGCTAGCTATAGAAGTAAAGTATGGCCGTGACATCTAAAAGCACCATCGCCACATCAATATTGAGACAGGACTAAAATTACTCACAGTGTAGTTGATGAGACTGACAGACTAAACATACTTCAGGGTAGTTGACGTGACCGTCAGGCTTAAATTACATATTGGGTAGTTGATGAGACTGACAGGCTAAAATTACATATTGGGTAGTTCATGAGACTGACAGGCAAAATAACTTCAGGGTAGTTGATGAGACTGACAGGCTAAAATTACTTCAGGGTAGTTGATGAGACTGACAGACTAAAATAACTTCAGGGTAGTTGATGAGACTGACAGGCTAAAATTACTTCAGGGTAGTTGATGAGACTGACAGACTAAAAGTACTTCAGGGTAGTTGATGAGACTGACAGGCTAAAATTACTTCAGGGTAGTTGATGAGACTGACAGACTAAAATTACTTCAGGGTAGTTGATGAGACTGACAGACTAAAATTACTTCAGGGTAGTTGATGAGACTGACAGACTAAAATTACTTCAGGGTAGTTGATGAGACTGACAGGCAAACATTACTTCAGGGTAGTTGATGAGACTGACAGACTAAAATTATTTCAGGATAGTTGATGAGACTGACAGACTAAAATTACTTCAGGGTAGTTGATGAGACTGACAGACAAAAATTACTTCAGCGTAGTTGATGAGACTGACAGACTAAAATTACTTCCAGTGTAGTTGATGAGACTGACAGACTAAAATTACTTCAGGGTAGTTGATGAGACTGACAGGCTAAAATTACTTCAGGGTAGTTGATGAGACTGACAGGCTAAAATTACTTCAGGGTAGTTGATGAGACTGACAGGCTAACATTACTTCAGGGTAGTTGATGAGACTGACAGGCAAACATTACTTCAGGGTAGTTGATGAGACTGACAGGCTAAAATTACTTACAGGGTAGTTGATGAGACTGACAGACTAAAATTACTTCAGGGTAGTTGATGAGACGGACAGACAAAAATTACTTCAGGGTAGTTGATGAGACTGACAGGCTAAAATTACTACAGGGTAGTTGATGAGACTGACAGGCTAAAATTACTTCCAGGATAATTACCGAGGCTGACAGGCTAAAATTGCTTACTGGTTAGTTTACGTGACTGACAGCTAAAATTACTTACAGGGTAGTTGATGTGACTGACAGGCTAAAATTACTTACAGGATAGTTGACAAGGCTCATAGGCTAATATTACTTACAGGATAGTTGACGAGGCTGACAGGTTCCCTGAAGGGTTCCGAGTCCTCACAGTGCAGCATGGTGTCCAGTAACTGTAGGCACTCCTCCTTCCAAGAATTAATCGTCTTGTGTCGCTGCTCTGTTTTCTGTCTCTTCCGAGGTGTATCGGAGTCACCCTATCAAAGAAATATACATTGTCCTGGTTAAAAGACATCAAAGAGGACCAAAATGTTCATCAATTCAATAAACATATTTTTGGGTATATATTGAAGATTCAAGATGATTCTATTTATTATTTGAAGTTTATTTATAAACTTACAGGACGGAACAGAATGGACAAGGCTAACACTATATGCCCTCCCCTCCTTTCATGTCTCTGATAATTGCCCCTAACCCTTTCCAACAAGAAAATCAAAGTAAGACAAAGTTGGTTAGGAATACATACTTAAGCATTAAATAGTCATTCACCAACTTCGACTCAACATTACTAAGAGTCGGGATGTGTAATTTACCCGTTTGCGTTTCCTAGTCTGACTGTTATCCTCATGCTCACTGTCTGAGGTGGTAGAGCTCCAGTTAAACTCCTCTCCCTGACACAGCCTCGAGATTATGGAATGTGGATCTGTACAGTCCTCATCACTAGAACAGGAACCATTGAACATCACAAATCATACAAAAACCATGGAACATCACAAGCCATACCAAAACATTGACCATCACAAACCTATCTAATTAAAATTAGACTTGTTATTCCGCTTCACTATGATGCTCTATGCAAAGCTCCAATACAATATCTAACAAAACTCCATTTGGGAACATCTCAGAATGACCCCTGTTGTGAGCTAATCAGCGTGTCGCCTATGAAATCTTTGATGTGGTTGGATTCGTCTGAAGTATAAAAGGCTACTAGTATATCCGAGATGCTTCGATTCTAGGTCAGGGGTCACGCAGAGGTGACTCCAAATTGGGAGTTGTTAGATCTTGTATTGGAGCATATCATAAAGCATGGTAGTGGAGCGGAACTACAAGTCTAACTTTAATTAGATTGATTACATACCATACTAAATCATTGAAAATCACAAACCATACAAAACCACTGAATATCACATATTTTACAAAATGGTTAATTTTTTACCAGTTCTCTAAGCATACACTCGAAGAACCAAATGATTTATGCTAAAACTTCTGTCACTAGATAACTTTATACCTAATGATTCTGAGGAGTATTTCTGTAGCAATCTGTGCACTTTTGACAATAGGTGTCCCTGGTTCATTGAAGGTGTTGGCATTGTTTTCTATATACCGCACATCAAACTGTAAAGCATTCACTCTCCTGAAATACAGACAATTACAGTAACATTTTAAAATGTTGATGGAATATAAAACCTCCACCTATATGTACCCGGGTAGTCATTTTCCCATAATATGAGTTTATTTACTTAAAGTTATTTCAAAATGAAAACTATTTTTAACTCCAAAATATCAATTCAAAATAGTAAAACCACATGATAATTTAAAGTAAATCACAATTCTTATTTAAAACAGTTGAAAACTGTATTTTTTGTTTTAAAATAGAATTTGGAACATTCCAGGTAACTTTATTACAGGGAGAGAGCCTACCTATAAAATCTGTTTTCTAGTCTGGATTTAATGGTTGTGAGATCAATGGGATATTCAATGACGATGGCGTAGATGGGGAATGCGTTGAGATCGACAGGTGTGAGGAACGGTTCAGCTATAGAATGTTCCATTACTATCTCCATACACCTAATAATACGTTCACATTCAGCGTCGCGCCCACACGACGGCCACTCCCCTGATGTGGGCGTGTACATCAGGGACTTCACTTCCTCCTGTGTGACTGGTACCCCTCCTCCCTGTTCATCAGGCATCTCTGTTAGTATATAAATAACACAGGTTATCATGTTTCTGTGGTAAATTCCTCGCCTGACATCTATGTTAGTAAATAAATACATAGGTTTTCATGTTTCTGTAGTAAATACCTCGTCTGGTTCCAGTAACTCACAAATTTTAAGTAAAGTACATTTTTTTGTATTGCATAATTTATCATGATATTAGCAATAATGATGGAATTTTTTATTAAAATTGATAATGTAACAATACATAGAAACTGAAATCTATGAAACTAAATTCATCTATAATTTGCTAAAAGACTTGAAAATCACTACTTACGACAAGTTCCAATAGGCTCCATATCCCAGGGACTGATTTTCTCTATCTCACCATTATCCCAGCTGTGATCAAAATAATAGATCAGTACTCATAGTATACCTTCACTAGTAACAATCACATGTCATGTTGTGTCTATTTACATTCTTATATCTTTGTATGGAATTTATTATTTTACTATTCTGTTATGAGAACAGTAAACCTAAGCTTTGACCTAGCATACAAAATCATCCTGCATCATGAATTTTATATCTTAGGAATATTCTTTGGAATCATGAAAACATAAACAGAAGAACCAAGAAATTAATTGAGTTTCTTTTTCCCTTGTCGTAAAATCCTTGATTATATATGTTCTACATACCATTCTATATATGTCAAAAATATCAAAACAAATTTCCATTCTATTCCATACAATTCCTTTCCAAGTATAAGCACTACTTGAGCAGTGTTGGTTCTTCCTACTGATGATATAAGATTTTGGTGTGATAAATCAAGTCTGTCAAAAGAAAACGCCCAAATTAAATAAACAGAACAACAGATACCACTCACTGAACATTGAAGCACTGAAACATGCTGTCAGTGTACTCCTGTTGGAACGGCTCCTGTGATACTATCGTTCCCATCCACCAAGCATCGTCAATCATAGACCGGAACCGATCATCTGTAAAATACCAACATGATCCATTAACATCAAAGTTTTTGTTCATAGTTTGGGGTACCTATCTCTTCCTACAATGGTTATACATACCCCACTTATATATGTTAAAGGCCATGACATAAAGAGCATCACACATTTTTAGAGTGCTGGTCTTTTTTTTGTGAATATCTATGCCAATGTTTACACTGTTGGAGTCATTGATTATACCGATAATAAAGTTCTTATTGCAATTTCTGAATACACAGCCTTTTGGATATGCTAGTCCATCCTTGTTATGATCTGTTGTGTTCGAATGCAAATACATTGGCATTATAATTGATAGAAATATCATCAACATATAAAAAGTAATTCAAAATTATCATATAACAACCACTGTCTATTAAAGATTGTTGACAAGGAATATTGTAAAATACAGATGGTTACCAGAAATTCAATTTGTTTATTTTATTTTATTATAAATAATAATGCAGGCTCATTTTGAAAAGAAACATCATGACAATGAAATTAAGCTTTATTGAAATTCCAGTCAAGGAAGCACACACAAATAGCAAATTGATTTTTAAAATACCACTTTTGTTTCTAATACGCTGAAACAGTTACTGCTTCATTATTGGAGAAAATTTCTTTTTCCTTATTTCAATTTCATATTAAAAACTCCACAAACATCATCCTGCAGACATTAAAGTCTGTAAAATACACATTTTTGCATACCTGCTTTCCATCTGCGTTTCATGGCCACATCATAGGTTTGTTTGAGCACAAGGAAATCTATTACATCTGACATGTCATGGTACCTGTAGAAAGAGTATTTCAAATCATTATACTAATTAGGTATTCATCACTAAAGATGTATCATATTAGATCATTTTCAATTATAGCTCTTTTCAGCAGAAAAAAAAAGAAAGAAAATTTTAAAACTTATAAAGGTTCATTGGTAGCAGCAAATATATATCACATCAAAATTTAATTAAAACGTTATCAAAATCATTGAAATGAACTTGAGGTGATAGAAACAGAGACCCTCTAGCTCTAACGATACATGAACTATAACTTACTTTATATTAAATGACCCGCCAGAGGTTTTCCCCGTCTCTGGGTCGATGAAGGCCAGCTTCAAACAGCAGAGGCGAGGAGGACGGACTTCGTATTTTATCCCAACTATCTTTACATACTCTTGTTCCTGAGGTTAGAAAAAGAATGCATAATTATTGTCTCTATTTTTATATCGGTATTCATCAGTGTTAGAGAAATACAAACCTTGTCAATTTAATGACACGTTAACGTACATTACTAGATACTAGAAAACCTCCTATAATAACATAACCTGGTAATCATGGACCTTTCATTAGGTCAATACAGTTGACAAATTATACAAAATATCAAGGAACTGAAGGTTAGACTCAAGGTCAAAATTTTACAACATAGATAGAAATCATAAGTCCTTATTTTTGTACTAATATCCACTGTTTTAATATGAAACTGAACATTATGATAAATGATGCTTGAAGTCACCATTAATTTTAACACACCATCCTGAGATTTGTTTATGAATGGAAGCTACTAACCCTGAGATTAGGATACTTGTTCCACGGCTGGTTTTTGTTAGAGTTGACATTGTAGGCATTATGGCGTTTGACTGCTTGTAGATAGAGAGCGTGACCTTGACGGAAGTACATCACCTCATCCCCCATCTGAGGAACATAAGGTGTCTTCCTTGGTTTGGTGTCGGTCAGCCACTCTGGGGGCCGGAACTCCTCAGGTAGTTCCTCCACCCCACCCATCTTCTTCACAATTTGCTGTCGTCTCTATACAAAAAAAAAAAAAAATCAAATTAGTTAATGACAAGATACCAAGCCTAGGGAGTTAAATAGATGTACATGTATTCACCATTTCATAGTAATTAACTTACTTATTAACTATAGTGCTTGTAAATTTCACTGGCTAATATTTTGTGGTTAGGCTAGTTGAAATTTGCTGCAAGTATTGCACTACACATTTTGGCAACTATTCTACAGTACTAAACATTTTAAGCAACAATAAGAAATTGATTTTAAAAAGTTCAGAATTACCCTTGTAGTTTTATTTGGCTTCTTTTCCTTTGGTTCAGGTTTTTTCCTCTGAGGTCTCGGTCGTCGTGTAGTGGTGGTATCATTGTTTGTGTCACTCTGATCCTCGTCATCGTCGTCTGATGATGTAAGACGGCGCTGTTTTCGTCGCCGAAGAGAGGTACGCTTGGGAGGCTGTAGACTCGTTGTATTGTTATCACCTACCCAATCTGAGTAGTCGCTCGACTCACTGAAGTTACCAACAAGATTTAAGTTAAAAACAAACTTCTCACAATTTTCATAATAATACAGCTTTCTATCTACAAACAACACATCTATCTGTAAA
Source organism: Argopecten irradians irradians (assembly GCA_004382745.1). NCBI lineage: Eukaryota > Metazoa > Mollusca > Bivalvia > Pectinida > Pectinidae > Argopecten > Argopecten irradians. The sequence continues at coordinate 993,243 of SAYR01017606.1, read as the reverse complement.
GTAATATATTTCAAGTTTTCTTTATAAATCATAAAATAAGGACTTTGACTATTTAACTTGTTTCTTTGAATAAAACAATGCTGAATTTGAAAAAGAATTCTAGCTTTGTCATCCGTGTCATACCATCAACTGTGGAAACAGCGATGTAACAAAGACATTAGTGGTACATCAGCAGGGCCATTCCTATCATCATTACACAATATAAGCCACCTACCTTCCACTACTGCTGTTCCATAGACCTGATTGGTCGTTCTCATCCTCCTGAAAACAGACATTTATTTATTTTATTAAATAACATTTCATCAATAATAATGTAATCATTTAGAACAGAATGCTTCCTCCTCACTTGGCTTCATGGGTACTATAAAGTTCCTATTATCCATGAGCAATGAATACATAACATGACATATCAGATCATAAAACATGAATACAATGATCAGTTTCCTCTCAATCTTCATGTTAGATCAGTTTCACCTTTATTTACTTGTGTACAAGACCAATTCCTACCTCTTCCTCTGTATCATATAATGCTCTTGTTGCCAGTCTGTTAGTAGCTGTTTCCTCATTCTCAGGTGAGGTAGTGTCTGAATGTTGTCCAACCCGAGGTCGTCGACGTGACTTGTTTTGTGGAGTAACTGGGGTTGACGTTTCACCTTGCTGAAATTTCAATATGATTAACTTAAATCAAATACCTTTTCCATCTTGTTACCTATTTTGATGATGAGTTTCATATTCCTGGTGATGATTATGGTTTGTAAGGCTTTTGAATAAAGTGCCAAAATAATCTCTTCATTGATTGTGGTTTTTTTTAATTATTTTATTTGAAGTGATAATTCAAACAAGTTAAGTATACAACAATTAACTAATCCTAATTAAGGATGAACACCTCAGAGAAGTCAAAATTTTCTTGTATTAAACTTTTTTTCTCATATAGATTTTTGGAAAAAGGAGTTCATACCATAAAAGAAAATGGAAGAAAAAACATATGTCCGTGTGCTCGTTTTTGAGCTTTTGTCACTCAAAGACACCTAGTTGACAAAATATTGGATTTTATGGGAACTTTGCCGTTTTGACCATATAAGATAGAGATTAAAGCCATAATTTCCTAATGAGGTGTTTGATATGTATGAATGTTTGTAGAATTCATTTTCTAGTAGTCTTCTTTAAAAATATACCAGTTTTGATCAATTACACAAATATTTTTTCTCAGAATAACAACATATGCTACCCCTACCCCTTAATTTTGTGCTACCAAATGCACCATTTTCAGCCATTTTTGCCAAATTCAACCCTTTATAGAAAAAGTTCTGGTATTAAACTTTTGTTATTATTTTGCATATCAATAGGGAAACGGTTGTTCTTTCTAAATCAGGAAGAAAAATTGGGGGTCTGTGTGCTTACTTTTTTGCCCCATTTGAATTTTTGTTATTTTTCAGTATTTTAGAGTAAAAAATAAAAGTGCCCAAATTACCATTAAATGTAAAAATAATGTCACAAAAGTGTATCGTTTCACATATTAATGCTCAATATTTTAATTACTACGAACCTAGTAACGATTTGCAGCAAAAATGAGCTAAATACAGCTAAAAATGCTGGCGCAGTAATGATTTAAATAAAAACAATTTCATTAAAAAATGGTAAAACTGTGGCTCTACTTGAAGCAAAAAAGGACTCAATTTCAAAATGGCCGCCAAATGGGCCATTTCTTAAAATCCTCGTATAAAAAAATCTACTAAAAATAGAAATGTAATTTTTTGACAAAATTTGCATTTGGCAACTTGCTACACATACTGATAAATTATATTTGAAAATCTCATAACTTCTTTGGTCTATGTTGAAACGAAACTTCAACGGGACTGAAACCTCAGAAGAATACATCCTTAAAATTGGATGATCCTTTGTATATAATATGTTATACAATAAGCTGGTATAACTTACAGTATGGAATAGATGTGGCTTCTTCTTTCTCTCTGCGAGAAACCTCTTGGCTTCAATATCTGCATGGGCCATTCTCACTTCTTCACAACTCCTACACAATATAAAACATCATTAAACATCTTCATAACAAATATTAGTCAATGATATGAAAGTGAATAATTACAAGTGGTAAATGTTTTTTAATAACATCTTAAACTGATCTTTACTTAGATTTGTGAAAACTTACGAGAGTAGTGAAGGGTGAAGCTCCTTGACAATGATACGTCTGCTCCAGGCAGCGAGGTCAGACTGAGTGGCTTGTTGGTTGATGTTTCCTAGTGACTGTCGTACACCTTCTGTTTCTCCACTCATCCTCATCCCAACTCTGTGACCATGGTTACCGCCACTCGCTACTAACAGATAGCCATCAAATTATGTAATCAGGAAAATTATTTAGCATCATGAAAGTGGAAGTATTTGGCTGGTGTCAATAAAATATTGCAATTTAAACTGTATAATCTGCACCAGAGTATAAGCCACACTCAATACTGACTGCAGTCTGATGAAATGAAACAAAACTTTCCAAAAGAATGTAAATTTTGTAATAAGAATGCCAAAATGAAAATGGAACTAAAATTAACTTAGACTTTTTTTGCAGGAATCTCATTGTAAGCAATCGAGAACAATTACACAACTATTTGAAGTAAGGGATTGCTATAGGGTTCGGACTGTGGCAATGGACCTCTATTCCTTTACCATTACACTCTATAAACTGAAACATCACAGAGGTATAACTATTTCAAATGATCAAATAGTACTTCCGTAACAGAAGACCAAGATGTATTTTCTGATATCTAACACATGCAAGTAATTGTGATTCAAAATAACATACAGAGGGATTATCTTACCAGAATTTGACCTTGAGACTCTAGGTGAACCACTTCCAGCTGTACGATTCTCCTGTGCCCTTTGGAGACGATTGTCTTGTTCACGCTGCAGCTGTTCGATGAGGCTGTCTAGATTGTTTGGGGCAACAGGAGGGGGCATCAGTTGTTCATCATTGTCTTCTGCCACTCGCTCCCCTACAACCTCTTGGTCCCCTAAACAATGTCAAAATAATCAGATTATTTTCTATACCTACACAAGTCAACATTTGATACTTAATTCATCTTATCTCCATTACTTAGTAGAATTACACATTTTTTTCAGCACATCAAACTTGTAGTGGTTTACTAATAATCATCTACCCTCAATTCCCCTTTCTGGTCTTACTTGGCCTATACCGGATAGTAAAGATATGTTAGTATTTGTGTGACATTACATACATTCCTGGGTAAGTCTGATTTTAAATCCAGTATTATACTGTTAGTACAACTAAATTCTGTAGGTAATATAAAGTAATGCATGGTAAGTAGGTTATTGACAGTGAAATTGTACGTTGTTACTGAAGTAATAAAGACTTACAAACTCTATAATTGCACACAGTAGAGCTATCTGTTTCATTTTAATCATTGAAAGTAGGCGTTTAATGTTACATGTGTGTAAGAAGAGTAGTGTCATTATTTTTGCATCAATGACATAACAATCAATACCTACCTCAAATACACAGATCACTCAATATACAAAGACAAAAAATTCTCTTTTCTAAATTCATATCATAATATTTATAATTCCAATCCTCACCTGTTTCATTGACAGCCATCTGAGGTACAAGTAAGTTGTCCTTACAATGCTCCCTGCCAGGTACGAGTCTCTGGAATTTTGGTGGGTATGGATTGCCATCAATATCAACAAGGAATGGCGGTGGCATGAGGTGAGGGGGCTGCTGGGTCTGCTCATCCAGAACGTAGTTATTACTGTCACGCATCAATGGACGGTAGTCGGTGTGGAAAAATAATTCCTGAGGTATCTGTATTGATTATAAATTAAACTTATAAAAAATAGTTTTCAGGTTTGTAGAAAGACTGCCTAAATTTGGACAGAAATATATAAAGGGGAAAATCCTGAAGACCATCTAAATCAGAAGAGGACATTTATTTTTGACTGATAATATATCTAAAGGATGGAACATAAAAGGATCATCAAGTTTTTTTTTCTTACAAGTTAATAACAAAGACAATGAAATACTTTCTATACAGAAACCATTATAAAATATAGTTCACCTCTTTGTATTTGTCGTGTGAACCAAATCCAAACAGCAACAGATGTCCATGAGAGTCTGTAGCAGCAAAGCTGTTACCATCTGGACAGAATTTACAGTCAAACACAGCACCATGTCCCTGGCCTTCAATCTGAAAATTACCAGCAAAACTTTTTATGTTCCAACTTGAGGTAACAAAGTGTATAAAGCACTTTTAACTATGAAATATACTAACACAACATGATTGTGTATGATCATGATATGCCGGACAAGATGTTGACACAAATTGAGAAAACATCTGTAAATAACTAAATGCCCTTGCTATTATACTAGAACACGGGTAATAATGATCCCTCTATCCCAATTCATGGAGTAACATAAAAATATTTACATTGTGTATTGATAAAATGGTTTATGGTCTCCCCAATGTGTTGAGGACACTTCAAAGGTCAGAGAAAGTACAAGTCACCAGTGATCATTTAAATTGATACCACCAATAATTATTAAGCATATCAATTATCAACAACAATATATCAAAGACAAATAAAGAAATCCCAACCATCAAAATCAAAACAACAGATTTCCATATAAAATCAACAAGATTAAACTCATCATTATCGTACCATGTTGAAGTAACTTTTGATTTTGTTGCCAGTGTTGAGGTCCCAGATAATCACATATCCATCGTGACCAGCACTGAGGAAGATACGAGGATCTGTCGGACTGTGTTCTAAAACAAACACTTCATCCTCATGGGACTGCAACAGAAAGATTTCACAATCATATCTCTATCTATGCTGTATGCATATTGAAAAGACTGCTATACCATAGATTTCTAGAAATGTTTCATTTTAACTTGAGGGACTCATATTTTTGGTAAAAAGAAATAATAGTAAAAAAAAAAAAAAACTGACGACAACGAAATACTAATAATTCTAAAAACTAATTGATGATTGATAACAATACACCAGCAATGTACTCAAATCCATTTACTTTGTGTTTAGTTTTGAAATAAAACAGTAGTGTACTTTATTCACTATTTTATTCATTTTTTTTTAATTTCCCTCATTTAATGCTATTCAAAAATTGTTTTAGTTAGATTTAATTGCATATTGTGAAGTTTTAATTCTAAACTGAACTGTGATACACTTACCTTCAACACATGTAACAGTTTGCCGTGATGAGAGTCCCAAACCTTGAGAGTACAATCGTTCACAGCCGTCACCACTAAGTTATCATCCAGGTTCCAAGCAACCATAGTGACACGTGGCTTCTGTGACTTGTCCTCTGTTTCTGGTTTTGGACAACTACATGAACAGTAGAGAATAAATACATAACCATTATACAGAACACAGTAGTTTTGTATTAACAAACACATGCAACACAAAAACTGGAATGCCACTCCCCCTCACCAATTAAACTTCCTTTGAAATAGATTCTAAAAGAAAAACTGTGACACTGCACATCCGGTTATAAGTACTTCCCAGATAAACTTACAAACCAATGCCAAGATATCACAAACAATTAGATGCTAAGACAACACTGTTTTAATTCATTAAAGGATTTTTGCATGAACTAACCGATTAATAGCAAAACCTAATTAATAGCAAAAACTGTCCAAACTGACAAATGGTAGTTTTTCTGTCAAAATTTCTTTTAATATCAAACACAGTTTGGCAGTTATGTTGAAACTTCCAATCTTCTTCCTCTACATACCTAGGTAATCTTGTTGACATTGACAGGATGATGGACTTCCATTCTTGTCTATCAAAGCGCCAGATGCGAGCTGTGCCGTCCCTACTCCCACTGACAAACCTTTCACCACTATTACTATAGCAGATACTGTCAACTCGGTCCTGTAATGATGATGAAAATGGAGTCAATTGTAGCAATTTATTTACAACAACCTTTATTAATATACATGTGCTGTACTGGCCTTTTGTGTAATGAAAGTGGGTGCATGTACTCAGTGACTTACATTCGTAACCACTTTAATGTCCCAGCCACTGAATATATACGAAAATTACAAAGTCAGCTACAAGAACAATACAACCATTTTAAATCTTAAAGTTGAATTGCCATGAAAAAAGTTACTAGGCAAGATGAAGTGAAAGTATTTTGAACCAAAAAGATTTTATGCAGCTTTATGTATACTTGTACGAATTTAAGTGAACACAATCTTGTGTTGGAAAATAGCTATACTTACAGTATGAGCCTCTAATTCACATATCTTTTCTGGCGTAGTGACATGTAGAAAATATACTCTGATCACATGATCAGCACTTCCTGTGGCCAGGAAAACACCCCCTGGACTGAACGATGAGCACAACATCTGGGCTCCGGCTCGTGATCTCTCAATAAACTTGGCTGGTTTCGGGCTGGAAGTGTTAAAGATGCATGCTGGTTAAATATATCACTTACTTTTGTTAATTTAATCTTTCATTGAGTAATAAACTTTATACATCAAACAAAGTATTATATAAACAAATAAACTGTCTTGTCATTTAATTGTCTATAGTATGACTAATATATTATGAAGAGCTCTTATTTTAAATGTCAATGTATATACAAGATCTGATGATACTACTGTCAACTGTTACAGGTATCTTTACTAAAGGGAAATGTTGTGAGAATGTGACCTACTTAAATTTGTTTGTGGTGACATTCCAGGTCCAAAAACATACACAGCCATCTCCACCAGTGGAGGAAAGTATGCGGTGCTCTCCCCTGGCCTGAGGGCAAAACTACAAATAAACATCATATCAAGTAAAATAAATAAAACAAGAGCTGTTGGAGAACAGCAAAGCTCGCCTATTCAGAAGAAGTTGATGTTCAAGTATTTACTATTTAAACATGGAAATATGACATATTAACAGACTCAAAAACCTCCTAAAGGGCCCCAAATTGGTTGTATTATCATGTTCAGCATCCATACATATTAGTAAAATAAAATCATAAACATTTATGATGACTTAAGCTTAAAAACTAGACAAAATAGAAACTTGCTCAAAAACTTTTACATGGAAATATGACAAATTAACAAACTCAAAAAAAAACCCTAAAGGGCCCCAAATTGGTTGTCTTATCACGTTCAGCATCCATACACATTAGGAAAATAAAATCATAAACATTTATGATGACTTAAGCTTAAACAATAGACAAAACAGAAACTTGCTCAAAAAATAAAATCATAAACATTTATGATGACTTAAGCTTAAACAATAGACAAAACAGAAACTTGCTCAAAAAAAAAAAACCCTAAAGGGCCCCAAATTGGTTGTCTTATCACGTTCAGCATATAATAAATACTTATTTATGGAAATATGACAAATTAATAGACTCAAAAACAAGAGGCCCAGAGGGCCTGTATCGCTCACCTGGTTTGTAATGCCTAGGAATGTTCTGAATTCAAGTTCATTGTTTCTTTTCTGAATTCCCCTATTAGGCCCCATCTTTCTGCTCCAGAGGGTCAAAGCCAAAATTTATACAAATTCTGTTAACCCCAAGGATGTTTCTGGGCCAAATTTGGTTAAAATCCAAGCAGAACTATATGACTATAAGTGACTTACAGGATTTACCTCTATTTCCCCTATTGGGCCCCGCCCCTCCTGCCCCCGGGGGGTCAGAGCCAAGGATGTTTGTGGCCAAATTTGGTTACAAGCCATGCAGAACTCTAGGACAAGTAGCGATTTATAGGATTTACCTCTATTTCCCCTATTGGGCCCCACCCCTCTTGCCCCCATGGGGTCAGAGCCGAAATTTATACAAGTTCTCTTCCCCTTCCCCCAAGGATGTTTGTGGCCAAATTTGGTTACAATCCATGCAGAACTCTATGACTAGTAGCGATTTGAAGGAAATGTTGGCGGACAGACGGACGCCACGCCATGACATAAGCTCACCGGCCCTTCGGGCCAGGTGAGCTAAAAACCTAAAGGGCCCCAAATTGGTTGTATTATCACGTTCAGCATCCATACACATTAGGAAAATAAAATCATAAACATGTATAATAAATTAAGCTTAAACAATTAACGAAACAGAAACTTGCTCAAAAACTTTAACGTAAAATGGGACTCCAATGCCAACGCTGACGCCGGGGTGACACATTAGCTCTCCCTATTCTTCGAATAGGCGAGCTAATTACAAATCAATAACACAGCTGTGGGCCAATCAAACTGTTAAAAGTATAGAATCTATCTGTTTTGCTTTAACACCTAGCCATACACTATACTTTAAAATTAAGTATTACATGACATGCTGTCTTACCTGTAAAGAGGTTATCATCCCTGTATGGGCCTGTAGCACAGCTAATGGAGCTTTGGTCCGTAAACACCACACTCGAATGATCTTATCACAACTACCCGAGGCTAATAATGTGTTTTCAAAGTTCACAGCAATGTCAGTAATCTCAGAGTTATGACCCCTTAGTGTATCAATCAGTCGCCCACTTGCTGCGAACCAAATCTTGATGAGGGCATCATCAGCACCCTTAAAGCAAAGATAATGTGATCAAATGAAAGTCATTTTCATAAAGCATTATAATTTTTTTACTTTTTTTTTTTTGGTGCAGTAAATAAATAACACAAATTGCAATCACACATATAACAAAATTTCACTATTTGCTCCTTTACATGATAATGTTGTTACACATAGCCTATATACAATTTAGTTTGATAGTTTACTCAAAATCTTAACGCACGATTAAAATAAATTTTTAAAACATTCATTAACTCTTCTCAACTTTATAAATCACATGCAGGTATATTCTCATGCTAACAATAGTAACTTACAGTGAAGATGTACTGGCCAGTCCTATCAAAGGCTACACAGTACACAGCTGATAGATGCCCAAGCTTTCTGGCATGCATGTTCACTTTTGAGAAGATGAAGATGGGGCAGATGAGGTCTCTTCGACTCTGTCCCGTCATCTCGCGTGCTTTTGTTACATGGCCTGTGAACAAAACAGATTCACAATCGGCGTTAAGTAGAAATAAAGAAATAACAATTAACTGATACATAGGGATCCAATTGCTTATTTATTATCATAAATATATACCAGGTATGTTATATTGTAATAAAATCTGTTTTTTGAATACTTACTTCAATCACAATAAAATGTTCGACCTAGGATATAGGATCTTATAACAGTGCTTTTTCTTAATTTTTCAGGTGTCATGTCATGATATAGACTGTATCTAACAGAATATATTTTAAGATCGTATTGACCATCTGAGTTGATTTACAGTCAAAGCTATGACCACTTCAAGTGCTCCAGATAAGTTTTGGAGGGTGGGTAATTGTACTCAGCCTACTCATACTTTTGAAAAGTAAGTGTACCACTCTTGACTATGAACCCAAATTTTAACAGATATATGTCCCAAAAAGTGGTTTTATAAGATGTGTATAAACACACAAATATACAAGACATACTTAGAGAAGGAACAACTAGGTTTATAGGTGGCTGTAGAGGGCGATGATGATGTGTGGCTATATGTCGTTCTGGTCGCCATCGCGGATGGTGCACAGCTGCAAATATAGATTTCAACAATTACTATACAGTACTAAAAACATGGTTATAAAGAACCTCTAGTGACCATCAAACTTATTTCGTTATAAGCATATTACCTAAAGTCATTATACATGTATCACAATCATCTAACAGGAACCTTGGCAGCGAATTAAAAACCTATGTTTTACTTATCAACCTTTTATCATGCAACAACCTGGAAGACATTAACATTTGTGTTTGCAATATACATCCTGTGTTTCTAACCAAAGTCTTTATCTCCAAACTAAATCTGAATATTTTGCTATAGAAGGATTTTTTTGTCTTCACATTGGTTTGGATATGCACATGCTTTCAACCCACATTCTGAAGCAAAAAAAAAAAATGGTTTCTTGATATATGTGCACGTTCTCTAATTTAAATATCAAAATTTCTCACAAAAAAAATTATATATATATATATATGACTCACATTCTTTGGTCCTCAGAAGAGACTGTTGTCCAGCTCCTAAAAGTGATTGTAATCCTGTGGCAGATGAATTGATTTCCTTGTCCAGAAGGGGGCCCAAGCGTTGACATATTTGCAAGAGGTGACTTGATGATATGTGACGATTGAGATTCACCTAAATTATTTAAATTTATTATTTATTGAAACATGTTTTCAAAATACTTTATTAATTAAGAATAAAGCACAATAATCACTTTTAACTATCAGTTAAATGCGTTTGGTAAAATCACTCCGAACAAGTTTTTCAACATGACCACGTGCTTATGTTTACTATCAATACAGGTGGACCAATCAGCGTACAGAACTGTTGGGCATTTCCTTTTCTCAATGGATATAAATAGCCACATGACCTTTGTCGATTTGCTGCGATTTCATTGGCTTAGCACGCCACGTTCCACGATGACGTCACGCATATGACCTTGCACATTTGATATGATAATGCTTAGGAAAATTATTCGAATTTGGACGTAAATAGTCTAACAACGCTAATTTTCTCAATAAAACCTAATAAGATAAATTAATGAGATTGAAATTCTGCAGAAAATAATGGCATCGACGGAGATGACTATGAAAGACAAAATTTTCATAAAATTCAGCATCCTTCCCACATGTCAAGTTTATCCACTTTCACATTTCTTACCAAATTTTCGTAACTTCTTTCATGTTGTCTGCCTTCCCAATCAATTCTTTTTGGTAAAAGCTGCAAAACATAACATTTTCAATATCACCAAAATTCCGTGCACACGTCAAAAAATGTGGCAACAAAGTGAAATTATTATAAATCAAGCTTCAAAATTTCATAAAATCACCTCGTTAGGTACGGAAAACACCGTAAAGAGCGCGTAATTTGTAAATAAAGTCGACAGCACAACGACTCGACTTACCTGGTGTTCTTTCAGCTCCTGCCTCAACGCCTACAAAAGAAAATGAAATCATCAGTAACTAGAATAAAAACTGATTTCAATTAATCGACAAAATGACTTGCACCTACCTCTGAAGCCCGCTGACATGGTCCTGATGCGAGGAACCGGGAGATTAGGAAATAAAGTTCTGAAAAGAAAACGAAAATCGTGAATTTGGACTCCCCACAAATGGTCGAAATTGTGCAACTTCACGAAGTAATTTCACAATACCTGACTCAACAGTGGAAAGAGATACGTCTGAGGGACCCTCGCTAGGCATATTCCTCTCCCTAGCTCACCCACAGTCCTCAATATCCAACGATAACTAACCAAAGGTTAGGAAATGAGTCGCCATTTTTGTGTTATTTTCGTTCATCGATCGCAACAGATTCACGCGGAATATAAGCGGAGTAATATCTAGGTCACTGACCTTTCGGAATAGTGTCAGTTGCAGTTAACATTCATTTAAATTTTATTATTTGGCTTAAAAAAGATCTCAAAAGGAATACATTAAATATGTATTTTGCAAAATTTAGGCAGTGTTAAAAAATCTGTCCGATTCGAAATGCCCTACTTTTTTACGCGGATACTAGTGCGCTAGGCCTTATCACCTATAGCGATACGTCACTACGTACACTTGTACAGCGAGAAAGCCATGCGGGTGTGTGAATACAGCTGATTCTTGACGGGTGTGTCAAATTTCCTGGTTTTCACTATCGATAGGCTTAAATTCATGATACAACTGCGATTTCTACCAACATCGAATGCTTAATAAGTCAATCGATTAACATATCACCACACGAATTTTATCTTGTCGTAAAATACAATGTGATGGAATTGTGTACAAAATGTAAACACAATGTATGGCTACACACTTCTGTTTCACATCAGCACATGAGGAAAGTTTGAATCATTTCATCACATATTTTGGAATTTTATTTAAGCTATCTCCATTTTGAAGAAATCACCTACATATCATCTTTATACAGCTGTGGAATTTTATGTTTCCAATGTGCTATAAGTCTTTAAATTAATATGCCTTTGGCCCTTGTGAATCACCTATGTGTGAAAAGTTGTGAACACAAACGGATTCAGCTGTAGCCTAACTAAATCAGCATTAAACACAGAGACATGTCATATATGTAATCATGGGCTTTATTACAACCTCAACAAAATCTTAAAAAAAACAATGTTGTCCATTATTGTTGGATAATACATTATTACAATATTATGTATATGGTGTTTGAACTTTGATGTTGTATTGTATAATTTTATCTCATCCTGTAATGCAACATTGTCTTGTACAGATAGGTCTATACCATTCAATTATGCATCTGTGTATTTTAAATGGTAATGTTTAATACTGTTTTGATGATCCAGTACATGAATAGTTGGTCAACATATTGCATGCTGATTTTAACAGAACATCCAATTTTCTCCGAAATCTAATCAGTTTAGCAACAATTATTAATATAACATCAGAAAATCTGTTTTGATGGCCTAAGCACAGACTTTTGACTCTATAGATACATGTATACATGTACATTAACTTCTATATATGTAATACTGGGTATTACACATAAAAGATGTCTGTTTATCTATAAATCAGTCAAAAGCCTGTGTCCTAAGATGATATTAAATCAACAAATAATCTATGTTAACAGAGAATGTTCAGTTAACTGTATTGCCGTGTGGCGTATAAAAAATAATATAAAAATATTAACATTTATAGTTTACTGGGTGTATATATTTAATATGAAAGTGATGACATGCATAGCATTAATGGAAAGCTAGTGACTTTTGGGACTTTCAAAAATGATCAAACTCATTTTACAGTTAAAATTTAAAAAATTTTTTTTTTTTTTTTTTCAAAAACATAGTGAGCCTTTAATACAAGAGTATGCATATTAGTTATATCTAGTATTGAGTAGATTAGGGTAGACATTTTGGTAATTTGTTATCATATTTTGACCACTAGCTAGAGTTTCCAATGTTAATGTGCATACGGTATGTATAAAAGAAGTACTTAGCCATTCTTGCTCATATACATATAAGAGTTAAAATGGCCCAATGCTTCATGCTTCATTGGCTCATCACTTAATTTTCAGGACGGTCAGATATCTGGGTTCGATTTCTGACTGGGAAATGTCACACATTTTTTACTGTGCCCCCAGTCAGAAATCGAACCCAGATCTCTGACTGGGGGCACAGTAAAAAATGTGTGACTGTCTTTTCTTCATACATGTGCACACCAATAAATAATGAAATACCATCACATAATTGAAATATTAATTACAAGGGCTGGTATATGTAGTGTGTATAGCTAGGACAAGGGGACTGTAAGTCTATAAGGTGTTGTGGTACCCTACACAATATGGAGCTTGATGTTAGCAACTTTTATTTTTCTATTTTTTTGTAGATTAACAAGATACCATGTCATGGTTTCCTGAGAAGAGGACAAGCAAATCATGGATACACCAGATTTGTACCAAGATCCTCAAAACGGGTCCTGTTCCCAAACATGTGGCCATTATCATGGATGGAAACCGTCGCTTTGCCAAGAAAAACAGCATGGAGAGAGCAGAGGGACATCTCAAAGGATTTGATAAACTAGCAGAGGTGAGTTAAATTTGACTCGCCACACATTTTTGTTTTATTGCAAAAATCTATTTTTAATTCTAAGGTAAGAAGTTTACAAAGAAGTTATGTATATGTGATAAGGGTCAAATATTTCCTATATTCACAGAAAACATATTTTTAAAGTTTACAAAAGAGGTGATTAAATTTGAATATATTTTTTTCTGGTAATTCACTCATAGATGGTTCAATGGTATTCGTTGATCATTTGAATGATTTATTTTGATTATTATTTTCAAAATGATCAGTGCAGGTTGATTCAAGATTGGCTAAATTCCTGAATACATGTATTTGATTTGTTGCTATGAATTATCATAATAAAAAAACATCTCAAAATGATTTATTTCAAACAAGTACATACTTTTCAAATGATTTGCATACTTGCAATTTTAGGCAAAATCTGGCCCTTACCACATAGTCTTTTTACAGCGGTAATATTCCTTTTTAAATATTTTAGAACATTATGCTGTAAGTTATTACCAATAGAAAGTTGTCTCTGCTCCATTTATTTTTTCAATTTCTCTTCCAATTAACTGTCTTTGTATTATAAAGAGTTACCTCCCTTGCAGATATGTATCCATTGTGACATCATATTGTGAGTGAAATTCATATCTTTGAAGACATTTTCTCTGATAAGTATAATGTTTCACTCGCAAACACATGACGTCACAATCAATACCTTCCCGCAAGCGCAGATAACTCTGTAATGTGCCAAGACAGAATAGGCATGACATTACTTACTTTCAAGTAACATGCAATATGGTTAAAAACAGATCCGTTCAATAGAGGATCTGAAAACATCCCATAAGGGGTCATGTTCGAATGACCTTTTACCACGTGTACTTCAGATCAAATACATTTTCTACACATTGCTACATCAATTGATAAGGCCAAAAAAGGGTTACCCGACCGACCCTAATTTTTTTCCACTTTTCTACGAAAAAATATTATGTTGTGATTTTGACCTCAGACTCCGGTTCCGGCCATCATTTTAGAGTGAAAAAAAAATCCTCCCGACCGACCAACCCTATTTTTTTTGCCAATGTAACCCTAAAGAAATTTTTTTTTTTGTTCCAGTATACATATACATTTAGCTTTGTTGTGCACTTTGGGCGAGATGACTACGTACACGGAAATAATTCGGACAACTTTTTCAAATTTATTTCGTCCACAGAGTTCATCCTTGAACAAACTTTATATTTCTCCTAAACATGTATCTTATATATGTAAGATCATATATATTCTTGATAAATATCAAAAAAAACTTTGTTCAAGATTGCAAAAGTTCATTTTAAATTAATTTAAATTTATAATTTATCTGTATTTCTGATGGTTATCAATGACAACTAAAAAAGTAGCCAAAATAGAAAACTTTGATTCACAATGTAGTACAATGTAATTGTCATTGTGTTTGTGCAGATCCATCTTATGTAAAAATAATCATTGTTTTCAGACTCTGGAATGGTGCCTTGATTTAGGCATTACCGAGGTAACAGTTTATGCCTTCAGTATTGAGAACTTCAAACGGTCCAAGGAAGAAGTCGGGTGCCTGATGGAAATTGCTCGACAGAAATTTGCTCGTCTCATGCAGGAGCGGTAAGGAAAATCTAAACTATATGTAGTTGAATGTCCTGTCGTTTAAACTGATTTTGGCCCTCATTCAGGTTTCTCGTATTATGTGTAGGCTTTACTGTAGGTGATTGTTGAAAGATGCCTGTATGCATCATCTTTAAATGAACGGCGGTTACTTCACTATCGCCCATCTTTCCCTCATCTGTTCATTTTTAAGGTAAATAACATCATGAATGTAGATTTAAAAGTTTTAAAAATGTTTTATGATACACTATACAGCAACCTAATTTGTGTGGATCACCTACAGAAATTAATGGAAAATATTAGATATGTAGGTTGCTATTTTTAGTCATATGTAGGACAGTTATCTGTCATGATTTTCTTAACTCCAAATACTTTCTTACAACATTTTCTGAGCAGGATGTGAATGGGAGATATAGTTATGACAACAATTTTTATCATTTTAAGGTCTGTTTCATGAAAGCTAGACTATGCACCAGATGCAAAGTTATTTATATTCCACTCAGTATCAGCTAAGTGAAAGCTTGATCAATTGCCTTATAGTAACAAGCCAACATACATTTAGAGAATAATGATTTTTTTACATGTTGACAGAGAGCTGATCCAGAAGCATGAGGTTTGTGTGAGGGTACTAGGTAATCTGTCCTTACTTCCTCCCGATATACAACAGGTGGTAGCAGATGCTGTAGAATTCTCCAAACATAACACCAGGTAGGAAACTTCTCTCATATAATCAATTAGTTTTGTTATTTGATTTACGTCTATGTGAATAGCTGTACTGAATTGACTGTTGAGATATATCAGTCTTTTGTAAAACCCTAAACGGCATTTTAAAAACAAACATGGTTTTCAAGATA
The DNA here is from genome assembly GCA_004382745.1 of Argopecten irradians irradians. Taxonomy (NCBI): domain Eukaryota; kingdom Metazoa; phylum Mollusca; class Bivalvia; order Pectinida; family Pectinidae; genus Argopecten; species Argopecten irradians. The sequence continues at coordinate 977,187 of SAYR01017606.1, read as the reverse complement.
TCAGTATCAAATAATGCGAAAAAAGAAGGATTCATGTTCATTCCAGGGGACACAAGGGATGAGTTTACCTTTTTTAAAATATGGTGTCGCTAATGAAATATAATTCTGCTCACCCCTGCCCCTGAAATGGTAATGAGCTGTGAGTTAAAAAAGCAAAAGTGAGGTATAGGTCCAGGTGTAATCACCATTGGAAGTAAGGAAGGGGCTTGTCTCAGTGAAATGATGGCTACTAAGTCCAGCTAGGGGTTATCAAGAAGCAAAAGGGAGGTCCAGGTTCACCATTGGAGACTAAGAACTATTGAAACTGTGGTAGTAACACACCAAATGAAACAGGGCAATGAGAACTTCATCCAACAGCATCGTACCTCCCAGCCGTAGTGGGAATCTAGCATCTATATATACCCTTCAGCTCAGTCTGTACATGACAGGAGTGTCAGGACAATTAACATAGTCACTCAAATACTTCAAAAAAATATTTCTTCTTTGGGTTTACTAACTGAAAATTTTGTTGAAAACTATATGTAAATAATATCCAACATTTTGGTTTTAGTCTTCACAAATATTTTTTGTTATGTTGATATTTTTTAGGAAAAACCGAAAAGCAGATAAACATTTTTAGAAACATGTGAAAGAAGAATAACTCTTGCAGAAATAAAATGTATGTAATAGCTATAGCTGTATATACTGGTGCAGGTATATTCTAATTATAGCAACACACATGCTTAGCATGTGAAAACACAACATGGGGTATGCACATGCTATGTTTTGCAAGTAACCACAGTTATAGATTTCTTGTTTTATACAACTTAAACTTCCATCAGGATATGAACTTCTTATATATAAAGCAAAATAGAAGAGTACTTATACAAATTACAAAGTAACAGAGATCTATGAATTTACTAGTGAAGTGTCTTATACTACACTGTGATGGATGAAGGGAGATAACTCTTAGTTACAGGCAGATATTATCATGTGTTACAGAAATAGCTAAAAGTGATTTAGTAGTGTTGACAACGTGTTTGATATTCCTTTACTGTTTCATACACTTATGGTTGGATAAATGATAAAGTTTCATTTTGAAATTCGTTATTTACGGGTAGGTAAACAGTGTCTTTGATAATGATAATGGAGGATATGGGCTAGTCACAATCCAGCTACAACAGACAAGTCTATTTCGTTCATTATTCTTGTTAGGTTGTTGTATAAATAGATTTGTGTGATTTCTTGTATACAGGGCAATACTGAATGTATGCTTCTCATATACATCGAGAGACGAGATCTGTGCGGGGATGCGAGAGCTGGCTGAGGGAGTTTCAATGGGGCTCCTAAAAATCAGGTAGATCTTCATTGTATAGATTGTTATAGATACTGTTACATAAGTATCAGATACATACATTTTATGATACTCTATACCAGACTGAATATTGTATAATGTTAAAATAATAGACAGGTCACAATAAAATTTCAGGGAACAATAATTCTTTATGTCGTAAGACTCAGTGGATGGTCAAAGTTGGCTTTTAAAAAGGATATGATTCAGCTTCATATTTAAGGATTCAACATTTTTGTGTACCTAGTTTTAAGGTGTCTTTTTACAAGAGTTTCTCATGACATGCAAAAATTTACCTGATTCTTTCTAACACAGTGATATCTCTGAAGACCTCCTTGATAAATGTTTATATACAAGGAAGTCAAAAGATCCGGATCTCCTCATCCGAACCTCAGGAGAGGTGCGTCTCAGTGACTTTCTGTTGTGGCAGGTATGATGACCTCCAATACCAAAAGTTAACTTGTTTATATTCATTTTAATAAGGATTTTAAGTGAAATTGTAAGTAAAAAATTATGTGTATCATTGCATTTGTGTATTTCCATTTTCATAATATACTAAAATACTATTATGATATTTTGTCTATTTACAGACAGCATACAGTTGTCTTGCCTTTGTGAGTGTATTGTGGCCTGAGTTCAGTGTATGGCATCTGTATTCAGGAATTCTGCATTACCAAAAGAATTATCAGGCTCTCAAGGTAATAGCTACATGTATTTGTTTCACTTTTATGTTTTATGTATAAATAGTGTATTCATATTAATAACTTGCATAGTTCTGTCAAGAAATCAATGATATCTTTATCCAAAGGAGACTAAGGCTAGCTGCACAAGGCTTACTGAACGATGACCAGCCAAAATCTGTTATGTGCATTACATTTTGGCTCTAATAATATTGATGAGTTTGCATTGCAAACATGGATGGTGTGACCTTGATGCTTTCACCAACCTTGTTAGGTTATTCCGAATTTGCATATTACAGAGTTATCTGCACTTGCAGGTAGGTATTAATTGTGACGTCATGTGTTTGCACGTGTAACATAATATGTTTCGTAGAAAACGGCGTGAATTGCGCTCACAAAATAATGAAGTCACAATCGATACCTGCCCACAAGGGAGCTAAATCTGTAATATGCAAAGACGAAATACTATTGTTACCATTAGTTCATACAGTTGTTGAGCATTTGTAAAGATAATCCGTTGCTTGTCTTTACCCTAGGATGCGATATCATGCCCATGGTTAAAAGAAATCCATGTCTACTTAGTAAACTTACATTTGATTGCTTTTCTCTCCTACTCTGTAGAATGTGATGATATTCCAGTTGTTTTAGAAGTATTTTCCACCATCACAGGACTGTTTTTATGCATCTAATTAAATAATGCTGTTGTAGATAGATATATACCATTATGTGTGTGCGGTTTCACATGCCTCAGTGACCTGTCCTGTTTTATATCTCTGTCTGGCCTTTATCAATGTTCTGTGGTCTTTCCATTCATTTGTATCTATTTAACACTGTGATTTCAACAAAATGCATTGGATCAGATTAATCTGCCTAATGATTGTAAAATTCCAGGACATGCTTATTGCCAGAGGATACTTTGAATTGGGTAAATTCTGTTCAGATTAGCCTGAATATTATATACAGTCATAAAGCATTGGTGTTTCTATCTTACTTTTTCACACAGGGGAATTTTGAAGTTAGTTAAAAAATAGTGCTGGTTAGAAATATGAAAATGTTTCATTTCAAATTGTGATGAACTTATTGGTAAACATATACTTAATCTGAAGAACTTATTGGTAAACATATTCTTAATCTGAAGAACTTATTGGTAAACATATTCTTAATCTGAAGAACTTATTGGTAAACATATTCTTAATCTGAAGAACTTATTGGTAAACATATTCTTAATCTGAAGAACTTATTGGTAAACATATTCTTAATCTGAAATATTTTCTTCCATTTTAGGATGCCAAGGAGAAGAATGATTCGGAGAAAGAGAGACGACAGAGGGAAAGTGATTATGAGAGTGTGTTGAAGGAAATGAAAGAACAGAATAGCTTGGATAAAAGTAAGGACCTTGTTAGTATACAGTGTAGGGTACAACAATACGCTCAGGACAGAGAGGCTCGCATTCACAAATTTCTACAACACCTCGACCACAAACAGGAAGAATTTTTCCAAAATATGCTACATCAGAAACCAACATTCGCAGCAAATTGATGCAGTATCTATAAGGTTTTGATCAGGTATGTCTGTTGTCTGTGTTTGACAATAGTTGAGGAGAGTTTCAACATTTGGGTCATAGCCTAGTTTTGGTGCTTTAGTTACCAGATTGTGTTAAAACCTGTAAACACATACCATAATAGCAATTAACGAATATCAAACTTAAATACAGTCAAACCTCGATGATTCGAACTTCGATGAATCAAATTTCTCGTTGTATCGAACTTTTTGTCTGGTCCCGAATTTCTTCACTATATAACATTACTAACTAACCCATGTATGAATCGAAGTTTTATGAATCGAAGTTCTCGATGTATCGAACTTTTTTCTTGGACCATTTATTATAGAATCATAGGTAACTGACACTCGATGATTCGAATAAAAATTTACCTGTACAGATCATGTGTTCGCCGATACCCCGCGGCATGCTGTCACACCTTGCTGTCTCGCGACGGCCCTTCGCCGGACAATAGGGATTATGACAGCTTATGTTGCTAGCTTGATATCATCAAGATAATTAATATCATTAATCAGGCCGATACCGCGGTGCTTTGTTTTTACAGCTGCGTTATAAAAAATCATTAGTACGGCGAATATACAGTTAGTCCGTTTTTTTTATGTTCGCCGCCGCCATTGGAAGCAGTTTTGTAGAATTTACGGAACGGTAGATAGCGAGCCACATTATGAGTACTACCATACTCAAAACTTGTTACATTGCACAACTTTGGCATAAATAACTGGAGCAATCGATCATTCTAAATCGAAGTATTTTTGTAGGTGTTGTAGTGGCCTTTCGGTTCCTCCTTTTTAGTTTCGTTTTACAACGTACACATGTGTTTTCGTTTCTATATTCATTCCGTAATATTTTACCATCGCTTAAATTAGTCACCAATGAACACTTGTACATGGGTTAGCCTAAGTACATGTAAGTCTTGTTTATAATATATGTATGTATTGCTAACGATAGCAATACATGTGATTTAAATGCATACTTGTTTTTTATTTGTTTTGCTTGTGGTACAAATGATTATAAAGTTTACAAGAACGGAGACGACATGTTACACAACTACCACAGTTGGTCATGGTAAAAAAAAACCATCTGTTTAATTCAACCACGATATCAATCGAACGTCTCGATGTTTCGAAGTTTTTCTGACGGTCCCTTGAACTTCGATACATCGAGGTTTGACTGTATGTACATTTTGGTATCTTGGGGTAAAATACATGAATTGTTAAAATTTCAGTTATGAATTGTACATGTGAATTAATTTAAAACTTTATTGCAAGTGTTAATTTGATAAAATCATTCTGAACATTTTTCATCTTTGGTATGTAAAACTTTAATCACAAAACTTTGTTGTATAGGCAAAGTTTGATAAAGAATTATACTTCTATTTGTTCGGTTCTATTGAATCTATTTCTTTTAGTTCTTGCTTCATTTTGTTAAGCATATGATTTGTTTTTTGTTGAACATTTATGTCTGTCACTAAAAATGTTACCTTAAAGTTTTGAGTCTGTTACACTATTCAATGGTGTACTTGTATTACTACAAAAAGCAATTCTGTAAGTGTTATTTATATTCTGCGAGAAAAATGAATAATTCTGCTATATTAATACGACGCAGAAAGTTAGACATCTTTATTCTGTTATTTCATGAATGTTTTCTTTCTAGACTCTTAATTTGACTAATTTTTATTTTCATTGAACTTTGACTTGAGGAATTACCTTTATATTTCTAGGTTAGGCACAAAGAAATGTTTTGAGTCTTTAATGTCTAAGTTAACAACTAAAAGAAAGATTAATTGACAGATTACTATACTGAATATGTAAAATGAAAAGACATTTCTCTGGTTTTATTTCATTTTATTGTTATTAATCCTGGCTACTGTCATGATATAAATTAATAGTTATATATTAATTTGTTAATTGATAAAACAGTAATTTCAAAGTGGAAGTATATTTGCTAAATTCATAAATGTGCAATTTTAGTCACAATTAAAGCATGCAACAGTTTGATAGAAAGTGCCATGATAGATGTTATAGGCTTGTGTGCATGACTGAATGGTGTACTTGTTTTAAAAGAAGCAATTTCTCATTTTATTTAGAATATTTTAATTTATTTTAATTCTGTTGACCCATAGTGATGGATGGATTACAAATAAAACATTAAATTAAATAATTGGATTTTTGCTCTTTCCACAACAGCATAAGTTCCTAATAGCATGACTGTATAGACATCTAGAAGGAAATGTCAAAATACCTGTACCATATTTGCCGTAATTAGTGCACAGGGTGTTTAAAAAGTTGTAACATAAGGGGAGTTCAATAGGAAACTAAAATATATTAAAGTTGTGGATGAAAAACTCTTTTCAGACATCAACCATATAATAACTCTTTCCGTATTCATGGCACATTAATCTGTCACAGTAAAAATGCATATGCATTCTTTCCTTTGAGATACATTATTATGTCTACATGTGAAAGTTAATAGACATGCTTATAACATGAATTTCATGTAAAATTATATGGGATACAACAACAGATGTTAATATCACAAAGTTATATAACATTTAATCCATGTAATTGAGGCATTAAAAAGCTTCAACATTTTCAATAGTGGGGAGTGACACTAATTATAGTAAATATGGTATATATTAACTTAAGATTATCAGGATTACAAAACCTGATAATGTTCACTTAATCAGATGCAAATATATAATGTTTTTAGCATTGAATCTGTAAAGAGTCCGTTGAACACATTTAACAAGAATTAATAAGCCATGTTCATTGATATGTACATGTATTATGTTATCGCTGAATTGCTGTGATCGGATCGCTGTAAGCTAGTTCTAGCTTGTGAATTAAGATCCATCGTGGTCATTTAATTACTGGTTACAGTTTCAACTGTCACTTCACTTCCGGTTGCGCATAGCATTAAAAACACAAACTGTACAGTCTATTTACACAAGAACTGGTAGCATTTATATATTTTGACTTGCATGGTTCCATGCCAAACGTAATTTAATTGTCAATCTCCTCAATCTTAAGAACATATTCACAGTTCTCATTCACTATAAAAATTTTGTAGTTTGAGACGGCTTTCAGTCGCCCCTGTAGTTCATATATACAACATTACACATAGTTCATGCTTGGTTTAAATAATGTCACTTAACATATTAAAAGGGGATGCAGTAATCCCCAGATTATTCGTGCTGAATTAATTGTTGCAGAGCTGTGGCGGGACAAATTACCCCAGACAGCAGATACAACCAGTTCGTCATATTCAGCGTGGTATCACGTATGGTGGTATAAGTTGGTCTGGTAGTATTTGGAGTTTAATTTGACAGCTATTGAATGTTGCAGAGTTGTGACGGGACAAATTACCCCAGACAGTTATATTAGATCATACTAATTATCATCTGCAATTTAGTCTCAAAATTAATTTGACGAATGGTCCTTGGCTTTCCTTCACCACATCGTTCACCTCCTATTTGTTTAGGAACTTATCATTAACTGCTGGGGTTATTTTAGCCTTAACTAATCCTGGCAGTAAATAAGATGATCCTGACATGGTCCCGACAAATTATTTTTCGCGTCAATCAATAATCCAAGATGGCCGCCACAGCAGCCATTTTGAAAACACATTTTGAACTTCGAACTAGTGCGATTTGGCTGAAATTTGCTTGATATGACCCAGATATGCTTTTGAAAAGTGTTTCGGGTTGATCCCAAATTGGAGATGGCCATCATGACACCATATCTAATTAATTTCCTTTACGACAGTTTTCAAGGTGGTCAGATGACCGTTAAGGCCCTTGGGCATCTTGTCGTGAACGCGTGTATCATGTACTGGGCACGCAGTTTGCATATGTGCATTCCTTTTAAAGATCCTGTCTTTGCCTAAGAATGTGGATGAAAATACACAATTAATATGATTTCATGAAATATGCTGTCAAACTGGATACAACAACTGCAATAAACACTGTGTAAGCCATCAGAAACACTAGTGCTCCTCCCCGACCGTTATTTGTGAAGAAAGTTGTCACCTCACCTCCTCCTAGAAATGTATGACCGATCCATCCGAGCTCCTAACCTGCCTAGACAGCTGTTCCACGTTGAGACCTGAGGTTGTGGCCTGGCCAATACTTCGGTTAACCTCTGCCTCCAAATCCCTGGCATTGCTGCAGTAGGACAACAAATTGACGCAGAATTTTTTGGCGAATTTGACACAATCATTTAGAATCACGTCATATCTTTGCGGTGCTGCTTTCAATGCTGCAAACTCAAAAGCTTTGAGATTCACATCCGTTTACCTCCCAATAAAATGTGATTTGGCGATTTTATGGACAATATTATCAAACAAGGGTGTTTCATTAGTGATTTTGTATGTCCCCTGTTCTTCATTTCGCAGCTCTATCTCACTCACCATCAGTAGACCAGGGATGTCAAATGGGTCTTTAGACAGCATGTCCGCTAATGGTTTTCCTGCAACTTTATTTGCTGCACATAAAACAAACGCATGCCAGCCTTTGTTAACACATATAAAAACATCAAAGTCCGTTTTGATCCCGTCTTCGAGAATGGCCTTCATTTTGGATGCGTTATTACTCTGGTATGCTTCCAAGATTTCTTGATCGAATTCCGACACATTATTGACATAGTATCGCATCGGATCATAGCTCCGTAACACCTGGGTGACCATTGAGAACGATAGTGAATTTCTCTCCCACGATTTATACATGTCAAAGCCGAAAATGAGATATGTATGACGTGTATATCAGACTTTGTTAGGACCAATGAGTATCTATTTATAGAACCATGTAATTCCGTAAAACGATCCATTGGGAGAGCAATGGTATGTTATTACACGCGTACATGTCTGTTGAACTGCACATGCATGTGTGTAGATGTCGACAGACGCGTAACGATCAAAATTAGAGTGGGATTTCCAGCAGACTTGAAAGCCATGCTCATTATTTATCCATTATGAATAAAACTACATAATTTCGTGACTGCATGATGATTAGATATATACATATGTTTTCGATAGTATAGAAATGGTACAAATCTGTACAGAATTCACCGGCTGTACTATTTTGAAAGTTGTTTAATATGTCAAAGAAAACATTATCAAACCGTGAAATACATTTTAAAAATAACGTCATTTTATTTCATTTAAATCCAAAAATACATTTTGTGAATGATATGTCAATAAATTAATCGCTAGCCCTCTTTCACATACGCAAATGTTTTGAAAAAGTAAATCAATGTATTGACATCCTTGAAATGAGATTGATTTCTATCGGATCGATAATTACGCTTGGAACGCTCTGATTTCATTTTATTCAAAATCCCAAGGAAGCCAACATCAAAGCATATGTTTTTATTTCATGAAATAGAATGTCATACTAGACACAATAACTGCAACAAACGCTGTATAAATCATCAGAAACACTAGACCAGGCGTAGTTCCCTGTCCAGTGCTGGCGAAAAAGGTGGTCACCTCACCTCCTCCTAGAAAGGTGTTCGCTATCCATCCCGAGCTCCTGATCCGCCTAGAAAGCTGTTCTACACTGAGTCCTGAGGCAGTTGCCTTGGCGATACGGGTATGCACATCTTCCTCTAAATTCCTGAAGTTGCTACAGTAAGCCAACATTTGGACGCAGAACTCTTTGGCAAATTCAACACAGTCGTTCAGTATCACGTCATATCTGTGAGGTGCTGCTCTTAATGCTGCAAACTCAAAAGCCTTGATATTCACGTCGGTATATTTCCCGATGTAATACGACTTCGTAATCTTATTGACAGTATTTTTAAACAAATCCATTTTATTGCGGATTTTGTATGTCCCAAGTTCCTCGTTTTCGAAACACAACTCTATCTCACTCACCATCAGTAGACCAGGGATGTCAAATGGGTTTTCAGACAACATGTCCGCAAACGGTTCCCCTTCAACCTTGTTGGCTGCACATAAAACAAATGCATGCCAGCCTTTGTTTACACATATAAAAACATCGAAGTCCGTCTTGAACCCGTCTTCGAGGATGGTCTTGATTTTCGCCGAGTCTTTATCCCTGTATGCTTTCACAATCGCTGGATTGAATTCTGAGACATTATTAACGTAATATCGCATTGGATCGTAGCTCCGTAACACCTGGGCGGCCATGAGGCACACTTCTAGCTTACTTTGTATATGGTAGCTATGTAGTGGGTTAATTTTTGATGATAGTCTGGTCGCACATGTATTTTACATCCTGTTTTCCAGGTAACACAGTGTGTAATCATAGTACTCATGCAATCAGTCTAAAAATAATTCTATTGGACACCACAATCAATGTGATTGTATATACGATTGTAATTGTATACGGGTATTTAAATACATATAATTCAATGCACATATGCAAGTCTTTTTTTAATAGAAGTCTTACAAAAGAACGAATCTTTTTTTAAACGTCAAAGCATTTTTGGATTTTTCTAGATTAGATTTCTCAATACATGTATATCGAAGGAACTACGACTTCCTTTGTGTTGAAAACACGGGTGAATTTCAATGCCATAGAGACCTTTTACCTTCGGATGTGATTATTCGTATACAAATGTATTCGATAATTGGTGGATTTACAACCATGAAAGTCGACTGATCATTTTTAGCTCACCTGGCCCGTCGTCCGTCCGTCAACATTTCCTTTAAATCGCTACTAGTCATAGAGTTCTGGATGGATTTTAACCAAATTTGGCCAGAAACATCCTTGGGGGAAGGGGAACGGAACTTGTATAAATTTTGGCTCCGACTCCCCCGGGGGCAGGAGGGGCGGGGCCTTATAGGGGTAATAGAGGTAAAACATATAAATCGCTACTTGTCCTAGAGTTCTGCGTGGATTGTAACCAAATTTGGGCAGAAACATCCTTGGGGGAAGGGGAACAGAACTTGTATAAATTTTGGCTCTGACCCCCGGGGGCAAGAGGGGTGGGGCCCAATAGGGGAAATAGAGGTAAATCCTTTAAATCGCTACTTGTCCTAGAGTTCTGCATGGATTGTAACCAAATTTGGCCACAAACATCCTTGACAGAAGGGGAACAGAACATGTATAAATTTTGGCGTTGACTCCCCGGGGGCAGGAGGGGCGGGGCCCAATAGGGGTAATAGAGGTAAATCCTATAAATTGCTACTTGTCCTAGAGTTCTGCATGGATTGTAACCAAATTTGGCCAGAAACATCCTTGGGGAAGGGGAACAGAACAAGTATAAATTTTGGCTCTGACCCCCCGGGAGCAGGAGGGGCGGGGCCCAATAGGGGTAATAGAGGTAAATCCTATAAATTGCTACTTGTCCTAGAGTTCTGCATGGATTGTAACCAAATTTGGCCAGAAACATCCTTGGGGAAAGGGGAACAGAACTTGTATAAATTTTGGCTCTGACCCCCGGGGGCAAGAGGGGTGGGGCCCAATAGGGGAAATAGAGGTAAATCCTTTAAATCGCTACTTGTCCTAGAGTTCTGCATGGATTGTAACCAAATTTGGCCACAAACATCCTTGACAGAAGGGGAACAGAACATGTATAAATTTTGGCGTTGACCCCCGGGGCAGGAGGGGCGGGGCCCAATAGGGGTAATAGAGGTAAATCCTATAAATTGCTACTTGTCCTAGAGTTCTGCATGGATTGTAACCAAATTTGGCCAGAAACATCCTTGGGGAAGGGGAACAGAACAAGTATAAATTTTGGCTCTGACCCCCCGGGAGCAGGAGGGGCGGGGCCTAATAGGGGAAATAGAGATAAATCCTATAAATTGCTACTTGTCCAGAGTTCTGCATGGATTGTAACCAAATTTGGCGAGAAACATCCTTGGGGAAAGGGGAACAGAACTTGTATAAATTTTGGCTCAGACCCCCCGGGGGCAGGAAGGGCGGGGCCCAATAAGGGAAATAGAGGTAAATCCTAAAAATTGCTACTTGTTCTAGAGTTCTGCCTGGATTGTAATCAAATTTGGCCAAAAACATCCTTGGGGTTAACAGAATTCGTATAAATTTTGGCTCAGACCCCCCGGGGGCAGGAGGGGCGGGGGGTAATAGAGGTAAATCCTAAAAATCGCTACTTGTCCTAGAGTTCTGCATGGATTTGTAACCAAATTTGGCGAGAAACATCGTTGTGGGAAGGGGAACAGAACTTGTATAAATTATGGCTCAGACCCCCCCGGGGGCAGGAAGGGCGGGGCCCAATAAGGAAAATAGAGGTAAATCCTAAAAATTGCTACTTGTTCTAGAGTTCTGCCTGGATTGTAATCAAATTTGGCCAAAAACATCCTTGGGGTTAACAGAATTCGTATAAATTTTGGCTCAGACCCCCCGGGGGCAGGAGGGGCGGGGGGTAATAGAGGTAAATCCTAAAAATCGCTACTTGTCCTAGAGTTCTGCATGGATTTGTAACCAAATTTGGCGAGAAACATCGTTGTGGGAAGGGGAACAGAACTTGTATAAATTATGGCTCAGACCCCCCCGGGGGCAGGAAGGGCGGGGCCCAATAAGGGAAATAGAGGTAAATCCTAAAAATTGCTACTTGTTCTAGAGTTCTGCATGGATTGTAACCAAATTTGGCCAAAAACATCCTTGGGGTTAACAAAATTCGTATAAATTTTGGCTTTGACCCCCTGGAGCAGAAAGAGTGGGGCCCAATAGGGGAATTAGAAGTAAATATCCAAATTCCTTCAGAAAAGAAACAATGAACTTATATTCAGAACATTACTTGGCATTACAAACCAGGTGAGCGATACAGGCCCTCTGGGCCTCTTGTTTTTTCACTTGAACGGTTTTACTGCGTAATTGACAAGCTAAAGTTATGAAAAGTTTCCATTGCACGTACGCACGATTCATGGTTATATCTTTGGAGTTCACTTAAAATAACGACGTTTGTATAAGGAATTCTTAATTATAGTATTATGTACATGTCTGTTGTTATTTCTGAAAATGTTGCAGATGACTCTTCTCGAAATGACCATGGTTCATTATTTTTTTCTTTTAACTTTATTAATGTTTTCGTTTAGTCGCTTCTTGAAATCATACATCACCGGCGAATCCTCCAGATCCGTTAAATAGTGCAGTTCAGTTTCAAAACATCCAAAACCCAGAACAAGATTATAAAGAAGAAAACAACACCAATCATGGATAGATATTATTTTCTCTCATACCTACGGGTGTATTACTGGCTGGTCTCGTGCAATAAACTAATGCCACCTGAGGAAGTATTGCATGGTTACCCGTCAAAAAAAATTAATATAATGTATTTTCTCGGATAAGTTGTAACATTTCCCCCAGAAATAGACTGGGTTTGCTATGCAAACAACGGATAGGGTGGAAAATATGCAATGTATGGAAAATTGACCTGCAGTCGCATTTTTTTCCGAACTGATTTCAAAATGGTGGAATATCATAATTGAAATATTGCAATGAAATGTCGAGGTACGATCTTTCATAGGTGGATTTGAAAGATAGGAATATTCTACCCTCTGGATCACAAAATGTTGTAAAACCCTCGACAAGCCTCGAGGTTTACAACATTTTGTGACATCGGGTAGAATATCCCTATCCTCCATATCCACATATGAGAGTCATATAGTATTAAATCTTTTTAACAATCCCTAAAGCACTTTTACGTACAATTTATATTTCATTAATTCTAACTATCAGTCATCACCTTTAATGGTATGTTATCTTCTATCCATGTATCCATTATACCTCCAATACACTCCTCAAAAGAGGAACATTTTTAGCTGAAGAGAGCCAAATGAAAGGAACAACTCTAATGATATGGTATTACAGCGTCAGACACCAGTCACCCTTGCTGTATAATAAACTAGCACGGCCACCTGGGATATGATGTTACACGGTCTGTTATCTGTCGGCCACTGATGTGACGGTGGGATACTGTATCTCTGATAACAAGACAGGGGACCGGTAAAGATCTAGGAAGCACACAGCAGGCTCACCTTGAGGTAGGAAGCGTGTGACCTTGAGGTATATTTGAAATTGTTTCTAACGTTGTTGTATAAGTCTGACAAATTTTCCTGACTGATCCACAGTGTGTATATGATGTCATCAAAACCGTAGGTGTAGTGAAGATATATCATTAAGTACTGATTGTTTTATCTGACGTATAAACAAACGTACCCGACGTGACCAAACCTTATACTTACGATAAGGGCTTGTGTGAAACGTCTCAAGTGTTCAGATTTCTTTACATGAGTGAGGTCAGAAATATTACGAAATCAACATTAGATAGATAACATCGTTCAGAATATTGGTTGCACATGATAAAATCGTTATGTGTCAAATTGTAAGCACAATAAGCTATATGTATTGCTATGACTTCTGATGTATTCAAGTTTTCTATCACACTCAACTTACCGGTTCTGATTTTTCACAACATACAACAGTGGACGACTAGATTGTACTTGCTATAATCTACACTCCAATCATAGGCGTTTAGAACGCTGGTAAGTCAAAGGCCACTATAGACGACTGGACTTTGCTTAAAATACCTATGCTAAAAACGACAATATTTGGATTAATTGTAATATAGTCAATATAATTATCTGCTAGGTCTAGTTACGAAAGAATCGTCACATTACTGACTATGTGAGACTTTTGATGTTTTTCGTCTTCCCCATGCATATCTTTCGAGAAAAGTATACCTTAATTTGATTCCTTCTTGTAGATTAGAACGTCTTCCTTACTCCCTGGTGTCCATGGCGACTAATCTACCTCGAAATGTAGAGTTGGGAACACGTGTTGTAACCTTTCCATCACCCCAACTCCAGGAGCTACAAGACTCAAACCATCTCCTCGGAAATACACAGGCATTGCGAAACCAGCTTCAGGAGCAAGGGTAAGTCTACTATACACGTACATATACTTAGAATACAATAACATCTGATTGATAAAACAAACGATTAAGGTAAGATTGTATATATACAAATGTATAACCATTTGTTGAGAAAGTTATGTGATTATTTTATTCTACTGATATTGCAGATAAGGTTTCCCATTCTGTGTTTGATGATTCTGTCAAAATTTACGACATGGCTGATGTAAAATGTGTTGTAAATGTTAATAAGTAGGCCTACAGTTGGTTAATAAACAACATTAGCTTGTAGAATTGTCGTTTCCAGGTACTTGTTTATCCGAGGGTTTCATGACAGAAAGGAGGTTCTCGAAGCTCGAGAGGCAGTGATACGTCACGTAGTCTCTGGGGGCGATGGAAAGATCATTGAACCAGCAACACAAGGAGTATTGGATTCAAGGTGTGGTATCGGGTGCATACCCTTTATGGAGGTAAGTATGATGGACACGCTGGCCGGATTAATTAACGAATTAAATCTTACCTTAGTTAAAAAAGAAAAGGGCTCTTGAAAAACCAAATAAACAAAAAGATAATCTTTTTAATTATTCTATCACATCTTTATAGGGCCGCAATGACATCACACATTCACAAGAAGTTTCTCGTGTCCTTGAGGGACCAAGACGTAAGTACAATTATTGATATCTATTGTATATCTAAAGAGACAATTGATTCTGCAAATACGTGCTTATAATGTATTCTGTCATAATCATTATTATAGTTGATATTAAAATCAATTATTGTTGCATTTATAAATATGTGTACAGTTGAACTTTGGTTTAATGATTGTCAACACTATGAAGATTTCTGTATTGACAATATGTGTTCCTATGTGTTGTTACCTTTTTCCACGCGATCGTTAAATGCTACGTGTGTTGGTGCAATATTTGGTTGTTTTGATAACTCTCAAAGAGCATTTCAAAATCCATATTTTAAATAGTGGATCTAAAATTAAACCAATCAGAAGCATCTGTTATGTTTCCATACAATCTAATTGTGTTTCCATAGTAACCGTTATTAAGTCATGTGGTGTGTGAAATAATAGGCATTCATGTGTTGCATCACTTCATTAAAAAATATCAAATAACGAGTAACTTTTTTTGCCATTTTACAAAACCCGTGTATAGTGGACCTGATTAGTATAACAACAAAGCTTTTCGATATTTTGTGACATACACACATGGACTCCAACATTACTGTGATGTTTAATTGAAAATGTCCCAGTAGATTAGGAGTAGTTGTCCCGACATGTTTTGCGGACAGACGGTTATAGGGGTATGTGTGTAATTCTATGTCGACCGAAATGGACATTGAACATCGATTTTCAACTTTCATTTTGATTACAACTCCTCTACAATTTACGCCTTTGTGTACTTATGCTGCCTGGTCATTTGAAGGTGACAGTGTACCCACCGTTCTATTCATCGAAACGTTCCTTGTTGCATAATCACTTGTGTACATTCTTCCAGCAAAAGCATTCTTCAAAGAATTGTTTGGGACAGACTCTATCACATTTGACTACAAGTGGTTAAGGTAAGTTAGTATTCCAAGACTATGTGTTACATACTAGTACAACGTATTGTGGAGTCATATACCGGTCAAATAAAATGTACAATAGTTCACAGTAACTTGGGATACATGTATTTAGAAAATGCTCTCAGATGATATTAGTCTTCCCTTGTCACCACTGTTGACGCTGAAGAAACTGTACCATGATGTACACAACGTTTATTGATTGACGAATTGTCTTTTGTGCCTTTACATATCATATATATCATCTTATCCTGTGTCATACTGACACATCATGTGCTGTACACTAATAGTAAATTAGGTTTCTGATCTCAAAGTGGAAACTCCTGCAATCCTCTAAATAGTGGATGGGATGAAACAGTGTTTTAATCTCCGCTGAAGATGACTCTTTTTATAGCCGATAGGGTTAAAAATGATTGTCTACTCTGTAAATCTTTCAATAGGGGGATACATCGTCGCGGATTTACTGGGGCGCACGTGGACAATGTGTATATGGGGCGTGGAACCAAGAACTTAGTGACGTTGTGGACACCATTCGGTGACGTCAATGTCGAAATGGGTACACTCTGTATGTGCGAAGGGTCACACAAGCTCGAAACGTATGTAATGTGGAAATGTTTGTTTCAAGTTTTCATATAAAACAAAAATTAAGTTTGGTGGCGAAGCTTCTTCCATTGCAATGTTCATGGTATCCCTTTGTCAAAAAGCGGTGCAGTGCACTAGGTTCCTCGAGATATTTAAACTATTTTACGAATACAGTGATTTTTCAATCGCCCAATATCAATGTTAAATCAACCACAGCTGTACTACATACCTCTGTTTGACGTGATATCTAACAATGTTGACTTTTTATACTTCCTTGTCAAAATTAAATCACTAAATAATTTTAAATAAAGATGAGTCAAGCGAATGTTAACATCTAGAAGGACAGTCGAATGTATATACATTTTGATTATAATCTTTTGCAGCTTTAAACGTTTCCAGGAAACGTATGGCGACTTGGACATCGAAGCAGTCAATCTAAAAGGTACCAAAACTAGAACCGTCGTCAGACTTATACACCTGCTGCACAAATTTAGTTATAACTCCATTAATAGTGGACATTGTAGAATCCTATATAGTTTACTCAACTCCCCTTTATGGCAGGGTTCTATGTACCACATTTTATCAAAATCTGTCAAGAAGTTTAGGAGGAGTTCGTAGAATTGCTATAAATTTTAACCTGGACACAACCATTACATTCAAATATATCTTTTCTTCGATAGAGAAAGACTCTCTGAGCTTAAATATTCGGCTCGTTTGTACGGATTTCAAAACGTTTCTTTATAGCAGTTTTATTTTTTGAAGACTTTATTCGGCTGTAGGACTAAACTAGAGTAAACCAAGAACATTGAAAACGCAGGAAGTAATCGTGAAAGAGGGCATGTCAAGAATTTTCAAAAATCACAAAACAAATTGCCAACTTGTATAGTTAAACTTAAGCAGTAATGGTATACATAGCAAGTACTTTGTAGGCAGTGGGTGGTTTACACACGATCCGGATGAGATCAGCACGAAGTTTGGTGGCCAATGGAAAACAACAGATTTCAAGGCTGGAGACGCCATCCTGTTTACCATGAGGTGGGGTGTAATCTAGTATATACTTTTTATTATAGCAATGATCTCATGCATGCGTAGTTTTAATTACAAAAGCTTTCATTTCTAGTCTAGTATTGTTCAATTCTAATTCTTAACTAATGGGTTGGTCGTGCATTATTAATCATACACTAGAATAGTTTAGTTTGATAACTAAGCTTTTGTCCATTGGCATCACTGATCAGTCCTAGAATGATAAAACAGTTGCCACTGCTTATAATTTAACTTGTTAATGGCTTGTACAGTACGTTTTTCTTTAACCAACTTACAAAATGCATATATTGACTGAAAAAGAAAGCTTTTCAGATTTTGTTAATGCTATTTCTTTTTTATAGGACTGTTCACATGTCAACCTCCAACTTAACAGATTTCATGCGAATTAGTTGTGATACGCGGTGAGTAAACACTTTTTATCTTCAAATTATGAGCTGTATTTATAGTGCAAAATGTAATTCAATCAGTTGGAAACCATTAATTACAAAGACTTTAAAGAGACAATTCAGTCTAAGAGTACATTAAAATTTGCACACATTTCGGAAACAAACCAGTTCTAATAGAAATTAGATTAGTTGGTTTTATTGTGATATGCCAGAAATGTCAACTGTAGTGAAATGTTGAAGCTCGCTTACTGTCCGCCATTATACATAGTGGTCGGGTGTCTTGTATGCCAAACCCTGGGCCTTGCCAGTATAGTAAAGAATTTTTTGTCTAAAACTCCTCAAATTGCTCTTACAGTAGTGTGTTTACCTTATTAGATGCATGTTCTTGTCTAAAAATAATTTCATCAACTTCTCAGTGGTTATGTATTGCATTTGTTTAACGTGCGTGACTTTGGCTTGGGTATTGGTACAACGTACATGTTGTACCCGCTAATCGCATTGATCAACGATTTGAAATTTCAACGGTATCAATTAAAATACTTAACAATGTCGTGATATTTGTCAATAGTTCTTGTTAAATGTTTCATAAGGAATATAGAACAAAACATTTATGTCATATTTTTAGCCCACCATCATCAGATGGTGGGTTATTCAAATCGCTTTTCGTCCGGGGTCCGTCGTCGTCCGTCCGTCCGTCCGTCCGTTAACAATTCTTGTTACCGCTATTTCTCAGAAAGTGCTGAAGGGATCTTTCTCAAATTTCATATGTAGGTTCCCCTAGGGCCCTAGTTGTGCATATTGCATTTAAGGACCAATCGGTCAACAAAATGGCCGACAGGCAGCCATCTTGGATTTTGATAGTTAAATATTGTTACCACTATTTCTCACAAAGCGCTAAAGGGATCTTTCTCAAATTTCATATACAGGTTCCCCTAGGACCCTAGTTGTGCATATTGCATTTTGGGACCAATCGGTCAACAAGATGGCCAATAGGCTGCCATCTTGGATTTTGATAGTTTTAGTTTGTTACCGCTATTTCTCAGAAAGTGCTGAAGAGATTTTTCTCAAATTTCACATGTAGGTTCCCCTAGGACCCTAGTCATGCATATTGCATTTTGGTACCAATCGGTGAACAAGATGGCCGACCGGCAGCCATCTTGGATTTTGACAATTGAAGTTTGTTAACGCTATATCTCAGAAAGTGCTGAAGGGATCTATCTTAAATTGCATGTACAGGTTCCCCTAGGGGTCTTGTTGTGCATATTACATTTTCGGACTGATCGATGAACAAGATGGCCGACAGGACGCTATCTTGGATTTTGATAGTTGAAGCTTGTTATCACTATTTCTCAGAAAGTACTGAAGGGATCTGTCTCAAATTTCACGTGCAGGTTCCCCTAGGTCCCTGGTTATGCATATTGCATCTTGGTACCGATCAGTGAACAAGATGGCCGACAGGACGTCATCTTGGATTTGGACAATTGAAGTTTGTTACCGCTGCTTGTCAGAAAGTACTGAAGTGATCTATCTCAAATTTTATATGTAAGTTCCCCTAGGACCTTATTTATTCATATTGCATTTTGGGACTGATCAATCAAAAAGATGGCAGACAGGTAGCCATCTTGGATTTTGATAATTGAAGTTTGTTTCTCAGAAAGTACTCAAAAGATCTTTCTCAAATTTCATTTGTAGTAATAGGCTATATAGGAAACGTTTGAAAAGCAGAGAAAAGATCCCTCTTTCGTTTGTCAGACATAGATCATTATTTGGTGGGCACCAAGATCCCTCTGGTATCTCTTGTTCTTCGTGGTTATGTAACAGAATTAGCCTAACTGAATTGCCCTTTAAAATGAATTTAAAATCAAAATTTATCGCATGGTATTTGAGATGAAACAAGATATGATACCGTTTAGTGTTTTGTTGAAGATCTCACTATCATATTATCGGTATTATACTTCTGTACGTCACATATAGGATAAAAATAAACTCAAAAATTCCACTAAAAGACATTCACGGCAATGAATTGACCGGTCGCATGCTATCAATCAAACCGCACGTGACTTTGCAGTTGTATTGAATATGCTGCAATGTTCGCTCCGACACTGAATGGCAACACGTGCGTGTGCGAGCACGAGGCGTGGCTTCATCTGTCTCAAATTCAATGTACCAGTAGTGTGTTTGAAAACGTTTGAAAAGCAGCTCTTTCCATTGTCAGACATAGATCATTCTTTGGTGGGCACCAAGATCCCTCTGGAATCTCTTGTTTTCTATTAGCTACTAAACCTGGTTGCCTCTGTCTGAAATGTCATTTTATTTTCAACACGATTTCTGTTTCAGATGGCAACCCGCATGTGAACAGGTAGACAAGAGGTTCATGGGTCATTTTAATACTGAAAACGAGTCTCAGTATGGCTTGTATGCAGACAGTAGGACAGTATCAAATTCAGTTACCATGGAAGCATTACGGAACAAATGGGGAATATAAGATGTAATTAAAGACTACGTTGTGTATATTATAATGGAAATATCAAACTATTCTCATTCATCAGATAAGTTCGGTCCAAAATTTTATAACAACAAAGAAATCAAATATGTGTCGTTCATTTTTATATTTATTTCAAATGCTTAATAAATGAAATCATATCAATGCAAAAAAGTGATGCTTGGTTTACTTTACCAATGTATACTTAACAATCAGAAAATGAATCTGGTATGATTTACAATGTACACAAAACAATTACTTCTCGAAATGTACATCGTTTAGGAGAAACTCTTCATAAGAAATAATTTTGCTGGGGCTATAATCAGAACACCAGTTCATTCTCACTCCAATTTTCCTTACATGTACTAGTATCCTAGGTTTAGTGTTGTAAATTAAAGTTATCAATTAAATGAAGATCAACAAGCTGCAGTTTTAACTTCACATTAAGTTAAATGATAAAGTTTATGATATAAACAACAGGGTTTTAAGTCCACAGTAACATATTTTGCCATGTGTCCAATTACGCTTTGGTAACATTATCATAGCCCCTGTACACAATGTTTTTTCTCCTGGAAATGTGCTGCCTGTCTGTCGGAAATTATCAGTTGAATTTACACTTGGAAAAGTCCATTTCCGGATGTTGTGACATAAATCTGCAACGAAATAGAAATAGATTTGATCATACTTTTGAATACAAAGGATACATGACCAGCATAACAATCAAATGTATGTTAGAGAACAATTTGTTAATAAAATGTTCATAAAGATACTTTTTAAAGCAACGTATATTTATTACAAGGACAATTACTTGATGTAAGACTTTCAAAACAAGATTTCAACAAAACATAACATACAAACTCATATACATTAGTATGCTATTGTACTAACTACTGTAAATAAGACACTCCAATACACCTAATGTAAATAATGATAAACTTACTTTTTCATGATGTCCGCCTTCTTCTGTTCCTCTGACGTTGGAAGTCCCATCTCTTTCTGTCTTTGATCGTACATCATTTTCTCCACCAGGGATCTAGTGTCTCCGTCAAGATCAGACAACTATAAAAGATTTTAAACTTGTAAATAAACCATTTTTTCATCGATATTCATGGAAAGAATTAATATGGTAAGTTTAAATATAAAAGAACAAGAATTCCACGGAAGTGAATGTGTCGTCTGCATAGCCATTTAAAACATCAAAAACTAGAAATATGTCTGTTAGACATTCAGTGCTCGCTAAATACTTCTACCCGTAATTTCCAGTATGAAATCATCCTCGGCAACTGGGCCTTTTTCTTCGGAACAACCGCTTCGGCCGTTTGTAAAAGTCATTATTTCAAGTATAAATCCTGACGGACCTGTAGTTTATGATACAGGCCTGTGAGGGGTTTGACAAGAATTGCCTGAAAACAATATAAAATCACCAGGTCCGTCTTTAATTCATAAACGAACAACTAGGTCCAACCAGTCAAACTGTATAATCGAAAACGGCCCAGGTGTATATAGCACTTTCGCTCATTATCCTGGAGACTATTGCAAGGAGATGGTTTACGCCCTCTGTTTATTGTAATAAATACTTCCCTTTACTTCACCAGAACTTTAAATGTGAAATTACTTTGAACTTTGTTACATAGTATTGTGTTTATTATCATATTGACTTACCTGTGCCATGCTTGAACGCCTTTATGGAGTACATTAGATCTAGAACTCAGACTGATATTTTATAATGTGTTCTTTTTTTTCTATTCTGTTCCTCTTACGCATGGCTGTGTAATTTTAGAAATATTTATTAAACTGCAGCAAATGCAGTCTGTGGTCACAGGGTAAGTAAGTGACAGTGTAACGTACACCTAGGACCAAGGATAATGTGAAATAAATTAAATATGTGGCCGGTACTAAAAGTCCTCCGTTTAGTCACTTTTAGTGACTATATAAACCTGATTGGCATTGTATTGTTCCGGAAGTTTCCGAAGTCAATCAGATGCTTAGAATATCATGACCAATGCAAGAGTTTTTATGTTACGCCGCTTTAAGTTTACACAAAACAAATGCGTTAAGCACTGTGTAATGTCACTGTTGTTAATTTATAGTAGATTGTTGCTGACAAGTATATCTTAGTATATGTTTTGAAAGTTTGGTGTCACTAAATCATGGCGAAATCTAACGGTATAAGACACTGACTTCCGGTATCTCGTGCGCAGTTGGAATCTGCTCATAACGGATGGACACAGACTCTACACACGACAAGGAAAATAATAGTGCGAGTACGCTTGCACTAAAAAAATAGTTATTTACAGTTGAAAATATTGTTAATACTAAGTTAAGTTATTAACTCTAGCAAATATTGACGGATTTTGACCAGTATCTAACCCATCTGAGATCTCATTGATATAAAGCAATATACATAATTTGGTTGAAATCGGATAATGAATACAAAACTTATTGAGCAGAAACCAAGAAATTATCTGTTTTGATGATTTTAAAGTCCCGTAACTCTTGTAAATATTAACCGATTTTGACCAGTATCAAACCAATTCGAAATCTCATTGATACCAATTTTTTTTTAAATTGGACAGTAATAACAAAGTTATCGAGCGGAAATCATGAATTTATCTATTTTGACGATTTTATGTCTCGTAACTCTCGCAAATATTGACACATTTTGACCAGTATTTAACCCATCCAAGATATCATTAATATCAAACTGTAAATACTTGAGTTTGACCGGTATCAAACTCATCCGAGATATAAAGCAATATACCAAATTTGGTTGAAATCGGACAATAAGTTATCGCACAGAGACCGTGAAGATGAGGTTCTGACATAACATCCAAACATTAAGATGGTAATACTTTGAGACATTAAAATAAGCAACATCACAATGGAGCATACCTTTGAGTTTTCTGGTGAAACTTTCTTGGTGTTGATTTCTGGATCTGTTGTGACAATACGACTCCACCATTCCATTTTGTTAATCTAAAGTGTAATAATATCTTCCATTAGAAAAAAAAGACAAAAAAAACTAAAAACTGTACTCAAGCCACAAATATGATCAAATAATGAAAACATATATATTGGGTAAAGAGAAAATGTAAGGAGATAACTCTACAGCTTTGTTTGCATGGTATGTATACAATTGCATTTTATGTAAATTCTAATGATAAAAGTAGCCAACAGAAGAAATATACGCAGAGACAGATTTTATGTGACTAGAGTTTTTGAGGTTGGAAAAAGATCCGAACGTCCAATAATATTTTCAAGATATGACAAGAGTTGTCAGAGCATTCCTATGTCACCTCCAGTAGTCTTTTATGTCATCAGCAAAATTGACACTTGACACGTTAAGAGCATCCTAAGCTTAAATCAGTGGCCTAACGATACTATGTCAAAAATTACAATCTGAATAGTTTGGTGAAAAGTTAACACAAATATAGGAAAAAATCAAACCATTTTTTTCATTTGTAAATTTTTTATGTTTGATCAGAAAATATCTTCCATGTAAAATTTCAAACCCTTTATCATTTGTTACTGAAAAACTTTGACGTGACAACTAGTAATGAATATAGAAGCAAGGGTGATAATAGTCCTGTCTCATTGGCAGTCAAGTACACTAGCAATTTGACAGGGACAAAGACTCCACACGTATATAACACTTTAAATAGGGACAAAGACTCTACACACCTATATATATATATAACACTGTAAACAGGGACAAAGACTCTTCACACGTATATATATATAACACTGTAAACGGTACAACACTTACTTTTTCTATGTTGACAATGAGTTCTTTCCTGTCCTCGATACACCATGTTGATTCTTCTACCTTGATGTCATTGTAAGTCTCGCCATCAATCACTGGTGGGTGTCCCTTTAGGCCTACCTTGATATGCTGCAACAAGTATAGATATGGATTTACCGTAAGATTTATCATTACTTTACCAGCAGATTTTTACAAATGCTTTTGTGATACTCCTTTATTTTCAATCTCTAACATGGTGAAGTTTTCTTGGTTTTTATTGTATTTTCCGCTTGTTATAAATTCCGGATGTGATTTTGTATACAAGGTAGCCTTAGACATCAATGGTTACAAAGCAATATGAAATTGGAGCTGGACGGGACTGGGCAAGGGTGGGATGGGGCATGACAGAACTAAGTAATACTATAGCATGGCGAGGGCATATCACACGCTTGCTTTATTTAACTTCTAGATTATTTATTAGTAATTAAGTAATTCAAATGACATGATACATTTGATGTCTAAACCTAAATACATTATGTATGTGTATACATAGGGATGTTTCAAGGCTAAATGGTCTATTATATTACCACATTAAATAATATATTTCGTAAAATTTCATATAAGCAGTATTTCAAAGATTTGATAATTAACACCTACATTCAACCAGGGAATAATCATTTTAAAATACTCACCCTTTTGTCAATCTGTACCACCATATCTTTTCCTTTCAAGGGGAATGAAACATTAAATGGCACTCTCAACTGTAACCAAAAAGCAATGTTTAGTTATTGTAATGCCAGATCAACTGTAACCAAAAACCAATGTTTAGTTATTGTAATGCCAAATCAACTGTAACCAAAAACCAATGTTTAGTTATTGTAATGCCACATAAAATTATTGTTAGTCATTTTAATGTTATCAAAAGTCAATACCAGTATTCAAATCTCATTCTTTTTCAAATACAGTAAAAATTAAAGTACCCTGTACATATTCTTAGTGATGTTTCAATTATCTATTTTTGACTTGTTTGAAGCATGTAAAGTACATGTATCTGGGGAGCAACCCTAAAGGAAGGGTAACAAAATTGTTTGGATTATTCTATTACTGCAAAAAGATTAAAAACTTTGACCAACTGAATCATCTTTAAACAAAATAGCTGACAGAAAAAATTACCAATGATTACATTCTACATAAATTGCAATTTAATCAAAAAGTGTAATCTTAACTGAAAATCGTTTAACATCGATTATGTATTCCCATGCCTGTTATATCTTAAGCCTACCTCAACTTCCTCCAGAGTCTGGGTCCACTTGTAGTTCTCCATGTCCGCCCCATTTCCTGTATTGGGCTTTAACTTTCCCTTGTCTTTTTCATCTTCTTCTTCATCATCAGACTGCAGTTATTCAACAAATGTCACTGATATTATTATGAATCTCTGGTGTAGTATATTGATAAGCATATTTTAAACAAATTCCCTTCAAAATAAGCATGGTAGAGTCAAATCTTCGGCTTTAAATTATAAGCCTACACAGTTCTATCCATTTAAACATTTAGTTTTAGAATCATATTCAGTCTAATAATTCTCACTTATTTTATGTGAAAGACAAACTGTTATTTGATTTGATCTGATTTTCTTACTTCTGGAAATGTGAAGATATTTCTATTTCCTACTTTATGAATTTAAAGATGGTTAAGCAACAATGTAAGAGGTTTTACACATGATCACCTTGCTTCCATTTTCTGCATTTGGTTTTTCTTCTGTTGGTGTTGGTTTTTTGCCAGATTTTTCCTAAAAAGAATATTCATATAATATAAATGATCAAAAGACATACAAATTTCAATTTTTGGCTACACTTTGAACTGGAGATATTGCATCCATTACAACTCTTCATTTCAAAAAAATATTTTGACACAAGTCATAATAAATAAATAATGTATGAGTTTATAGTAATAGAGTAACGTAATACTTAGTCAGCCATTCAAACATTACAATAGAGGAATCTGTCACATGCTTTTATTTAGAATGTCTTACAAAACATATACCAGTAATTTAGAAAATAAAAATAAGTTGTCCAATTATTCTCTTATTATATTTCGGGTACAACAGTCATGTGATTTTAAGATGATGAAATCCCAGAAGATAACCTAAAATGTTCAGAGGGAAACTAAGAATACAAATATATTAATGTAGGATAAAAAGTTATACCATATCAATTTCATCCTGAAGTTGTTGTGCCTCCTCGTCTGTCAGTTCCTTTATTTTGGGTTCTTCTTCCTTAGCTTTATTTTCTTGCGCTTTCTTCTCTGCTTCAGCTTTTTTCTTAGCAAGACGTTCTTTCCTTCGTATTTCTTCTTGTTCTCGTTCCTCTCTCAATTTTCGTTTTTCCTCTTCTGCATCTTTTTGGTACTTTTTGAACACACTCATGACAATCTAAAAGAGAAAAAAAAATCAAAATTTGATGCACTTATAAATAGTGTACATTATTTTACCTCCTCTGCATAAATTTTAAGGCAGATATACCAGGTATTTCACAAGTTTTGTTACCAATGATTATTTAAGCTCCAGTAAGCCCATTCTACAGTCAGGACTATTTAAGGAATGATTTGTTTAGGAGGTGGAGAAAAGCTGCTGTAACGGAGAAAAACACTGACCCACAGTCACCTCCTTGTCCATTTCAAATTTGCAACCCAGAGGGCTAGTGGTAATGTGTCAATACAGTTTATTTACTTTGCCACTGCATTCCCAACAATCAGACAAAACAGATGTCAATGCATATTCCTTCAGTACATACTGCCTTTAAAATTTGATGTTAAGTTTTATTTTCTGTACTTTTTAAATTTTTTTGTTCATGACTATTACCTCTTCAGCTAATCCTTCCTTTCCACCTGTATAAAAGTCGGTTTTTCTTGAGAGAAAACTGAAAAGACAGTCCAGAATCTGAAAAAATATCAGAAAAATCAAAAGACAATATATATGCATTCAACAGTGTATTTAGCTTATAATCTTATCTTTCTGTCTTTCATTTGTTTAAAAACGCATGCTTTCAACTGTCCAATAATCTGGCCAACCATTTCATTCTGTCGTGTAAAATTCAAGGAAACAGACCCTTGAACATTTTTTTGGGGTAATTTTATAGATTATTAAGGTTATGTTCATCAAACGACACAGAAATGAATTTACCGGTAATGTTTTAAGTAAATGTCAAATATTCAACCTCTACATTAATTTAGATGAGACACTTGATATTCTTCTTTCAGACATTACATTTAATGTATATACTAAGAAGCATATATTGGACCATATAATTGAACATTGACACTTAACGGTCATCTGACTACCTTGGCAATAATCATATAGGAAATTAATTAGATATAGTGTCATGGTAGCCATCTTCGATTTGGGATCAACCAGAGATGTAACAACACTTTGTCGGGACCATGTCAGGATCATTTCATGCAAGTTTCAGCCAAATCGCACCGATAGAACTTGATAAGAAGTCCAAAATGTGTTTTCAAGATGGCGGCCGTGGCGGATATCTTGGATTTCGGATCAACCCGAAAAATAACAACACTTTGTCGGGACCATGTCAGGATCAGTTCATGCAAGTTTCAGCCAAACCGCACCTGTAGAACTTGAGAAGAAGTTCAAAATGTGTTTTCAAGTTGGCGACTTTGGCAGCCATCTTGGATTTCGGATCAACCCGCTTTAAATGAGGAGGAACGCTAATTATGGCAAATACAGTAAATACATGGATGTTACAACTGCTTTCTTCATACAAAATGATTATGGTAACAATGTCAAAAATATGTGCTAGGAAGGTCTACAACAGCTGAAATCAACACCATATAATTAACAAACTTACATATAGGTAACAATCCTGCATTTGAGTAACATTTACTCATTTTAGTAATCATTTAGATATCCAAATAGAGGATTCTGAGAAATGTAAATAATGTTTTAATTTTTTTATATAGATCTAAATCATATAAATCGGTATAAATCTACAATATGCAAAATGTTGACAGTATAACTTATCACATTAAATGAACCAGCACAAATATGTGAAATAATTGTCTATGAATAAATAAAATAATTAAACATTCATCCTCACAGAAAAATCTAGAACATCGTTCTGGTTTCGTTTTCAAAACATAGATCAAACGACAGCTTTTCAATACCTCTTTAACTCCACCTTCGCATTGCTGAGCCATTGCTAGCAGCATTCCGTCAAATCTCTCGGGATCACCCATGGTACTTGCGTCCTTATTTTCAATGTACACAAATGGTTTTGCTTGTAAACAAGCCTACTAAAAGTCAGCGTAATGTGCTCCTCCTGTCTGCACGCCTTTTCTCCTTCCACCACGTCTTTGAAACGCTTGTAACTCAAACGACAACATGTCTTTAATTTAAGGACTTTATTGACACTGAGTAACAGTAAAACGGAAAGCCAATCTGCGCATGCGTGGTATCTAATCACTTTCACTTCCGTAAACAAAGATGTCGATCGCAAGTTTTAGTCGAAGCCAAGGCTTCAGAAATCCAGACGAAGATTTTGTTTTACATGGACGCTCTTCCTCTTTTTGGTAAGTTGGAGTCGATGCATAAGCAGATTTTCTTACAACAGCAGAGCTTTTGCAATATAAGGGTTTGCTAAAGATTATTTACAGAGTTGGTCAATATATGGTGATCAATTTTATTACACCAAATAAAACTAAAATGTTTTATTGATAAAAGAACCGGTCGACTTTGCCAATGATCAAATGCACAATTAAATTATTTAGCAAGTTTGAAGTCCATAGACGAGTAACATATGCCGTCACCCATGTGTGCACAAGTAACGAGTGTTTAAATTTTAAATACTGGAACTTGAAAGGCGGGAAATTCAAGATGTGTTACTGCATGTTCTGGTATGACACTGTACAGAATGCAAACTACCAACTTTATATTCAATATTGACTAGTTATTATAGTTATTAAATATTTTCTTTATTACAGGGAAAAACCAACGTACTTGAACAATTCCCAAATAACAAAATCATCATCAAGGCTAACAAGTCAGCATACCATGTTCAACCCAGCAAAGTATAGCGATAGACACTATGTCAAATCCTTGGGAGATATAGCAAACAACCTAGGATCTCTCAGTGCAAATCTGGACAAAAATGTCTCCTTCAGCAACAAACTGCAATCTAAAGAATTCAGCAACAACACTCTTAGAACAAGTTTCATCGATACTGATGAGGAATTATCTCGTCTTCGATCACAGACATCTGACCTGAGCTTTAGGGGTCAACCTTTACGGGAAAATGAAATTGATTGGTTGGACAGATCAAATTCGATGATGTCTCAAAGGATAGCAAATACATACAAAACCAGTTTTCCATATAAAGGTGAGATGGATGAAGAGGAAGAATTCACAAAACAGGAGAAGGCTGAGTACCCTCTCAGTACTAAGGACTCTTTGTCTCTTCGATACTTTCCTGTTACTATGTCTGCTCCTTATGAACTCTCTTACTTAGATATCAATATTCCTTCTACTAAAAAACACAACATACGACCAAAATCTGCCCCAAGATTCACATTCAAGTCCAGTAAATCGAAGACAAAAGTGGGCCCGTTCACCAGAACAGATGTAGATAAAATGTTTCTTATGTCATCTGAAGCCCCAGCTACAGGTAAACAATTTTGATAAATCATATTTAGTCTTATACATTATGTAAACATTTCAAGAAAACTTATTTAACATTAGATTGATAGATAATTTCAGTTTTAAAGCTTTAAAAAATATTAATGACATTTTCATTTGACATTCCAACATTTAATGGGTTTTTCCACTGTGTGTACATCATGCATAATGGGTGGTTATCTAATTTAAAAACAACAAAATTAATATTCTATTCTTGTATCTTTGAAGATTTCCTTTTATAGATGTAGATAAAACTCAATGTCTTTTATTTGTATATTTATTTCTATTTCTGATAATGCTAAAAACATTAAATACTTCTATGCTGTAGGTAATTCTCAATAGCTGCTCTCCCATTACCAGTATCTCATGATTGTCTGGCAAACAGTTTTCGTCTGCAAGGACAAAGTCTTATCAATGCATGTGTATTTTTATCAAATTTGGGTGCAAAAATTAAAAAAAAAAACAAAAAAAAAACAAAACATTGAACTGAAAAAACACTACTAGGCATATTTCCACAAACATTGTTTGAGACTTTGCATGTAGTAAAAATAAAAAGTACACATGCATCATTGGTGAGAAATTGTACTTGACTGGAACTGCTCGCCAGCCAGTACAGTTATAATAGATACTAGTATGATGCCAATATATATTTGCTAATACACACTGTATGCATTATTGTAATAACATTTCAATGGTAGGTTTTGTGGTTTTGATATCAACCTATTGCTTTGATTTTAATCGGGCTGTAATTTGTTAAAAGCATAATTGCTTTTTTCGCTTCCCACAATTTCAAAATTTGCTGACTGCATGCTAGATGAATATAAATCCAATCAACAATCCTTGTAATTGTGATGCATATTTGCAAAATGTGTAATTTAATGACTGTAAATGATAAAATGTTGTGCATTTTACTAAAACTAAACATTTGTTTACAAAGCCACATCATCAAAGGTGATTACCTCCCCTTACCAGCCAGAGATTGCCAGACTCCGCATGGAAAGATTACGTATAGAACATGATAGGCTGTTGGAGGTGAAACGTTGTGAAGAAATTGAACGAATCCGAGGACCAAATCCTAAATGGTATTTCCTGTCTTGTTCAAAAACTAATATAATCATTAAACTGAAAAGATTATAGAGGCATAGGTCAAAATTTAATTTTCAGGTGAATAAATAATCTGTACATGTAT
Organism: Argopecten irradians irradians; assembly: GCA_004382745.1. Classification (NCBI taxonomy): domain Eukaryota; kingdom Metazoa; phylum Mollusca; class Bivalvia; order Pectinida; family Pectinidae; genus Argopecten; species Argopecten irradians. The sequence continues at coordinate 946,101 of SAYR01017606.1, read as the reverse complement.
TCTTTATTGATATAGATTTGAAATGAAAATTTCTGACATGAATTTTAATTAATCATTGACATACACTTGTCAGTCATTAAATAAATATATTCGGAGCAAATAATTTTTTACAGTACATTACATTATGTCACCATGCATCTAGCTACCTGTGGTAAAATAATCATTACAACTCTGCATTGTCTACAAAGTTTTGAAGTAAAAATGTCTAATTTTATTTTTTATTGTCTTACTGAATTTTAGGTATGAGTCTAAAGGCCCAGATTTCCATTACGAATGTAGTAAGAATACAGAAATGATGAAACATGAAGATCATTGGGATGAGTTGGTGGAATATCGCAACGGTCTGTTAAATTGTTCAGAGGATTTCAGGAAATCTTACGAAACGTTTGCTTAAAGCTGGAATATTGTTTCTTTAGACTTTATGAATAATTTGCCTATAAATTTGGTTCTTATATAAATGTACATTCACGACATGATATCAATGGTTTGGATATAAGGACAAAAATTCCATACCAAACATAGCAAAGTTTATAAGTCTGTAGATTAGTACAATATACATTTGAAGAAATAAAACAAAGAATTGAAAAATGTTCATTAACAAAAAAATATTTTTATTAATAAATCAACAATATTTTGCACTATTTGCTTCATATTTAATTAAATAATACAATTAATGTATAATTCTCATCTTAGATGCAAAGGGAATAATTTCAAATTAAGAATTTTTATCGTGACCTACATTAATTGAGGCCAGTGATGAATATAAAAGTTTATCTTGATATACATATACTGTACATAGTGTGTCTATTCAAAACACTTTGTTTTATCATGGCTCCTCATGTTCAGGAAATGGCACCTGATGGCACTAATGACACCAACCTTATCCAGGTGTAAATGACTGAATAAAATGTCTCAAGTATCGTAATACATAAAATATGCAAGTTTCATTCACTAAGCTATGCTCCTGATCACCTACATTACATGATGCAGCATTACTGATTTTGATATGGATACATGTATTGTTGATACTGTTTAGCTCTTTTATTGTATTTAATTTGCTTTCTGCTTTTTTCCTCTTTTTACAGATTGGTAATTATCTGTGACTACACATACATGTCCTGTGATTATATGAGATTATGACAAAAATCTGTCTCCTGTATTGATCATAAGAAGTGTATAAATACCTTATTGACTCAAACAGAAATCAATTTAGATTCTACGTTTACAACCTTACCAAGAAATGCATAAATACATATGTAATAGAAAGGGATAAATCAATTAGTTAGAATTAGTTTACAAAAGGATCAATGACCAATTGTAAATACAAATATATATACGAAACAATGTTATTCTGAATTCAAAAGTGTCGCCTCCTATAGTTTAATTCAGAAAAAAACATCTGTAACATTAAATAATTAAAATATAAATGTATGGTATGGTACATTGATTGTTAATTCTCAGGTTCTTGAAGGCCAATGGCTATTCAACAAATTAGCACCGTATGGATTTAAAGGCACAATATGATATACCTTTGTACCATGATATCTATATATATCAGTATTAACTGTTTGTATTGTAAAATTTATGTTAGCAATATGTGTAAGACACAATGTAGCAAGCTGTGATATATTGATATGGATTTATTTATTGATAATTTGATTAAGTTTTAAAGTCTATAGTTACTGTTTGTTATCCACCAATTGTAAGCATGATTGAGTAGATTTATAGATATACCGGGTATAAATATAAATTTATAGATACCTGTATATAATATAAATTTATAGATATATGATATCTATATGCCAACAAATGAATGTCTACTATCAGTGTGATATCAAAGTGAATTTGGTTGGTCTAATTTGAGTATTCCCATTGTGTATATCAGGTCTTGCTAGTGAACACATGGAGTATAAAGCACAGGACACTGAAATGTACATCTGTATATTGTAATATTTGTTGTGTATGGTGTGGGATTAAGTTTAAAATTAAATCAATAAAATTGAGTGCAAATACGAAACATAACTATTCCGTACAGATACTTCATCTGCAGAATATGTTTCTAAAAAATAGGGAAATAATTTAGCCCTTGTTTTGTTTTAATGGAGATAATTTAATGATCACATGTGTTTACTGATAACAGGTATAATATCTTATCTATATGGAGCAATAATAGGGGTCTTTATTGTATCTATTTTGTCAGTGTAACTGACAGGTTTGAAATAAGAAAATGAATTACATCCAATAATTGTGTTGAGCACTTTGATGACATGTTATGGATTGATAGTTTGTGACTCTTATTAATTGTAATACATATACAGCAATAATAGTGACTTTTTGTTATACCTGTTGTTTCCTTTAGTTAAGCTGACAATGTGATTTAAACAAATTCTTGTTGGATTGATAGTTTGTGACTCTTATTAATGGTAATACATATACAGCAATAATAGTGACTTTTTGTTATACCTGTTGTTTCCTTTAGTTAAGCTGACAATGTGATTTAAACAAATTCTTGTTGAGATTTGAAATAATTTATATTATTTATCTGCAAAACATTAACAAAAAAATGAACACAAACGTTAAAGTTGCATTGTCAGCTTTATGATAAAAAATTGTGAAAAACAGTGTTTCTCTATAGGTGTAAATACCTATTTGATTTCTAAGACTTTTTCTAAATAATGTATGTTACAGTGGACTAATAAAGTAACAATGTTGTAAACGGAAGATCTGCTTCTTACTCATATTTTATCCATTGTATGACTGCTTTTGCCATTTATGATAATTATATATTTTAATGTAGAAGAGCAAGCATGAAAAAGGAATAAATTATTGCACAAGATTAGCATTGTTTCATTTTCTATGATAGTTATTGTTTTTTTCTTCAGAGACCATTTCCTGCATAAAATCTACTCAGTCCAATTGAACATCTGGGCCCAGTTTAATTCCTTAAAAGGAATTCCTTCATTTTAAAATTTTCCATAGGAAAGCATTTTATATTTTAGGGAAGGTTCCTTAACTTTAGGGTTTTTCCTTAACTTCTGTATTGGAAATTTTAAGTTAAGGAATTCCTTAAAGTTGAGGAATGTTTATGAAACTGGGCCCTGTATATCCTCAAAAGTCAATTTAAATGTTCCTTAATTAAGAATAAAGAATTCTTTCTGATAAAGCAAAAGCTACTAGTGTAGAATTCCTGAAGCTAATTAATATGGGAAGGTGCCAGCCTAATCAAGATGTTAAAACATCCAATCCAGCATGACGTAACAAAGATCCAAAGCACTTCTCACGCTTCCCATCGTAGGGTTTAAGCTGACTGATGATTGGCTGCAAAAATTTGTCCTCCTTGTCGAGACCTTGGCTGTCCATCTCCAGATGAACAGCCGACAAGACAGCCAATCCATTGCCAACCTTACATGTTACAGCTGCTAATGGCTGACCTTTAACCTCAGAAAAACGACAAAGAATGTCTTTGATAGTTCCAGATGGTTGATTGCTAAAGGTTTTGTCATCTATCTTGGTTCCTGCTTCAGCATCAACACCTAATACATGCCTGTCTTTGATCTCCTGGAGAATTTTCTCATCTTCATCACTGATGTCTTGGTCGTAGCTCTCCGAGTCTCTAGTAATTTTACATTTGTTGTATAATTTTTGTGGCAGAAACATCCCACCTCCATTAAAGTAGCCACATAAGGAAACCTTTTCCTGTGGGGTCCAGTTTGGGTCCGAGAACTGGACTGGTACTGCCCTTGTACTGACCTTAATGTTGTAGTTATAGGGGCCATGAACAGGACCGACACAAACACCTGTAAGGTAAAATATTGATTAGCATTTAATTTGACCTTGGCATTGAAGTTGTATGAAGGTCCCTTAAAGATTCAACATATATCCATAATTTGTACTCATTTTAACCTTGACATTGAAGCTGTTGAGGTCAGTACTAGGGTCAATACACATCTGTAATTTAAATAATGTACAAAACTCAATTTGACATGTTGTTTTATCTGTATTCATCGAAAAAGCAACTCTACTTTGTCATTGAAGTTGTGTTGACTTTTGAAATTTTCAGAACTGTATTATACCCAGACCCAATCTTCACTAGCCAAGGATTACTTCACTAATATTCAAAGAAGTAGGTGAATTGTAACCCTTAAATAAGCAAAGATGCTAAAAAAGCTACCATGCTCTCTTCCGATGGAGTGAAACAAAATATATGTGATATGACTGAAAGTAATATGTTAATAGCTCATGGGCTTCTGTACAGTGTATATCGCCATCCCATCTTCAGTGACTTTTCGTACTTTGTCAATATACAAGTACTTGGACTAGTGTGTGTCAACTTTGTGATCCCCTCTTGGAGACATCACAAAATGTGTAGATACTGTTAGGTGATGATGGCCATTTTATCTAAAATTTTTACTTCTGATATCAAAGGGATATTGGTATTCCATCATTAAAATGAGCACTTCATCTTCAACAGTATACTAATCATGAACACAGGCGCACATATTTTGTCATAGGAAAGATATTATAACAGATGTCTTAGTTGGCAATTATAGTTCTCTGATCTCAAGATTATTATGACATGTGGTCAGACTATTATTTTAGTTTGTAAATGCCTGTGACCATGAACAGTTAGTCTAAATGCTCTAGATAAATATGTCAATAAAGTAAATACAGGATAACTTACCTGGAAAGAACCTAAGGATCCTGTCTCCACAAACTTGCTGAGGTCCCTCCTTGTCAAACTCTATACTGTTACAGGCAAAGTAAGCTCCAGCACAAATCCCTAGGTACCTGCCACCTGCCCGTACATAGTCTCTGATCTTTATGGTCCCCTCGTCTCCGAGAGCTCTGATGAATCCAAGATCATACCCCCCTCCTATAACATACAGAGCTGTTGTCGACGTCCAATCTCCTAAAGAATTGAAAACGTGGTGTAAGATTCGATTTTGCTAAGGAATTGACAAGTGCATAGTAGTTAATAATGTAATTTTTTAAACATTACTCAGAAAAATCTTGCGGAAATTGGAATTTTTTATATATATATATACATTTAGTATAATAAATTGATTCAATGTCATTATTTAACAAAAAAAGTCTGTCTGGAATTGCTGTCATGTATGCCTAGTAGTTGAGATTTACAGAATATACACAAACAACTATACTTTTGAAATACCTTGTTTAGTTTCTTCCGGAGAAATGGTTTGAATATTGTATTTATCCCGTGGTGTATATTTTGATATCTGATGTAAGAGCCGTTCCACATTCTCCTCTTTAGCACCCTCCCCTTTATATATCAACACATTAGGACAGGAAGACATCCTACAAAATGTCACTGTTTTAACAGTCTGGAAAGGAAATCATACTATATAGGTTATATTTAACAATAAAACAGTGTTATATTTGATACTACAATGGTACTAGACTGTCAAAATGTAAAAGTTTGGCTTTAGGCTGAGAAAGCTTGCACATTGAATGTGTTTTAACGTTACAAAATACAAGGCAAGGGCATACACCATACATGTACAATGTACTGTATCTATATAAGATAAGTCACGTCTATGTGACCTATCTTGTTCATTAGTAACGAGGCCCTGTGCTGTATCTAAAGTGTGCATGTAAACAGATTGTACATATTAACTACATATCATTATTTAGATAGTATATATCATATATTTTATTACAAATCTATATGACATATAGGATACCTACACGAAATAGCTTGGGAATGCGTCCGTTCCACATGTACACCTTCCGGTACAACTCAAAGAGAAAGCGAAAGTAGAATGTAAAGCGGAAGTACATGTAGATAAGTATGCGGATGACGGATTAAAAACAATCGTAGTAATATATGTACCAAAAGAAGTGGATGTATATAATATATTATTCTATGGAGAGTATCACAATAGAAGAGGAAGGACAGAAGAACCTTTCTCAGGAAATGTCATGGTACCTTTAATGACCAGAATCGGTATGAGTAGTAAAGGATAACAAAGACATGTACCATAAGTGTTTTTTTCAAGAAAGAGGACATGTAAAGAAAACAGGTAGTAAATCATCGGCCTTTTTATTTGCCATAGAGGGTTACGATCACTTTTGGTCGCTACAGCTTCTGTTGTAAGTCATGAGCAAGACAAGAAACGTCGATATAGAACTCCAGATAGACCTCGTCAACTAGCTATATAGGGTATCCCTAAGGACTTTAATAGGATGCCACATCAACTTTTCCTGAAGAAATTCGATGTCTACGACATATACCCATCGTCGATATTCCAGGCCTGAGGGATTACCTTCGAAAATGCCATCAAAAGGGATAGTATCATCTTAAAGACACATTGGCAAACTAAAAGGAATATACATCTCTTCTGGATCCAGCGTACTCCTTTTACTTTGTTTTTTTTCCCGCCAGTTTTTGATGCTGGGTTACTGAATTTGCGTCTATCTACTCTGTACTATCAGATGCAAGATGCAATATTGTCATTGATCTTTCTCTTTTTTACTTCCCAAAACGTAAATTTAAGCAAAACAATTTAAAACAAAAAATGTTGAGATTGAAAAAAACAAACGTATGATAGATTCAAGGAATTCAAATTTAATTTTTCAATTTTTAAAGACTGATCTTTCACTAGCTCTATTGTCACTGTATTGCGGACGATGTTTTCAACCTTTAACTGTAATTTTTCACAGCTTGGCTTTATCTACCTTACCACTTGGATGTCTCCTTTTACTCAATGAAGTGTCTTGAGGGTCACTGATTGAAAATATTAATTTGCGCGCAGTTCGAAACTCTTTAGACGAGCTAGTCGGTAATGATGATGTGGTCACAGGCCATTTGTCAAGTTCTAAAAGGGGCGGCCAACAAAGTTTTTGTGTCTCTGACGGTTAGACATAAACAAAAAACAAACATGAGTAAACCATGGTTTGACAAAGAATTTGGTTTAACACGAAATGCTTTTAACAAAAGTAGGATTAAATATAAGTTTAACAGAACAGTCATTAATAAAACTGATATGAATGATAATAATAATAAAAAATAGCGAGTACAGTAAATAGCTTCGAATAAGCTATAGGAAGTTCCAAGAGAAGTGTTGTAAGAAACTTCGTTCTTTGTCAAAAAAAAAACTCTAAAGAATTTTGGAAAACTATTAATACATTTTCGTCAGTGGAAAAAAAGACAGTTGATATACCACTAGATTCACTGTACCAGTATTTCAATTCCCTGAAAGATGATGATAACGATGATGGCGATGAATCGAACGATAACGACGATGGTAATGTATTGCGATGATGAGGATGATAATAATGATTATGATGATGATGATGTATTGAAAGATGACGGTGATGATGATTTATTGAAATATGATTATGATGATGATGATATATTAAACGATGATAATGATGATGATGACGATGATGATGATATATTAAACTATGATAACGATGATGATGATGATGATGATGATGATGATTGATGATGGTGGTTATGATGATAATGATAACAACTTGAACGATGACGATGATGATGATAATGATTATGATGATGATGATATATTTAATATTGAAATAACGGATGAGGAAGTTAAAAAAAGGGGATCGGGCAAATAAAAGATGGTTAAGCCCCTGGTTTTGATAAAATATTCAAACATTAACCTCCAGAAATTGTAACTATTTAAGCTGTTTAGGAAAGCTTTTTACATCTATAATAAATAATCTCCTAAATCCAAGAGAAGTGTTGTAAGAAACTTCGTTCTTTGTCAAAAAAACCTCTAAAGAATTTTGGAAAACTATTAATACATTTTCGTCAGTATAAAAAAAAGACAGTTGATATACCACTAGATTCACTGTACCAGTAATTCAATTCCCTGAAAGATGACGATAACGATGATGGCGATGAATCGAACGATAGCGACGATGGTAATGTATTGCGATGATGAGGATGATAATAATGATTATGATGATGATGATGTATTGAAAGATGACGGTGATGATGATTTATTGAAATATGATTATGATGATGATGATGATGATGATGATATATTAAACGATGATAATGATGATGATGATGATGATGATGATATATTAAACTATGATAACGATGATGATGTTGATTGATGATGGTGGTTATGATGATAATGATGACGACTTGAACGATGACGATGATAATGATGATGATGATGATATATTTAATATTGAAATAACGGATGAGGAAGTTAAAAAAAGGGATCGGGCAAATAAAAGATGGTTAAGCCCCTGGTTATGATAAAATATTCAAACATTCACCTCCAGAAATTGTAACTATTTAAGCTGTTTAGGAAAGCTTTTTACATCTATAATAAATAATCTCCTAAATCTTTATGTAAAGCAAAAGCAAATTCTTTCTATTAATCAAGCAGGATTCCGTAAAGATCATTCTACAGTCGATAATATTGTTATTTCACAAATGTTGATACGGTTTGGCGAGCTGGACTGTGGATGAAACTTAAAAAATCATATATCAAAGGCAAATGTTTTACTGTTATTAAGAATATGTATATATATATATAGTAATATTAAGTCATGTGTTAAACATAATGGAAAAGTATCAGATTTTCCCCCGTGTTTATCTGGGGTAAGACAAGGCAAAAATCTTTCCCCTATACTATTTTCATTATTCTTAAATTATTTAGAAACTTTTTTTTAAAGTTTATGAAAAGCGTTCCTCTCGCAAAGATAACTGAAGATATATCATCTGAGTTACAGCTTTTTTATTGAAATCTTCGTCTTGTTATATGCCGACGATACACTTCTGTTTTCAGAAACTCCCGAAGGGCTTTAAAAAGCGTTGGATATTTTCCGCCATTATTGTGATATTTGGAAACTGAAGGTAAATGTCGACAAAACTAAAGTTATGATTTTCTGTAAGCGGAAGTCACCCCAAAATCTTGAGTTTTATTTGCGAGATGCAACACTTAAAATTGTGGATAATTTTATATATCTTGGTGTAATATTTAATTACAAAGGAACCTTTTTAAAAGCAAAAGTTCGACTTATGGATCAAGCCCAAAAATCCCTTTTTGCATTATATAAAAAAAAACGTAACCAGGCTATTCCAATTGACTTACAATTAAAGATTTTCGATTCGGTAGTTGAGCCTATTCTCTTGTACGGCTCGAAAGTGTGGGGGTTTGAAAATTTAAAGAAATTAGAACAAATGCATTTGAAATTCTGTAAAAGGATATTGAGAGTGATATCTAGCATCCCTGATTTCATGGTATATGGAGAACTTGGTCGGTTTCCATTGGAATTAAATATCAAACTTCGAATGGCTCGGTTTTGGAATAAATTGAAAAATCAAGTAGTATTTTAATGAAATTAGCTCTTTGTCTACAAGATAATGGGACTCATTCCTTCAAGTGGATTAGCAAAATTAATAGTATATTTGATGAAACTGGTTTTTCATGTATATTTGATAATGAAATTATCATGCCTGAGATGTTTTTCAAACACTATTTAAAACAAAGGCTCCAAGACCAGTTCATCCAAAACTGGTTTTCTGATGCCCAGAACTCATCGAGTGGACAATTCTATTTAATTTTTAAACCTGAATTTAAATTTGAGAAGTATTTGACAATAATGTCCAAAATAACAGATTGCAAATAACCCAAATACGTACCTGTAACTTAAATTTCCCCGTTCAGATGGCGAAATATTCCTAAAGAAGATAGACTTTTTAATATGTGCTTGGAACATGTTGGAAATGAGTTTCATTATTTGTTCGTTTGTAACAATGCTGTTGTCCAAAATTTGCAAAGAAAGTATATTCAAAACTGCTTCCGAATTAACCCAAATGATGATAAGATGAAAGGTTTGCTATCAGTATGTAATAAGAGTGTCCTCTTACTCTCCCTTTTTCTTAAAATACTCAATCCTCTACGATTATAGTAATAATGATGCTACTATAAAATCAAAATATTCTACATTTATCATTTAATTTTTTTTCTTTTCCTTTTTTCCCCTTTCTTATTGAACCATGAATGATATATTTACACTTTGTGTTTCATACATGTGTAATGTACAAATGTTGAGAGTAATTGCTATATAATAATGTTATGTACATGTGGAAAGCCGTATGGGACCTCCGACTCATACATATACTTGTCCATCCTATCATGCCTATATATTTGTATTTGTTATATCCCTCATTTTACACATTATCATGTGTCTGGGTGTAAAATAAAATTGTTGAAATCTAATAGGGAGAGAATTTGCTTAAGTTATGATAGAGGTGACACTGGAGACGAAATTCATTTATACGTAACTGTGATATTTCACGAATTAAGAAAACGATTTATTTAAAAATATATTATTAAGTTATTAAGACTTATCAAGTTTAAATTTTTCGAACTTATCAATTCAGGTAATAAAAATGACCTTCAAAATCCAAATATCTTATTTGTATTAACAAGGACAAATATAAATTTGTTATTTAATGTTATCAATATTGTCTGGGTTTATTGTGTCTTGTTTCGTCATTGTATGGTACATGTATATTAGAAGAAGGCTTTATAAGTTGTAAAAACGTTTACCTTATCCTTTTGTATTAACAATAAAATATGTTTAAACTCAAACTAAAAACAACAACAAAATAACTATAGCTTCGCAATGCAAATGTTTCTTATGAGAAAGTTAGATAAGTCGGAGACTATAAATAAGGTGACACTGCACCAAACGCGTACTGTATACTAGAGACCCCTCTGACCATTCATAGAGGTCTGGCATACGAATAAACCATAAGGCAAAAAAAAAAAAATGCCTGTTTAGGGTTACCCGACCGACTCTAATTTTATACCCCCGACCCCAATATTTTCCCACTTTTCTACGAAAAAAAATTAAAAGTCGGGATTTCGATCGCAGACTCCGGTTCCGGCCATTATTTTAGTGTGAAAGACACTAAAAAAAGAAAACAAGAATCCCAAATAATTCCCGACCTACCGATGTAACTCTATACAGACATATTTCTTTTTTGGCCTAAACAAGGACATTAGCATGATTAGGGGACAAGACGTGCACATATGACGAATTGAGATGCTCTCCTTACATTAGACATATTACTGGGTTCGTTCCTCGGTAATACATCCAAACATTTTACGGTATGACAACACTAGTAGAGTCATGATCAGTGTTTTTATGGTTACGAACCAGTTTGGGCGTTGGCTTGGAAACAGGTCCATGGTCGATGCCAACAGAACTTGAATTCTATTATTTATAATTTATAACTCGCACATACTCATAGGGGAAAAGATACGCTAGAAATACGTTAATGAGGCACAATTCTTATCTACGATGATTTTGTGAAAAATACTTTTCCAAAATCATCGAGATTGTTTTTATTGTCCAGAATTAAACGTAATATGACTTCGAGTAGAACTAACTTTGTGTATGCTTGCGGGGGCACTTATCTTATCAAATACAATATTCTAGTACATCAAATATAATAGTACATGGTCGAACGATTTCGTTATTTATAGCAATGTGGTCGCCACACTGAGAATGAAGTTAACATCTGCTTTCCTCACACGGAATACACGTCACCAATCATAGATAGCGCCAAAGGGGCATATCAACCAATCTCGTGTAGAAAGAAGACCATTACTGAGGTGAGAGAAAGGTCATGATTTACCATCGGTACGATTTCAAACTGCCATATCAACAAAAAATATGTAATACATTGATAAAATAATTCAGAATATTTAACCACAATCTAAGTGTGTCATCTTCTCCACGTCTTACATTGACCTGATAGCTCGCACATGGATTTAACTACAATCCAAATGTATCCTTCACGTCTCACAATGACCTGATAACTCGTTTTACGTTTTTTCTGTAAATCAAAGTACTGATATACAGTAGAATAATATCACTGAATCTTTCTAAAAACTGTTCCTGAACTCAAAGCAAGAATTGTGACTAGGCCTAGCTTGATATAAAATCCACTATAAACATCAAATAACATTTACAAATTACAAAATTATCACTAAATTGATTTATTTTTCTTTTATGTTTTTTATTTAATGATGTTTTGTGCATGCAAGGCTTAAAATAATAAATTATATAAATGTGTGTGTTGTCAACCTGTGCGTTTTGGAAAGTCAGCTCTTATAAATATCGTGGAGCTGTACACCTGCTATATGTTACTGTTTAGCTTTATATTTCCCCCAAAATTTATAGATCATGCCCTGAAATCCTCAGCTTGACCTGTTAAGCATAAGGCTGGTAAATCCACTGTTCGATCTCTTGTAGGGACAGTTGTTTTGATTATTAGGACATATTGATTAATCCATTTCGCCATGCTTTAACGAAAAACGTTATGTATATAATGTGCAATGTATGCTGCTGAGCCTAGTTTCTTTTGACCAACTGTAATGCTAATGAATAAAAATTGTTCAAATCATGTCAGAAAAGATGGAATAAACGTCAAAAGATAAAATAATTCTGTAACATAATGTATAAAATGTATTTCTCTTATACCTACACATGTAATACTGGCTGGTTTCTCATACCCGCACTTGTAATACTGGCTGATCTAGGGCAAATGCACTGATTTCGCCTGAAGCTGTATTGCGTGACTACCCATGCAATAAAGCCTCGTGACGTCACAGCGTCAACAAAATTATCTTCTTCTTTTTTTGTGTGTGCAATTTTAACATTTTTTTTCCAGAAAGTAGGCTGGATTTACTTTAGAAGATACAAACAATGGGATTTGCATTGAAAATATCACGCATATCTTCATGTATTTTGAATTGACTTGCAGTCGAATTTTTTTCGAATTTATTTTGAAATGACGGAAAATTACAGTAGTATATTTGCAATAAAACGTCGAGGTATGAGAGAAAAATACTCTTTCAAACGTAGATGTGAAGGATAGGGATATTCTACCCTCGACAAGCCTCGGGTTTTACAACATTTTTAGACCCTCGTATATAATATCCCTAGTCTTATAATCTATAATATTACAGTTTATAAATAGCCAACTATAGCTATGATGATATTCCTGTATAATCACTACATACACCTTACACTGATGTAGATCTATGTAGTAATGAGACAGAGTGTGTTTCATACTTATGGCATGAACAGACGGATTCTACCTGTTGCCTGACAGCCCATACGCTTATAAATTATTTAGATATAAGTTATGTAAATTTTATTGTCGAACGTTAAAGTTTGAATAAAATAATGTTTCTACAGAGAACAAGTATATACACCACCATATTGACGACATGGGCTCTAAAGGTATGTATAGCTCTACTTAAAAGATAAATGCCGTTAAATACCTCAGTAATCTGACAACATCTCATATGTTTTTTTTCAACACGCATTGAAATTGTAATTCTTCAAAATGTGGGGCGTTGTACTTGTCTTAATTGATAAACATATAGATTTGTGTTTTAGGACTAACCTGCGTTCGCCGCGTTCTAGACAGTTTCTATAAAAAAAAACCTTTTACGGTGGTTGTCAAGACCTTGTGCTAATATAGTTTTCAGGAAAAAAAAACCCAAAAAATATATAACGAAAATCATTCTGGTGAACAGATATGTATAATTGGATGGAAACGACAGTTTTAATATTGTCATGTACAAATATATACATTTTACAACCCGATATGGAACAATAGTCAGTTGTTCAAAACAAATCTTCTAGCTATAAAAAACCAACCTATTAAAGATGTTTAAAATTATATTTTCCACAAAATATTTTGAATTTGACCCAGTTTTGTCGGTACAAATGTAACCCAGTTTCTGAACACTCATTTATTACATATCTGTCATATTGATCAAGGCCTGTTGGAGCGTCTACGGAATGGCGAAAGTGTCCTAATAGCGGAAGGATATGTGATGGAAATTGAGAGAAGAGGCTATCTACAGGCTGGAGGCTTTGTACCAGAAGTTGTCTTGGAGCATCCGGAAATAGTCGAGGGCTTACATAGAGAGTTTATACACGCCGGAACTGACGTTGTAGAGGCATTGATGGTAAAATAGGATTTTTTTTCGTGCGACACTAGTCAATTTTAACTGTAAACGATAACTAATAAATACAATGTACTCAATAATTTCTGAAGGATGGCATAGGGATGTATACTGGTTTCATTTATTTTATGGATGCATTCATCCTGTAAGTAGAGAAATCTAGAAAGAATATGCTTTTTATTCAATTTTTAATGACTTTCCTTTTCAGTATTTTGGCCACAGAGAGAAACTTCGAGCTATCGGCAGAGAAAGCGATTTGGAAAAACTGAATAGAATGGCTCTGAAAATTGCAAGAGATTTGGCTAACGAGACTGACACCCTGATGGCCGGCGGACTCTGTTGTACGACTATCTATGACCCAGATAATACTGAAACGCACGATAAAATCAGGTCCATTTTCAAGGTATATGTGAACAAGTGAATGTGGACCTGAACAAATCTTTTAAATATTAATACAATTTAACACACTTCACTAAACAATGCGTAATGCATAACGAATGATCACAGATCAATGGTTGGAAATAATCTTATTTTGTTGTATTTGAATAATGCGGAATCATGGATTTGGGGAGTCTAGATCCATTTTAATAATGCGTGTATAGTTTGCATTTTTAACCCCCTTCTGTTTGGATAATGCTTTTTAAACTTTGACAAGGAGTATTTGACAAGATCGTTTGTGACTAAATGCAGTGCTTTCATTAGGAACAGAGAGGAATATATATTGACGTCTGCATTGGTCTCCATAGACAATACATTTAATTTTAATGTAAGATTGTCGCTATTCATTATTGACGTGTTTTTATTTTATACACACGAATTAAACACACAAACCTGTAGTATACCATTACGATATAGGAACAAGTGGAATGGGCAGTGACAGAGGGGGCGGACTACATGATAGCTGAGACAATACATTCTTATGGTGAAGCTCAACTAGCACTGGAGGCAATACAACAACATGGTAAAGGTAGGACAGTCATGTATACTGATTATTGATAATACATCATTTCTGTTATACACCAAAACAAAAAGACGGCAAAGGTATGACAACAATGTAAATTGATATTAATACATCATTTCTCTTATACACCAAAACAAAAAGACGGCAAAAGTAGGACAACAATGTATTGATAGTACATCATTTCCCTTATACATTATTACAGTAAAACAGTTTCATTATAATTTTAAATCTGCTGAAATAATAAAAAAAAAAGAGATTTAAGATCCACACTTTTATCACAGATTGTTGTATTGGCATGTGAAAGCTAAAAGGTTTCCTAAATTTTGGAACGCCAGGAAAAGAACATTTTTCAGGACATTTGCATTTTTGTTATCATCAATCTGTTTTGTATACCTGTCCATAACGACAGGAATCCCAGCTGTCATAACCCTTACTTGTTTGATTCCGGATGAGACGACAGACGAAGTACCAATAGCGGAGGCGTGTCGTAGGCTGGAGGAGGGCGGGGCTGCTGTAGTAGGTCTTAACTGTGGGCGTGGCCCTAAAACCATGCTTCCAGCGCTTAGAGAGATCAGAAAAGCTTGCAAGGTATGCTGGAATTCTATTCTCGGTACACCTTGTATTTAGTAAAACTGATTTCGGTGACGATATACTGAATCACTGCCTTTACATTTATTGCTTCTTGTTCAAGTATATTACAGATAATCCTGAAATTTCAATGCACGTTTGTAAATATCAAACGAAATTTGTTACCATATCTAGATATGAAATTTGACGACGGCTATGAAGGATCTCCAAAAGGTCATCTATGTCCTTTTGCAAAATATAGATTCAGACCAGTTTGAACCTTGCGTGCTACACTATTAACAGTGTTAGCAATATATCAATCATGTTAATTGTATCCACTATTGTATTGTGTCTTTTCTCTATGGATGATGTTGATGTTGTGTTGTACAGGGTCCTATAGCTGCCCTTCCAGTAACGTACAGGACGAAAGAGCACTGCCGCACATGGCACTCCCTCAACGACCCAGATACCGGTGAGGACATAATTCACTCTAAACTAATATAATAATAAAACCAATTTACGGATAATATATGTAAAGCTTCTTTTTTAAAGGATGAAGTATCAGTCATTTGGAGGAGAAAGTGTATGCTCTTGCTTAAAAAGGATCTGAATAAATAGCGCAAAATAATTTCGGAAAAAAAGTGTTAACCGATGTATGAAAATTTCAAATTAAGTAAATGCTACTCTGAGACAAAAATGTAGTGGCTTCCCTCGATCTTCATACTCAAATTCTTATGATTAATATTCGATATCTTCTTTCTATTTGAGTAGGGAGAAATGTGTTTCCGAAGAACCTAGCTTGTGTAATGAGTAGCAGAGATGACATCCGAGAATTTGCCGAGGAGGCGAAGGCAATCGTTGTAAACTACATCGGTCTATGTTGTGGAAATGCTCCATTCTACTTCCGGGAATTGGCGGAAGTGTATGGACGAAAACCGGAAGCCAGCAAATATTCACCAAACCTTTCACTTAATGTAATTTTAGAAGGAACGAATCCATCTTTGCGAAAATTAAGAGAGTATGCATTTGGAACCACTGAGAGTAATGATAAATTAATCATATAAATGTCTTTATTTGTGTCACTTTTGTCTTTATGAAGATGTATTGAATACCTAAAAGTAATAAATTGAATGTTGGATGATGAAAAAGAGTTCCTGCATGACCTTTTTATATACAGCACCATGTGTCTTGAACAATAGAGATATATGTCATTATTATGACTTTATCCATATAGGGATTGGACTTCGCTTTTATGTTAACCATGCTTGTATGGAGCAATTCCTCTATAAATATATTCTATGGGGCGCGTTATTGAATATATTATTAGCGGAATTGCTCCATACAAGCATGGTTAACATAAAAGCGAAATCCAATCCCTATATTTACACTTATACGACTGTTTTTATTTATATTTTATGCTATAAAATCGTCATTTGAATTTGACGTAATTATTTAATAAAAGTCGGTCAAAAGTGGGAGGTGCTTACTCAGTTGAACAGCGAAAGATGACTCTTCACGTAAGGTAGAATTATTCATGCATCCACGACGACAATAAAATTCAATATTTCATTGTAAAACAAACATGACAAACAAATTTCAGAGAAAATTTTATTTCATCAGATCGGAACTTTGAATAGATATTAAAGTTTGCTAAAAGTTAATTTATAGCGTAATAACATAAAGAATTTGTACTCGGCCACATGTGTGAACTCGGTGACCGTTTTTGTGCAGCAAGGCGAACCTGACGCACGCTTATACCTACACACTGGAGTTTGCCGAAGTTGTCAAAACACCGATATTCAAGTAGCTCAACGTGTTTGAGATTGTCGTCTGACTTGACGATATTACATCCTTGGGAGCCATGTGATTAAATAATCTACGCTTAGATCCATCGCCATCTACAGACGGAACATTTTCACTTGTGTTCGATGGGTACAATGTATTTGTGGTGACGCGCAACTGTCAATACGTGGATTTCTAGCGGTGCATGTTTTATAATACACATGATTAAATTCTCAAAGAACAAAGACAAGAGGATATGTTTATAACTGACCTTTGTCAGAGGGGCTTACGCCCGTCCACCCCAAAGACGCGATCGTAGGATATATGAACACAGTCACAGAAGTAATGTTTACATTTGACAGCACTGCACGTCGCCCCGGTCGGGATATTTTCCCGTTTCTTTATACAATTGTTAATTCAAAAAATGTTGGTATCGTATATATAAATATAAAACATATATGTATTGTTTACAGTTTCCCAAAATTCTATGAAAAACAACAATATACGCGTAATGTTGTGTCAAAATGTAAACAAAGCCATGTGTTTCTTTTAAAAAAAGTAGCCCCTTTACGTTGCATAGAACATTTTCATACGCAAGTTCAATGTTACCTTGCAGTTATGGTAAACAAAATCGGCTAGTACTTGCGTATAGTGAACAAGCCTAGCAAGTGTAAATATAGTAATATAGAACGTGTGTTAAGAGTATATTAGTTGCTCGGGACAAATACATTACTATCATGGTATATCACTTTCATGGAAAAATGTTTTCCTTTAAAATAAAGCAATGTTGAAGTGAAAGTAAATACGTGGTCAACGCTTTATTGTAGTATCTGTTATGGAACTGTGGATGTGCAAACAACGAGCTTGTTCTATGAATTAATATCTTTGACCTGTATGCTAACGACCGGTGAAAAAAATATTTAACTCTTCATACCATGAATAAATGTATAATAAATGTATAGAATTTATCACCGTATTAAATACTGAACCTTTTCTTCTAAAAACGTCCTCATACGTAGTATCGTTTTATGGGATGTAAAGTGACGAAGCAATCGAATAGCTCAGACATTTTCCAATATATATACATGCATAATGTTTCTAACAATCGTATGAAGTAATGATTGGTATCCCTCTAGAAATCTTTCATTAATGTCATTATCAACATTTGATAAGTTATGTTAAATAAATGCTACTGGCCATTGATATTTCTTTGTACTTGTATTGTCTTTTAACCAAAAACAATCCACTTCTGTAAAAAATTTGAAAACTATTGATACATAATTAGTCGATTGCGAGTTTAATTAATACTATTAATCTCATTTATGATTTTGAAGTGTTTGGTTAAATGAACAACTATAATTGCTATATTTTTGTTGTGATATTCTTCGTGCAGTAGTGATAACTTTCTCGTTCCTATTTAGAGTACGAAGCAAATGAATAATATAAAAATAATAATAATGAACAATACGACAAATCACAAATAACTGAAAGTTGTTTAATGGACTGTTGGCAAAGCTCTGTATGATAGATATCGTCGATGGATATGGTGACGCTTACTCTACGAGAGTATCTGGTTCTTATTATTTCTCAGGAGTCGCCTTACGTTCAGATTATGTTAGCATTTGTTACTGTAAACCAAGCGACGTAATATCGCGTTGTAATGCTTGAAGAATTTTTCACGACAATTTCATATTTGTACTCGTAATGGTTACCTGACTTATAATTGCATGCTTTATTTTGGGAATGTGTTGAAACTAAAATTCTTTGGCAATCCTAATTAGATGGATTAAAAATACAATCGATAAAAATGTAGATCTGGATCTTATGTCAATCCTATTCGGGAAAAACAACAGTTATCAAACTTACTTTCCTCTAAAAATTTTAATACTTCATGCAAAATACCTTATCTATGTTTCTTCCAGAGAAGGTAATAAACTTACTTTCAATTATATTAAAAAGTATTTGATGTATCGATTTGATATTGAAAAAACAATTGCACAGATAAATATTAGTATGGATCATTTCAACAAATTATGGGAAGGCTGGCAAACCATCTTCAGTTCATGATTTCTCTATCTATTTACATGTGCGTAGTATTGAATGTACATATTGGTTGCTATATTTTATTTTTTTTAGTTTATTAGATATCTCTAGCTTTGAAAATCAATATGCTGTCTACATATACTTATACCTATAGGTTCCTATTCATTATTGTGTAGTATGTATGACTTTTTGTTGTTTTTGTTCTGTTGTGTTTTCCCTGTCTTTATAGCTGCTGAGTAAAGTGAATTGGGTTACCTCCCCTTACCAATATTATTAATTTTAATAGTTGTTCATAAATCAATCAAAATACACATACAAATATAATTTTCCCTATAAGATTAATAGTCGACAAAACTAATTAATCCAATATAGTAATTTGCAAATTCATCTTACTCAGCACGCTATTTTATGTTTCTTATGTGTTTTTGTTTCCTTCTGATAAAAATGTAATGTATATGTCATGATAAGTTTATGTTGATGTGCAAGAATTGAAAAAAGTAAAAAAAAACAAATAATTGCATGCTTGTCGTAATGGTTACCTGACCTATAACTGCATGTTTGTACTCATAATGGTTTCATGACAAATAATTTCATGTTTGTACTCGTAATGGTTACCTGACTTATAACTGCATGTTTGTACTCGTAATGGTTACCTGACTTATAACTGCATGTGTGTACTCGTAATGGTTACATGACATATAATTGCATGTATATATTCGTAATGGTTACCTGACTTATAACTGCATGTTTGTACTCGTAATGGTTACCTGACATATAATTGCATGGTTGTACTCGTAATTGTTACCTGACTTATAATTGTATGTTTGTACTCGTAATGGTTACCTGACCTATAACTGTATGTCTGTACTCGTAATGGTTACCTGTCTTATAATTTCATGTTTGTACTCGTAATGGTTACCTGACTTATAATTTCATGTTTGTACTCGTAATGGTTACCTGACTTATAATTGCATGTTTGTACTCACACATGTAATGGTTACCTGACTTATAATTGCATGTTTGTACTCACACATGTAATGGTTCCCTGACCTATAATTTCATGTCTGTACTCGTAATGGTACCGGATTTATAATTGCATGTTTGTACTCGTAATGGTACCGGATTTATAATTGCATGTTTGTACTCGTAATGGTTACCTGACTTATAACTGCATGTTTGTACTCGTAATGGTACCGGATTTATAATTGCATGTTGGATCATCTAAGACTGAACGTTTCTCACAACATTTAATGAAACGTGTTGCTGAGTTGCTTGTCTCGTTCATTAATCAACGTTTTCCTTCCATAGACTAGATAATATCAATAAGAAGTGTTCACCGTAAGTCAGTCGGATTTAAACCTTTCGCGTTCATTCAATAGATAAACGTTTTATGAACGGTCACGAAACCAGTACGAAATTAACTGTATTTCGTAACATTGGTGTGCAATAAAATGGTATGTACACGTAGGGCTTCAATTAAATGTTTGTATGTAGTTTATCACTGTTTATTCATATACATTACTATATATTTTAATCACAAAGTGTTTATTAGTTGATGTACCGGGCTTGTCATATTCTAACAAATAGGTCCAGTACATTTAAGCTGGTGCTAGATGGGTCAGTCAGTGGCAAGAACGAACATCATTATAGCATTAACCGTGTATCTGTCTTTTGTAATGCGAGCTGACAATTGTTGATTATGCTAGTATCCTATCCTATCATAAATAGCTTCATAAATCAATCATTAAATAATCCATTAATGCATATGTTATTTTCTTATGAAAGTTCAACAAAAGGGTTCTATGTGAGTGTAGATTTATAACAATTTAACAAGGCATTCATTGAACCGGCAAAGCAAGGTCTATAGAGGTCAGTATAGTATCGCGATGGATGATTATGATCTGGATGAATGTATATACAATTTATATGTATAACAATTTAAATAAGATTAGATTTTGTTACGAGTGTTGTCACTTCGTGACGAAGTACTGTTTTATCTTTAGCCCAAATACTGAATACCGTTGTCACTGTATCAGCCTACACTGTACATGTGTTTATGGAGCACCATAGCTGCCTTAAGACTATAGGTTTTATTGCATTACGCCCCCATGTTATAGCATCGTGTCACCATGTTATAGCATCGTGTCACCATGTTATAGCATCGTGTCACCATAATATTGAATCGTGTCACCATGTTATAGCATCGTGTCACCATAATATTGAATCGTGTCACCATGTTATTGCATCGTGTCACCATATTATTGCATCGTGTCACCATGTTATAGCATCATATCACCATATTATTGCATCGTGTCACTATGATATAGCATGATGTCACCGTGTTACTGCATCTTGTCACCATATTACAGCATGATGTCACCGTGTTATTGCATCACGCCCCATTGTTATAGCATCGTGTCACCTTGTTATACCATAATGTCACCATGTTATAGCATCGTGTTACCATATTATAGCATGTCACAATTTTATAGCATGATGTCACCGTGTTATTGCATCGTGTCACCATATTATAGTATGTTGTCACCAGGTTATAGCATCGTCTCGCCAAGTTATTAAGACGATTTCTACTCGGAATGCATTATGCTATAACATGGTGACATCATGCTATAACATCTAGTCTTAAGGCAGCTATGGCGTTCCATATGTTTTGGTGTGCGGTAAAAGGATCGCAGCAGACTTTCCGAGGGTGATGTTACACTAGCTGTCGAAAGAACGAGAAGAAACAATGCCATCTAAAGGTATACATTATATTCTCCCATGCACAGGTACTTAGGGTGTAGTACATGTACTGGTTTATATCAGGCAATATCGTCTGAGGCTTTCGCTGTACTGCGTAACTACCCATGCAATGAAGCCTCGTGACGTCACAGCGTCAACAAAATTACTATTTTCTCGGTACAATGTTAACATTTTATTCAGAAACTATGCTGGACTTACTTTAAAAGATACGAAAAAAAAACAAAAACAAAAAACAGAATTTACGTTTAAAATACTACTCAAATATTATGTAGGAAGAATTGACTTGCCGTCACATTTTTTTCGAAATTATTTCAAAATG
The DNA here is from genome assembly GCA_004382745.1 of Argopecten irradians irradians. Classification (NCBI taxonomy): domain Eukaryota; kingdom Metazoa; phylum Mollusca; class Bivalvia; order Pectinida; family Pectinidae; genus Argopecten; species Argopecten irradians. The sequence goes on along the minus strand of SAYR01017606.1, from coordinate 923,669 downwards.
GTAGTAAATTATAGCAGTAGAATTGCAATAAAACGTCGAGGTATGAGAGAAAATTACTCTTTCATAAGTGGATATGAAGGAGTCTCGGGTTTAATTTTGTGACCCTCGGGTAGAATATCCCTATCCATTATATCAACATATGAAAGAGTCTTATAGTCTTATATGGCTGGCCATGCAGTACAACTTCGTGACACCACTGCGTCAGCAGATTTACTATTTTCTGCATTTTTTTAACATAAACTTCAGATTCTATAATGGCTATAACATGTACTAGAAAGAATGCTAATAACGGGGTTTGGGTTAAAAATATAAATGACGGGTTATCATAATTGTAAAATTTAAACAAATCGTCAAGATATGAAAGAAAATAATGTTTCATATGTTAATAAGAAGGATTCGGATATTTTACTCTCGGAATTACCAAATGTTGATAAACCCACGGGGTTTGTTACATTTTATGACCCTCGGTGAGAATATCCATGTCGTTCATATCCACATATAAAGGAGTCTTATAGTGTTTCGTTGCACCGCAATATGATAAAGCACACTGGATTTAATAGATATCACGTATAGTATTGTCATGGATAATGTACATATGTCAGATGAGAATATTGAACCATTTTATTGTTAATATACTGTAACAATTCTAAAACTGCAAATTTTGTTAACTTTGGTTGCACCTTAATTTATTTTGACAATATTTGATACAAACACTGTTTAGTTATGCAAAGAAATACAATGATGTACGGTTAAAGTCCAGTAAGACTGGTAAATGTATGTGATATTTCTCATACTGTTTTTCAACTTAGTGAGCCACAAGTTAACGTCTACAGACGATCAAATACTTACTGTAATACATCACATTCACCAGCTGTTCTGGAGTTTTACGTCATCTAATATACAGCTAGTTTAAGTATTTTAAAATTATATCTCATATTTAGTGCAGCAGATTGACATTACAATATGTCATATGTAAATATACAAATAATGTTTAGAAGGTTCTCCAAGCAAGACTTTATATTTATTTTGTGTAGATCATGCAATTAAAATAATACGCTAATTTTATTTAAACATATAAATAGTTTGTTAATAATTGTTTGTTTGTTTGTTTGTTTGATTCAATTAACGTCCTATTAACAGCTAGGGTCATGTAAGGACGGCCTCCCAAGTTTGTTAATAAAGATATCATGCAGTTCTGAGCATGGGTTTACCAATATAATACTACATTAAGAAGGAAATTTATGTATATAAGTTTATTACTCACTGATAAATATAATCATATATTTACATTCAGTTGTCACTTCTAACAAAGATAAAATAAAGAGAAAACTAAGGTCTAATCCCCATCAAAATGGCTGTTATATCTTCTGAGATATAACATCGTTGATGAACATGTTTTGATTACACAAAACAAATTTAGAGCAGAGACCCTCAACTTGAGTTGTAGTGTATATATAAGCATCAAACTATCGTTATAGGGAGGTTATACAGTATAGATGCCGGTGGTTTACAAGCAACAGTTTTGTAATGTGCTAGATTAGTAGATTGTTTCTATCAAAATGTAAAGTGGCAGATATGGATACGTTAAGAAGTGCTCAGTTTAATTACATGGCAATGACTGTATGCCACTAGTAACTCTTAATTCAGTTTGTAGTCTTTATGACAGTGGCAGGCATGTTAAACACATTGAGCGAAAAAATCAATTGTTAGCTTAAAGAAGTTGTGTGTAAATGGACAGTATTGCAAATTAATTTCTTTTCGCCTTTCAATCTGACAGGATTAATAGAGCGTCTAGCGAACGGCGAGAAGATCCTCATTGCGGAAGGATATTTGATGGAAATCGAGAGAAGAGGTTATCTTCAGTGTGGAGGATTTGTACCGGAAGTAGTTTTAGAAAACCCGGACGTTGTCCGAAACCTACACCGAGAGTTTGTCCATGCTGGTTCCGATGTGGTGGAAGCGTTTACAGTACGTTAGCGATTACAGTATAGTTTTGCAATAGTCTACACAATAATGTACTGGACAAGTGCTTTTTGCCATTATTAATATGTAAACCAGGTCCGCTAACCCAATCTATTGATAAATTGAAATAATTAATAATTAATTGATTAACTACAAAAATCAAGTTGTAAATGAAAGTGAGAAATTGTTCAAATGACATTTTATAGGTTTATACCCTAGCTTATCATAAGTCGTCATATTGTGTTTCTACCAGACTATAGTTTATGGATGACACCACGCCATCTTTGCTTATTTCCATTGAACACGGTAAAGGCGCATAGCGTATAATACAAGTAATCAACATGTATTGATAGAGAGGAATGTTGCTATTCTGTATTCTGTATTTCAGTATTACGGCCATAGAGAGAAACTGCGGACCGTCGGACGAGAGGATGACTTAGAGAGACTCAATAGAACAGCTCTAAAAATCGCACGTGAAGTGGCAGACGAGACAGGGACATTGATGGCGGGAAACCTGTGCAACTCCAACCTATATGATAAAGACAATCGTGAGGCAGATGACAAAATCAAGGCCATGTTGAAGGTAATGTCATTGAATTCAAATGCAGTGTAGTCTACTTCATGACAGAAAAAAGTTTATTTCATCGATGCATAAGATGTACGTGTAAACTCTCAAACGCCTAGGTACTGAAGCGTTATCAACATAATGTAATACATGGCATGATATGAAGGGAATCTCATAACAGATTTTCTATATATATATGGTATAGTTCTAACAGGAGTTCATATCATCAACTGCTGCTGTGGCATTAAACATGCGAAAATATTTTTATGTGTTGTCTAAATACCACCTTTCTAGCGTTATCAATCTTATATTGGCAGTGACATGTTAGTATCCTCACGTCGACATAACATATTCGTATGCTGTCAATGGAAAGTGGGAATTTGATGAAACTTATTTTAAAGCCACTAAAGCCACACTATACGTAACGTTAAACAAAAAGTCAAGTTAGATTCGATCCCGATATTGTTAGTAGTTGTAGATGTAGTTGAAATTAAGTTATATCAAAGAACATTTATAATAATTTCTGAATACCTTTGTTACAGCAGCTGTTGAAAGTCGATACTTGTAATCATGCCTTCATTTTAAACTGGTCGCCATAGAAGTTACGATTATTGCCGAACGGAAGTCGGAAAGATCGTGACCCTTTATCGGGAGAGTTCGTAACGTATAGTTACAGTAGTCACATGACGTTCTCGGTAACGACCTTACAATGTCGGCTTACTTCGCGCTTCGGCTTGTTTGAGTTGGATCCGCCTTGCGATCTTTAATATTTATTGATTTTAATCAAAAGTTTCCTAATCATTATCGCTCAAATTGACTTCGATTTAGTCCTGTCTTTGCATGATTTACATCAGGATTTTTTCAACATTCTTTTAAATCATGAAAAAAATAAGACAGATACGGATTTGTGACTTTAATTTATACCCTAACAGTCGTGCGATCAGACAGATTGACATTTAACCCGATTCTATTTGTTTGATCATAGGAACAGGTGGAGTGGGCGGTTGAAGAGGGCGCTGATTACATCATTGCGGAAACAATAAGTAACTACGGGGAGGCCAAAATGGTATTAGAGGCCGTAAAGAAGTATGGACATGGTACGTTGTCTTATGATTATCGATTTGGAAAAATATGCTCCCAAATATTGTACTGTACCGCAATATACACGTATCTCATCTTGGTTAGAGATAAATTTTCTTTAGCTCGATCAGTTGAGCGTCAGACTAGTCCCGAATTCGATCCCTAGTGGAGACAGTGATTAAAATAAAAAAAACTCTGTACACTGTCACACTCCCAATATAAATATGATCCCTTTTGTGACTACAATTACTAAATCCTTCACGATGGCAGATATAAACCTGTTGTTTCTAAAATCTAATATCTTTATGGCGATTAAATTTGTGATATTAATTATTTATTTTTCGTCTCATGTCTCCTGTATAACCACTCCACATTTAGCATCAAAGTTGGAGGTTTGCACCTATGAGAAAGACTGTGGATATTTTTTTGATCTGGCCGAAACATACCATAGTCTATACAAGTGTTAATGTACTATATTAGTATCTATCACTCTCTTTTCACATTTACACAGGTCTCCCGTTAGTAATAACTATGTCAATCTATGAACCGGATATGACGATGGACGGTTTGCCGATAACCGAGGCATTACGTAAACTTGAGGAGGCTGGAGCAGTCGTAGTCGGTCTCAACTGTGGCCGTGGCCCTAAGACGATGTTACCAACCATTAGAGAAATCAGAAAAGTGTGTAAGGTAAACCAGTACTCAGAAGCGTTGTAGGAGTGATTTAATGAATTTCCCAAAGTAGCTTACATTTACATTTAATCTTTGTAACGCCTTTAGCATCAGATGGATTTTAACTTCCCCGAGAACCGACTGCTGCTGGAGCTGCAATAATAAGTTACAGTGTTGAAAATTGTGGATTCTCTTTCGCTCACAATATTCTTGATTAGTTTAATGATTCCCATTAGAAGGAAAATATTACTTTAGGGGCCCATATTATAAACAGAGTTTTTATTTTTTCAGATAAAATTGCCTAGAGATTATAAACTGATTAATTTATACAAAAATATCTTGTTTCAATTTAAAAAAGCAAAGGTTGTTGTGTTCGTTTAGATTAAGGTCAATGTAATTGCATCTTAAAAGGTACTCTTTATAGTAATGAAAATTGTTAAACAGAACATGATTTTCTTCACCATCATGTCTACTAGAATATTGTATTTCATATAAATGTTTTATGACAGGGTCCAATAGCTGCTCTACCCGTGACGTTCCGGACTACGGAAACGTGTCGTACTTGGATCGCTTTAAAAGATACGGAAACAGGTACCTTTTTATTATTAATTCTTTTGAGACCCCATTCTAGTGTAATTAATTAATCATACATTGCGATTTACCATTCAAAATGATGTCGAATTGATCTTGGTTTTGACATACATGTATATCCATTTGAAAATATAAATACTTGTTCTTTGGGAAAGATAATATTGTGTGTATGATAGCGTTGATATATAGAAATAATGATTATTTTCGTGAGCACAATGTTTATATTTTGAATACGCAATTAACTAAAATGAAGTGGAGTAGTCCCTCATTACCTATCTCTTTCTTCGTGAATTCACATGGTTGTTCTGTAGGTAATGCCGTATATCCGACAAACGTTTCATGTGTTATGTGCAACCGGGAAGACATAAGACAATTTGCCGAGGAAGCGAAGGCGATTGGTGTAAATTACGTCGGGCTTTGCTGCGGGAATGCTCCATACTTCTTCCGAGAGATAGCGGAAGTACACGACCGGAAACCAGAAGCCTGCAGATATTCACCAAATGTATCTGCTAATGTAATTGTAGGCAAGCAAACAAAGCATGCACAAAAAATGAAGAACATTACGGGTACTGCCAATGTTTGAAAATAAAGGTATTTCTTTCATCTGGAATGCCTGGCTTTATTCTTGATACAACTGTTCATTTCATAGCCACAACGCTTGTTATTGGTGATTGCTGATTTTCATTTTTATAATTAAAACAAAAACACATTCATAGATAATTATAATATTCAAATTAGAAGCCTTACACTGTTGCTCCACGTATGAAAATGAAACAAGCACGACGACTGATTAAACCACCCAGCAATAATCGGAGGAACAAAGCTTTATTCTGGTGGCGCCTGGCATTATGTTCATGAGGCCAGTATGACGTTATTAGCTAATAAGTTTCAGTGAATAAACGGATTTCCCTATATCCATTGTATGTTTAGTGTTTATTTCTTGAAAATTAGAGCAAAATAAAAGAGTTCGACGTATGCACCAATTCAAAAGAAGTCTTTGTGAATCAGGTGTAAATCTGTAGATATTCTTATTCTTTAGCCTATCGAAAATAGACAGCTATGATTCGATTTCCTGGCTCCTCTGTTCAAAATTTGATATGTAGACATTTGACTTCGTGAAATTGTAGCAACACAGTGATGGCCGTGATATTAATGAATTAATTGATATTTTAGATTAGTGACATTGATAGTAACTTTTCAAAGTTCAAAGATACTATTTTCAAAATCTAGACAAATCTATTTGAATTATGCCAGCGCAATACCTTTTCCATGAACTAGGATTCAACCTTTGTATAATGGCATTTGTTTCACTAGCTATGCAAATATTATTAACTTGTATGTCAGAACCCGTCAAACGTACAACGCATCATAGCCCAATCCACAAGTCGATGAACATCGTTCTACATAGTACATGCATAGGTTTCTTGATTCTACTGAGACATTGCTTGTGTAAAGTACGATTCGGGACAAAACACGTGGCCTACTGTGGAAAGTTTGTAATAAGCCCAGACATCCGTTTCACAAGGCCACATTTCTTGACCTTGAGGTGTCAACTCTTATCTTAAAGCACAAAGTGTTATCTTATGTGTAACCAGTTATACATATAAACACGTGTATGTCAGCGTTCTATACCTACATGTATGAGTGTATATCTATATAGAAGTCGTTGAACCTTCATTGATCAGCTGATGTACGCGATGACCTCTAAAGGTGAGTAAACATTTTAAATCGCATTCCTATAAATAGAAAAGTCGAAAATGACAACACGCCTTGATATTTATAATTGTTTTCTTTATCATTAAACTCGTGGTTTTAATGTTAGTTTCAAATGAATAATTCATAGAACATTAATCTTATATTGAATACACATCTAACATTTTATGAGTTTAATAACTTTTGCAATGCTTGAATGATTAAAAGAGTCGGATGAAACTTAGATCGATATAATACTCTGCCTGACAGAGAATAAGAGGTAAAGGTTATTCTCCGATGACTTCAATAATTAAAGCACAGCTGAAGTATCAGACAATCAGAAACCGTCTCTCATACTTGTAATTTTCATCACGTTTATATAAATGTCCAAAAAGAATTATGAATCTGCGTTATACTGAAAACCGGGAAAGTTAAATTCATACAACAATATATAATTAACCTTCAAGACGACCACACGAAATTGAAAATTTGTGCTTCATAATGATTTATTCGTTATATGAGCAAACGGTTACTTTAGATGTTCAGTAGTTAAATATCATGTTAAAATATTAAAAGTAAAACCAGTTTTATTTGGCATTTATCATATGATGAACGCTAGCATGACAATGATAATAGTGCAATTCATTGAATTTAGATTTTTCCTGTTGGAATTCATCACCTTGGCATTCATCATCCATAACTGCAATTTTAAGTGCCTTGTTAAAATAACCTATTAGTTATATCTTCATTGACCTATATTAACGCAATATACACGTACTGTATAATGAATGTATTTTAAAACAAACCTGCTTATAATATTAATCAAATGCTTCTGAATTTGTATGAGCAATTAAAATCTTAAACAAGCGTTACCACTAAATATTTCCATTCTACTTTCAGTTTCCCGTTTGATCTATGTTAAACCAGATGGGCAATATCACGCTATGAACTCCAATCTGGTCAAGCGTATGAATATTTAACGTTTCCGTCGCGTCGCTGACAATGTATGCAGTGTATACTTACGCCTATACATAACGGTCAAATGATTTAAAAAGTGGTTTTAAAATTATGCGGTCTATGAAATCTAATAGTATTACCGTGTTGACAAAATAGCATGTATTAAAAAATATCATCGCATAATTTTCATTTGTTCACTTGTTTTAAAACGTTTTGTGTTGAACTATATTCAGAATCTGATGTTATGGCTGTTCAGTTTATTAAACTTGGTGACGTCAACACTAGCGCAAGCGGGAAATTCAAAGGATATACGTGCATAGTTTTGAATTTGAATGATCGTAATGGAAATATAAGTAATAAACTGTTACCTGATTGGACATACAGTTGATATGAAGCCCATCCGTCCGAAAGATAAATATTCATGGCGCCCTAACCATTCTATTTATCTTCCTTCCGGATGGGCTTTATATCAACTGTATGTTCAATCTGGAAAAAGTTTATTGCTTAAAGGTATGCCGATACATTTTATAAAATTTGATTTTTTTTGCCATCAGGATTGAGAGAACGTCTCAACAACGGCGAAAACATCCTTGTAGCAGAAGGATACATGTACGAGACCGAGCGAAGAGGTTATCTGAAGTTCGGCTCATTTGCACCGGAAGTGGTGTTAGATAACCCGGATATGGTTCGGAGTATGCATCGAGAATTTGTACACGCTGGGTCGGATGTTGTTGAAGCGTTTACGGTATAAAGCTGGTAGTATTATGTTGACAGATAGCAAATCACTGTTTGATATATTTACCCCTATTGTAAATTATGTTTGGTGAAGGCTTTAAATTCCAATCACGCTATTCAGTATTCCACAAAAAATAAGATAAAATGTAAACAGTAAATGATTTTAGAAAATATGTCTGGGCTGATACTTTAAAAAGAAATTAAACGAAAAACATTTCCATAGTATACGGTGACCACGGAATACAATTCATGTTCATACAATTCATCAGATATTGGTGATTAAACTTAACCAATGGCTGCTTCAGGATTGATTTAAAAAACATAGCTAATTTTACTTTTTTTTATTTTACTGATTCGTTCTTCAATATATCGCTTTTAGACCAAACATCTTTATATCTTATCTCATTGTTTAGTAATACGGTCATAGAGAGAGACTAAAACTGATTGGACGAGAGGAAAGCCTGGAGAAACTGAACAGAACAGCTCTAAGGATGGCACGAGAAGTAGCAGACGAGACGGGGACTTTAATGGCTGGCTGACTATGTAGCACCACTATATACGAGGAAAATCAACCAGAAATAGATGACAAAATCAGGGCCATGTTCAAGGTAATCAAAACAAGTTATCCTTTGAGGACATAACAAACTCTTCTTAAAGGAGAAACTTCTTCTTTCCTTGTTACTGGCATACAGAGTAAACACAAAGGTTTAAACCATGACTGATGTATCTTTTCTTTCTTAAACAGGAACAAGTTGACTGGGCATTTGAAGAAGGGGCAGACTTAATAATAGCGGAGACATTAAACGACTATGCGGAAGCTAAACTAGCATTAGATGCAATATTACAATATGGGAAAGGTAACGCAAGTAAAAAGTATTTGGTAACCACTGAAGAAATCAAACACACATTGCAACCTAAATTAAAAACCAGCAACATGACGAAAGAAAGTATTAAAGTGCTGTTGTCTTTGGCAGCCATTTTAAAAATATTGTTGGGATCATATTCTGTCAAGGCAGTTTGCCTTTTTGAAGAAAGTTATTTTGATAGAAGAACAAATGTATCATTTCATCATCAGATATACAGTACGACGTTATTCTTTACATTTTGTACATTATACTCAGGCTTGCCTGCCGTTATAACCATTGTGTGCTATAATCCCGACAAAACGCTGGATGACGTCCCTATAGCGGAGGCTTGCCGTAGACTGGAGGAGGGTGGGGCTGCAGTAGTAGGCGTTAACTGTGGGCGTGGCCCCGTAACCATGCTTCCACTTATCAGGGAAATAAGAAAAACGTGCAAGGTACTCTGAATTAATGGTACTCATCCAACAACTTGAAAAATCACTATTAACTTGACACCTCCTCTCATGACGATTATATTCATCCTGTTCTTAACCCTTTAAGAGTACTTTTAGATAACTTTCACTATTTTTTTTTTAAATTTTACTCACAGCTAATCATATTTCTCGTAGATCTAAGACAGTTTTAACATAATTGAATAAAGAAAAGCCTAAAATAATGATTTAGAGTTGAATATTCGATTTCTTCGATTCCATCTTGACGAAAGTACTTGCTTCTTAAGCAGACATAAAAACATTTAAAAGTAGAATTTAACATAAACACTACAAATATCCTGACATACTGAAATTTAAGATATTTGACGATTAGAATTGACATGATGAAATCTGTAATTATAATATCTCTGTAGGGTCCGATAGCTGCCCTGCCAGTGGCATTTAGAACGACAGAGGAAGACCACTCATGGACATCGCTGAAAGATCCTACAACAGGTAGAACTTCTGATTAAAACGTTAGTGAAAGAGATATAATATACGTTTATACTTATCAATTACTTTGATTCACATGATTAATTTAAGTTAAGTTAATTAGCTGAAAATGCAATATTATGTTAATTCCCGGAAGTACAGAATTGTGTATAAAGACTATTTGATGGCGTTCTATCAATGTTAGATAGTATCCCAGCACTGTATCTGGTAAGTTTCTGTCATTTACCAATATAACTCACAATATCCTTATTCATATTCACGTACGACAAAATGTTAATAGAATATACGGTGATAATTTATTTCTTGGTAGGAAAGCACGCTTGGCCAGCAAATCTATCTTGTATGGCATGCAGTCGAGAAGACGTAAGACAATTTGCCGAGGAAGCGAAGGCGATTGGTGTAAATTATGTCGGACTTTGTTGCGGGAATGCTCCATTCTACTTCCGGGAAGTAGCAGAAGTTTATGGTCGGAAACCGGGAGCCTGCAAATACTCCCCGGATATGTCATTAAGTGTTCTAGCTGGGGACAGTAAAGATAGTTACTCAAAGTTACGAGTATATGCTGGAACCGGCAAGAAATGATGAACATACATGTACATTGTATTTGTTTTTTAACACTTAGTTTTGTACAAATTGTAATAAAGGAGTTATTTTAACGCATCAATTTGTTGCTAAAGCTTTATGATTTATGTGTTGATTATGAATATTAAGATGCACTTATATTACATGTATACCGGAATAACGAAAGACAATGAACTCACGCCAGCTGAAGATAATTAATATAGTACAAAAGGAATGCTGGAAAATTTGGTTCATTGACATTACATTTCAACAATTGGATCTAATTTTCATCGACAACGGGTTTCATATAAGTATATGCCGAAATGCAATTTTCTCATTTATATCGATGGTGGAATAACGGATAGAATATACAAGCATAAATATTATATCAAACTCAAAATAGCACACAGTATACATTGCAAATTGCAAGAGAGCCTTTTAAATCCCAGGATATGAACATCATTTCAAAGCCTTTTATAACAAATGCAAGAAGATAATACTTTTGGGATAGCTTGTTACATTGATATAGTCTATCACACCAAATATTTGAACGCGACAAGCACCAAGGTCGACCAATCGGTTTTGATTTTAACACCATTGATGTTCCATATACATCGATGTGACAACTGAAAAAAATGGTTTTCGGTTTAGCATTGTATCATGAAATTGAGATACGTTTACTGAGTTACACGAGGCTGTGGTACTTTTAGCATGATTGTATAGGTTAAATAGCGTGTATATGATGAACCATGAGTTGGTAAAGAATAGGTCACAGAAACAGAAACCTCACCTATCGATGGTCGAAGGCCCGAGGTTGGGTGTTTTCTCTGACCTATTTTACACCAAAGAGAGGTTTATTCAACTTTAAAAAGACCCATGTCATTCTAAACCCAATCAAACATCACAACAATTGAACTATCCAACTATTGGATAATTGAATACTGTAAATCATTTCTTTGTTACTGTACCGGTGTGTTGACACAGATGCATGACTCTGACAATCGGCTTTACAAGATTTAACATTATGATTCCAATTACGAAATCATTGCTACAGGTGTACAACACTGTTAGCTGTTTTAAGCTGTTATGACAATTTCAGTACTAAAGCTATGTTTTCTATCCATTCGTGTTGATACACGTCATCAAATCCAGCGTTAACTTTTTGCTTATGTAAAGAAGTGATATCTTTTCCTGCCTACAGTTGCGTGTACCTTTTACGTTCAGATAACGTTGAGAGTTACAATCCACTTTGTTAAACTCATCTTCATTGGATCCAAATTATAAAATGTAAATTCAGTTTTGATTGGTCAATGGACGTTTTGAGAATCTTGATATAGTGGGGTTCAATCTGTTATCCTTTAATCGTTGGGCAGCGGCAATAAACATTGGACTCGAATCTTCTTATATCCCAAAGGTAAGACCGTGATATTTGTACATAATATCTGATTTTAGTAATGATAGAATTTTAAATGTTAATTAATTCTTGATGATTCATAATAGCAGAATTACAATGTAATATACGTAGCACTGTTGTGTTCTTTGAATTAAGGAAAAGATTATTTGAGATAATATTTTAATCGTTATGTTTTTGATAATAGGTTATATGTTGTAAATTACTATGAATGTGTTGAAATTAGATTATCTTTTTCTTCAGTTATGTTTTAATCCATATTTTTTATAACTATATGGTTAATTATTACTTTGTTTATATTCGGAAGTTATTGCCCAAAGAGTGATAGCTTATGTTATATGTGATATATATGTTTTGTATGTTGTACCTGGTCTCCTTTTATAATGTTAACAAGATCTTGACATTTTACAAATTCAGAAAAGGTCCGTTATCGTTGCTGGGAGCATTTATATTGTGAGTTGTGAAATATGTATCTATTCACATTATTTTTCAACTTTATAGAAATTATTTAGACTTGTAAGCGTTAGGTAAAGTTAGCGTGTTTATCATAATTAGTCGATCATGAATCATAAACGTAAGGCACTAATATTATGATGTTGTTTTTACTTATTCTATGTGATATCATAATTTTGAAATATCTGTAATATCTAAATAAAGGTTAATAGTAATTTTATTTGTGTACGTCAATCCAATACTAGTAACTCCACTATTTGATGTATTTATTTGTAAATGCACTCTTTGGGCAACAGCATAAAAATTTCAAGACTCAATATTCCTTTTTTATATTTCAAAGATACACCGCGTGTCACGGTGAAAGCTGTTTTAAGTTTCCACCTGTCAATGCATATCCCATTACGAACATGTCATCCAAAGGTAACATATGTGTATTTTCTGAAACTTTTGAAATCGGTGATTTTATCTTTAGTGTATTGTAGTCTGCCTAATGGAGTTGAAAGACTCGCATGGGATTTTAACTACTGTCCACTTAACAAGGCTTTAACCTTTTTTTCGCTTTCTTGCATTTCTGTAATTGACCTAATTCTATCTTTGCCAACAGAGTTCAAAGTTTTTGTAATTTGAGTATCACAATTAGTTTATCCGTCTCATAGTGGTATCTTTTTTTATAAATATTATTTGTTTATTTTATAGTGTGTTTTACTAGAACTATTTAATCTGTGTATCCTCTTACAACATCTCCAGAGATCCTATTCAATACAACTTCCATATAAACTCGATAACTACATTTAAACACATCATCCTGTTAACGTGATTGTGTAACAGCAAACATTTCACAGTCTAGTTCTCATGTCTGCATTTCATTTACAAATTAAAAAAAAAATGCTTTAGATTTATTTTATAACAAACTTTGAAATTGATGTACATGCTTTCATGAAAACATGCATCAAATATATTCTGTAGTCTATGCGTCGCTATATGTGTAGTACTAATGATGGGCAGCTAGAAAGCGTTGTCAGTAGGTCGGTATATATCTCCAGGTACCACATATATTTAATTGAATGGCAAAATCTTGATGAACTCGTACACAGTCGGCATGTTTTTTCGATAAAAATGAACTACATTATATGTAGCTCCAATTTGATTCATGTGACCTTGAATGAATGTCAATGTCATTCATATGAACAAACTCATTATTCCTTCATCCCACCATGCTACAGACCCAATATAAGGTCACAGAGGTCAAACATTAACGACTTCTTTTCAATAACTAAAATACCTACATACCTTATATTGGGCTTGTAGCATGTTGACATGAAGGGCTACCAATACCAATTCTGACCTTAATTCATAGTCACAGAGGTCAAATATTCTAAACTATTTCAACGATTTCTTGTAAATAAAGTTTGTTCAAATTGACTATAATTCAATGTCACAGGGGGCAAATAGGCTAAAACTTTAACGAATAATGTGCACTTTACTGTATGTTGTATTGTATTAATAGCCAGATGACCGTTCAGGCCCATCGGGCCTGTTGTGTTTGTAAAAAGAAAATTTCTGTATTGTTCACTATTTCATCGATATTCGTTTCACTGAGGTTTACTACAACGCCTTAACGGTGGTGAGGCTATTATCATCGCGGAAGGATTCATGTGGGAACTGGAACGAAAAGGTTACGTCAAGTTCGGGGAGTACACACCGGAAGTAGTTCTGAATAATCCCGAAGTTGTCCGAAGTTTGCACGAAGAATATGCACATGCCGGAAGTGACGTTGTTGAAGCGTTTACGGTAAATTAAACTAATAATTCAAAAATCTGTTAAAAACTCACAATCAATATGTTTATTGAAACTTTTTTGTTAAAAGGCACAAATATATATCCCTGATAACAAAAGCTATGGTATAATGCCTACACCACGAAGTAGTAATCAATTTGGATGGGAAAAGCTATTTCGTTAGTTGGAATGTTTCAAGACGAATTAACAAATTAGATTATACACTATATCTATTTTTTTAACACAAGAGTAATTACAAGCTTATTCATAACATATATGTGCCCTTGATAAAATTAGATCTCACAGTTACAACAATATAGATAGATAACATTGATCCTTTACAGAACAAAAGTGTAAAAGAAATGCATTCATTACGTCTTTAAACTTCTTTAAAAGTATTTAGGAAACAGAAAGCGTCTGAGGGCTATTGGAATTGAAGAAGGCCTTGAAGAACTCAACAGACGTGCTCTCCGAATGGCTCGTGAGGTAGCTGACGTCACAGGGTCCCTAATGGCGGGAGATATCTCTCACACATGGTACTACCAACCGGAGGATCCTAAAGCCATGGAGGAACTACGAGCTATGTTCAAGGTTTATCTCGATGAAATACATGTATATATATATATATTATTGGCAGGTATTTCATATTGGAAATCTATGGAAAAAAGAAGTAATTCTAACCGTGTGGACAAAACCAATTGTCAAATTTTCAAGGCGATCTACCCCTTTATCAAGACATACAAAACGAACACGATTATATAATATTACACAAACAGTAAAACGGGACAATGAAAAAATACAAATATTACATATTGGAAATATAGAAATATCACTACATGCTTCAAATGATGTATGTGTTTGCACGCAATCAAACTTCTGATACAGATGTCCTACAATTTATGACCATTCCAAAGGAACATCTACATATCTACACTTGGCAAGATATGATAAATTGCCATAACGGTATCGTTTTTCAATAGGAACAAATCGAATGGGCAGTTGAGGAAAAAGCTGACTACATCATTGGAGAGACATTCCAAGATTTTGGAGAAGCCATGATTGCTTTAGAAATGATAAAAACACATGGAAATGGTATAAATATTATCATACTAGAAAAATTAAAACATCAACATTATGCTATATACTGTATTAATTGACGTACTGATATTTAAAAGTACTGTTTGTGATGAAGTTCAAACACTACTATCTTACAAATTTTAGAAAGGTTGAAAATTATAATCAAACAAAATATCTTCTTATAAAATATTAAAACCAGACGAATAGATAAAAGCGTGCCCCAAACATATTGCCTTCATAGACACAAGCACGAGTGCCATTCACAATGAATGCCGTATATTTGGCGCTAAATAACAAATAAAAATGATTGTCATCGGTAGGACTTCCGGCTGTGATCACACTGACGGCCTACCAACCGGATGTCACGCTGGACGGCGTACCAATCCCCGAGGCGTGTAAACGACTGGAGGACGCCGGGGCGGCCGTAGTGGGTCTCAACTGTGCACGGGGTCCAAACACTATGTTACCTTTACTGAAAGAGATCAGGAAAGTTTGTAAGGTAATTCAATTCTGTGTGCACCGAGCATTTACTTCATCAGCACATTCAAAATGTCGTCGCTTTGTCAATAACGTTGAGCACTTCTGATTAGCTGATATAGTGGTGAAATGATTCCATAGAAAAAAGAGAGTCCCAAAATGAATTTTGAATTATGGCATTATCTATAATACAGTTGTGATACGGAGATATAACACAAAATATGTGACAATCATGTTATTGTGCATGGAAATGTACATTATTGTAATTTAGAAATGAAGAAAATGTTGCGTTGCGAAATATTTCTAATGTTAGAAATCGAAGGCGAACGTCACACAAAATGTGAGGGTGATGTACTTAATCCATTTTAGCCTTCAGGCACTATTCCATTCCATGACATTGATGTGCGGCAAACGTGCCCTCTCAACATGGTCATACTAGATAAATGTGATAATATCACTGGCGAAATATCGCTCATGACATGTTATTGATTATCTGGATGAGAACTGGTCAAAAGCAAGGGCAAAAAAGTCAGGAAGCAAAATACAAATAACCATTGATGTCAACCTTTTAGACAACCTTATTTGAAGAAAATATAATTCGTTACATGACTGTGACTTTTGCTATTTTCTGATTGGTAATACCAACCGGAGACCAATGAACACCAATTCAGAAGTTGACATTGCAAACCTGGCACAAAGTAGACATACGCAATTCCCTGTATCTTCTGCAATTTTGACCGATCAAAACAGATCTCAAAGCTTTGTCGATCATCAGGCAACTGTGATAATAAAGGTCCTAAATAAACATTACAGACGACAGTGCGATAGGATTCGGATATAGTTTACACATGATAGATGTATGTATAGCAGATCTAGCAGTACTAAAAATACCTACTGGTGATATGTCGATGATGATTTCCCTTGATCTTTTGTTTAATGTCATTGTGCTGTCTTTTCTTCAAAAATGTTTCAGATAGCAAATCTTGTATAACAGCATCCTTTCAGATAACAAAACAATTTTTGTCATTTTTTTAGGTTAATAGGAGGGCTTTTTAACCCTATGAAATGTGATATTTTTTCCCCTTACCTCTCTCAAGTTTAGCAATTCCTCGTATTATTCTATTATGAAAAGTCAATATTTGTATAATATACACCTACGTGTAGGTAGCTACTCGTAAGAGTGAAAACATTTCTAATTTTTCCTGTTTATCATATTTTATTTTCTGATCACACACTTTAGGGTCCACTGGCAGCTATACCAGTTCCATTTCGCTGTAGAGGCAAATACAAAACCTTTCAGTCACTACTAGACGCTGATACTGGTGAGTATACTGTTTAACGAATCAATATTATCCAAATACGTGCTTTTGCAATCGTTTTACATACAATTTTGTAATTCAATATGATTACGTGCATGGACGTATTGTTATATGTTAGCATCAAAATAATCCAGGACCGAGTATACATAATGTAGTATTCTTTTTGTACAGATGACTTCCAAATTCCAATGTCAATACTTTTTTCAAATTTTTCATAAGAAGCAATTTATCAACCAGGATGTAAATATATGCGTATGGAAATGGATCAATAATTTGAAATACTCAATGGCTAACATGAATAGAATATTTTTGAGATATAACAAATCTGAGTGTACTCGAAATATGAAAGTGCACTCTGATTTTTGTCTGATATTTCTCTAACAACATATACTCAAATTAATCCTTATTATTCAATTTACTTAAAATAATCTCTTCCAAAAACATTTGGCCCTTTTTTCTAAGAAATTTACGTCTTTATCAGCCAATCAGAAGCGGCTTTACAAACGGCGAAATCATCCCCCCCCTTTAAATTGGCATATCGAAGGAATTTTTAAGCCAATGGAAATGCTCGTTACAAGCAAAAATGATTTAGAACATGCTACACCTTGATTTTTTTAGGTGACCGCCTATACCCCGACAACTTCTCGGCCCAGCTCTGTACTCGAAGAGAAGTACGTGAGTTCGCTGTAGAGGCCAAAGCTTTGGGCGTTCAATACATTGGTTTGTGTTGTGGTAACTCTCCGGCATTCTTCCGCGAGGTGACAGACGTATACGGCAGAACAACAGGAGCCAGTGAATATACTACAGACCACGACAAGTTTCTGTTTAAAACAGATAAAAAGATAGAGTCTCACATGTTCAATCCAGTGGATTAAAACCTGTAATATATATTCGCTGTAAGAGTTGATTGCAATGCTGATCCTGCAAGATAGTGTCTGATACAGCTACACATGCTGTCCATTACTCTCGCGTACGATTATACGTTTGGTGAATCGTAGGTTTAAAATGCCTTAAAGTGACAATGTTTTAAAAAGGCAATAAAGAACAAATTTAAAACTAAATCTTGTGAAATATCTTTCAAATTCACACAAACGCCATCGCAATAAAATAGAGTATGTTAACTGAGTGTTTATCTTATCATATACATATAGCTTTAAACACCTACATTCTGGTTAATTTCAAATTTAATTTTAAATATGAAATTAAAAAAATGAGAAGGCAGCCATTTCTAAATTATCATTTCACATAATCATTTGCTGACGTCAAGTTAGTTTTCATCTAAAAATGTAGCGATTAGTTTTGTGATGACTTAGCCAATGAAAAGCACATCATGTCATATTACACTAGTGATACATACAAAAATATGACATGGGCGGATTAGAGACGGATTTTTTTGTTTGACGGTAAACGGTTATTAACTAAATTGTTCACGCAAAGGAATAAAGTTTCAAAATTCAGATATGAAGAAAAATGAGAGACTTTACTCCTTTCAACTATTACGTGAATTGGAAGCAAACAAAAACAATTAAATGTTTTAATCGTGTAATAATAATGTGGTAACAAAGTTGTTGTGACGAAATTATGAGCAACAAGGATTACCTTAGGACGACGTGACATATTTAGCACAAAAAAGGAAGGGGTGCCCGAACAAAAAAAAGAATCAACAGTCATTACCAGCCAACTGTCCAAAGTGGGTTTCGAACTCGCTATAGAGGGTTACTTTGATACTTACAATGATTATGACAAAACATTAAATTCCTACATAATGACTGAGAAGATTCCATAGAATATGTTTTATTTGCCAATTCCATAGAGGACGAGATCATTCTAGACCAAACTTTGATACATTGTTCTCCTTTATTAAAAAATACCATTTCAATTAACCTACCTCTGTTTCTCTTATTGGGTTCCACTCCTCCCATCCTAGGACGGCAAGCTTACAAAGCTTGTTCCCATTGTGCCAAGTAGCGATTTAAGTGAAATGTTTCTTTCTTATTTATACAAAATGATTTCTTAATGCGCAAGAAACGTTTGATGTTTAATTCTGACCTTTGGCTTCAATTCATTAAAATTTTATGATTGGTTGAATGGCACCGCACAATGACAGAATTTCTAAAAAAGAAAAGTTACAAGCAGATCGTGTGTGCGTGTATAGCTCTGATATTGATGTACATAATTGCCTGGGGAAAACAGACGAAGAAAAAAGATGTTGCAATATCAAATAGGTGTATTAGTATAGGATATATACTGTACATCCGCCAATCATAGGTTTGCGATACATTTGGGTGAATAAAGTGAATATGTTCCTCTATAGACTGTAACGTACTCCGTACATAGGCCTTACATTCTTTCTGCAACCTGTTTAATAACAAAATATTACATCATACACCTGCGTTCTCAAAACGGACCATCAAGTCTCCCTAGATCAATATGTATAATTATGTTGTTTCATGGTTTATACATATTCACCATCATAAGTGATTTCGTATTCAAATCTTCTGCTGTCTCGCGAATTTCATATTTTAATCTTTAGATAAATTCAATAAAGGCTTCACACAAAACAGCCTCGTAGCGATATTAAAATTATGTTGACATGTTTGATTCTGAAATATTTATGATATTTGCCTCTCATGACACAGTAGTACAATGGTAATTTGTTGACAGTCCATATATGTGACAGTTGAGATGTGGTTTACAGGGTCTGGGGCAGATTATATCGGTTACACTGTATGGAATCCGCGCCGGTATCAATATGTTCGGATCGTCTTCCGGCTTTATATGAAGACAACAAGGTAACTGTATTTCATCGATTTCCATAAATTACAGATAATAACAGTTTCAACAAGGTGTATACATGCATCTATAGATACCCTTATGATGTACATGTAACGTCCTTTATGTTTATTTTGGCATTATTGTGGCGAAATCAGTTAATGAATACTCATGCCATGCCGATAAATATGGGGTGTCGTCAGATTTGTTAAAATCGGAAAACGACCTTTAAAGGAAAATATGAAGCGACAGTTTCAAAGAAATAAACATTCCGCTATTAGTGTGCCATGTACACATCCATGTACAGACGACGTTACATTTTAATTTTTGATGCATTGTCGTAGAAATATTACATATTTGGATCCATACTTTGAAATTGAGAGCAACGGTTTGGATTTTTTTAATTCGATATTTTAAATGTTTTGAGAGCCATTTGAACTTTTAGCATATTTCTATTTGATTGCCGAGATAATACCGTTGGGTAGCAGCAGCAGTACCACCCAATTGTCTTCATATTTCATAATACTGTACCAGTTTGCTCCTTAGTATACTTTTTATTGGCTTTTCATAGACAGCTTGTGTTTTTTCAGTTGTATGTTTTGTGTATCTGTAGCAGGACTAGACTATCTAAATCATCAGTAACATAACTTGTAGAGCATCCAGTTATTATTGAAGTGTCCAGGGATCGAACTCCAAAATGACAACTGCATGTAGCTTTTGCACTTAATTAAGGTATGATAGTATTCCCTCAACGTTTGTGGTACCTGCAAGCTGGGTAAACAAAAAGGCATGGTTATTTGGTGATAGAAATATGTTTAGAACTTAGTTGATTTTTTCTTAAAACATCCATTTGTTTGGCTTATTTTGACAGTTTAAATGTTGTGATACATTTTTTACAGTCATACACTTTCCTGACGTAACTCATTATTTTTTCCTGGTTGTCGTTTCGCATGCATTTATTACATTTGATTTAAACAAATATGCAATACATCCAATGGATGCTGGTTAACAAAAACATTCTTCCAGTTAGTCGGTAACAGAACGCCGTAAGTCTGTCCTAGTACTGCAATTTACTGGTCTTTGTTAATCGCGGGGGTAGTATCATATGTCAGCACATCGTCGAAGTTTATACTATTGGCATTATATTTGTAGATCGACATAGATGCACCATATAGCAGGTTATTTTCGTGAGTAGGCCTATATTTTCATGATTTCACGGGACATCGATTTGATAACGAAAATTAGATACGGGCCCTAAAGAAAGAGATTGAGTACCCTGAACACCAAATCCCAAACAAAATTCGAAAACTTTAATTTTCTCAGGTTCAGTTGAACTCGCGAATATTTTGATACCAGTAAATGACCAGCTATACGGTAAGGAACTGTTATGAAAATTATAAATAGGTGACTACAGAGATAAGCGCAAGCAGTTATGAAAATCCTTTGTTGTTCTACATACAGCCCCTACAATTATTTCTACGAAACAATAGCCTTTTGCGTAACTTGATACAAAGACTCGAGAGAAGGGAATACCACGTCTGATTAGTTTGAAAGTTAAGGCTACCATCGCATCCTATCAAGCTTAGTAAAACTGACACACGGCCCAAAGATCACAATACAGTTTTCACTCTAAAAAAAGTCTCTCTGGACTCTTTCCTAGTGGTGTGAGATTTATAAATGTAAGATAGGTAACGTATATTTACATACATTACCGATTACACAATATCTAAATAGCCGTGATCCATGTTATATATGTCATCACCAGGAACGAGTCCATGTGCTTAGACATACATGTATATACATTTAGCAAAATAAAAAATGACGTTACAAAAATACGCCATACAAGTATTAGTTTGGCGTACTCTAAACTTAGGTTTAAGATTGGTTTTTTATGAACCTGGAGCCTGATTTCACATCCAAATCATTGATCTTATTCTCTAAACAGTCAAAGGATTACATTGATTAAGACTTCGATTGGTAGTATTTCTCTTAACGCATTGTTTTCCAAAGTTTTCCCATAAGTAAATAGTTTTTGTGTCTCTGTTGGAGATGTTCTACAATTTGTGACAACGACCAATCACTTTAGTGCACCTGAAGTAGAAAAAATTGCCTGTTTCGAACCTATAACAAAGATAAACATTTTCTAAAATGGTATCCAAACCGGTTCATACGTTGAGCAACTTTTTATCCAAACCAGATCTTTACACATATCCAAACAGCAGTATCATGTCAAAAACAGCAGCAATATAAATAGTAACATTACTTATCTAGCACATCATTAACACAACACAATGGTCGGAAAAGGATGTTAATAGTCTATAGTTTCATAACCATTATTCGAAGAGTCACGATGCCACTCAGGATACATATAAAACATCAAAAAGTACCACTCATTCGATTAAATGGCACATGAATTTGTATTTGTGCTTCAATATTTGAAAAGTGAACATGTTTATACGACAACTGGTCATTCTCTCTGCTCTAAAATTATTATTGCGTCAACTAGTCTTTTTAATAATCTCAAAAAAATATCTAAATCCAATATAAATCACATAATCCTTCTCGCGTCGAAATGAAACCAGAAGACGATCAAAAATACGAATACCGGCGCGGATTCCATACAGTGGGTTAGTGAAGCATTCAGACACACGTACAGGATTACACTAGTGTATTACAGGTCTCGAATGTCATTTCAGGTTTCTGGACACTAGATACGACACATAGCTAGCTCAAACTACGAATTGATTATAGACGGTTTGTAGACTTCAACAAACACCAAACATGGCGACCAAAGGTAAACAAATTAAATCCGTTGTAAATTCAGCATACTTTTGTAAAATATTAAAACATCGTAATTAGATGAAATGAAATAATTAAATCCCTGGTGCGGTAAACGATTTAAGGTGTAATACTGCGTTATTATTGTAACGAGTAAATAATATGATTAATTACGAGTATTACAAATATCAATGAACATATAACGCTAAAAAATTGTCGCAACAATTCTGCATACAGTCCTCACTAGCGCCGACAAAGATAAAACACAGTGTATATCAGTAGATATCACTATCTCAAGGCAAGACATCTGTTCCAATCTTACCCCAATGTCACACTTTGGTTTGGTCGTATTTGCTCATGTCCCAGCTATGTTATTTCGGAGCCTTTACGGCTCGCGACCTTATCATGACATGTTTAGAAAACTGCCCAATAATGACATTTTTTAATTCATGTTAGCATCACAGAAAAATCTACTGTGTGGTGTCTTCTCAACATTAGAAAGTTCAGACTCATATTTGTTCACAACAAAAAGAAAATAATGAACCTACCATCCTAGTCCTGGAGTTCGAGATCTTTGTGGAAGAATTGTAAGAAGGTTACTCTATGTGGTTGGATATTGCCAGATTGTCTCGGAGCGACAAGGCCTCATTTCTCCTAAACGCTTATAGCTGTTAATTGAAGAAAGCCAATACACCAAGATCAAAGAAACCAGATATCTTGACAAAAACATGATAACTATGATAAAAGGTACCGTATGTAGCATTAAGAACAGTCGTGTTTTGATAGGCATGTAGAGATGAAATACGAAAATAGTAGGTAATGTTTAGATAGAATATGTTTGGATTGTACAGCAAATAATATATTTCAACACTTACACACAACAATACATGATTGAATTTTATTTTTTTTTCATGATTCTGATAACTTTTCTTGGTATGACATCACGTATTGTAATTACTAGATAAGAAATATATTTTGACGACAGAGTTATCACATCAACGACTGAATTATGAAAAAGAAACTCAAAATACTTTTATTTTATGTCATTTTCTTGAGACAATGTTTTCGTTTCACTCAGGTTTCTTACAACGCCTAAACGATGGCGAGGCTATCATTATAGCTGAAGGATTCATGTGGGAACTTGAACGGAAAGGTTATGTCAAGTTCGGGGAGTACACACCGGAAGTAGTTCTCAATAATCCCGAAGTAGTTCGGATAATGCATGAAGAATATGCTCATGCCGGAAGTGACGTTGTTGAAGCGTTTACGGTAAAAATACGAACTCGAATTTGATAATCATTCAACTTTGGTAAATCACACAATATTTATTTGAATAAATAAAACCAGATAGAATAAAATAAAACGTTATCACAAGATAGCCTTCATCAGAGATTTAAATTTCTGCCTAATCTAAAACCAATTGTTCTACAATAATTCTTTTTCAAAGTTGATAAATATTTTTAAAATTTCTTTAAAAGTATTTAGGAAACAGAAAACGTCTGAGGGCTATTGGTATTGAAGAAGGCCTTGAAGAACTCAACAGACGTGCTCTCCGAATGGCTCGTGAGGTAGCTGACGTCACAGGGTCCCTAATGGCGGGAGATATCTCTCACACATGGTACTACCAACCGGAGGACCCTAAAGCCATGGAGGAACTACGAGCCATGTTCAAGGTTCTTGTCTTGCAATAGTTATAAGAATATAACCATGGATGACGTAGTTTGAAACGAAAATCTAGTAGACGTCCTTTAAGTGTAATAAGTAATTATCTTACAGACAATGAATTATTTTAAAAAACTTTAAAGTAATATGAACATTCAAAAATATCCCCCAAAATAACTTACCATGATGGAATCTTAGATATCATCACATTATGAAATATTCGAACATTTATCAATAGGAACAAATCGAATGGGCGGTGGATGAAAAAGCGGACTACATCATTGGAGAGACATTCCAAGATTTTGGTGAAGCAATGATCGCCTTGGAAATGATACAGAAATATGGCAATGGTAACTAAATATTTATATTAAAACAAAAAGTTAATATTCTAGTAAAACAACAAAAAATTCAGAAAGACTCTCGTGTAAATTGGATTTCACATCGTCCTAGAGGCAACAATAACCCATTGTTTAAGCTTTATGCCACAATACATCAAGCATGAAAAGGATGACCAAAAATGTTTTTTTTTATTAATTATTAGAATTCATTTAAAGAGACAATTCACTCAGGCAAATTCTTTTACATAACCAATAAGCAAAATATAGCATAAATGTATTGTTTTACATTTCTTATGAAACATATAATGTAAAACATTGACAAATTCCACGACATTGCTAAGAATTTTAATTAATATCGTTGAAATATCAAATCGTTGATCAATACGATTAAGCAGCTACAATATTAACTCTGTACCCATACCCGAGCCAAAGTCACGCACGTTAAACAAATGAACTACATAACCACTGAGAAGGTGATAAAATGATTTTTAGGCAAGACAATTCACCTAATAAGTTAAACACACTACTGTCAGAGCGATTTGAGCAGTTCTTGCCAAAAGTTGCATAACTTTACGAGCAAGGGACAGGGTTCGGCATACAAGAAGTTCGACCACAGTGTGTAATGGCGGACAGCGAGCAAGTTTGAATATTTCAGACACATGTCACCACCATAGGCGTTTCAGGCATATCACAGTAAAACTGACTGATCTTATTTCCATTAGAACTTGTTTTATCTGATATATATACAAATTTTAATGTTCTCTTAAACTGAATTGTCCCTTTAAGGTTTTCATTTTTTTAAAAGAAAAAACTATTTTTGAGTAAAGCTTCGGCCCAAAGAATTATCATTACAAGTACAATAAAAAAGGACATTAGAAAAATTTCAGTAGATATGGCAAAATGTGCATAAAACTATACATAACAATTTTTTACAATACAGTCGATAACAATATATAGTTGAAGTGAAATGCATGAGGAAATCATTAAAAGAATATATAAAGATTATACAAGCAACAGCGTCCCAAACCATACGTTTGTCACAACGAAGGTTATCTTATGAAATGGAGGCTGTGTTTGGCGCTAAATGACCATCATGATAGTAAGATATTACATTCATACGTAGGACTTCCGGCTGTGATCACACTGACGGCCTACCAACCGGATGTCATGCTGGACGGCGTACCAATCCCTGAGGCGTGTAAACGACTGGAAGACGCCGGGGCGGCCGTAGTGGGTCTCAACTGTGCACGCGGACCAAAAACTATGTTACCTTTACTGAAAGAGATCAGGAAAGTTTGTAAGGTAATAAAAACAATTGCAAACTTAAACACGGTTTTGGAATGCAGCATTCAAAAGACAAAGTTAAATAAACCTGATAAAAAAAGTTTATTTGAATGGCATTCGAATGGCAAGTTTAAAAATATGTTAAAATTGTAAAGCAACTTAGCTCTTTTCAAGATACATGTAAGAACCGGCCAAAGAGGTCATTGAACAATATAAATTAAATAAGCTATCGGACTGGCTTTTTAATGACTACTGCTTCAATAATGTTTCAGTTCCTTTTATTTACAGGGTCCACTGGCAGCTATACCAGTTCCATTTCGCTGTAGAGGCAAATACAAAACATTTCAGTCACTTCTAGACCCTGATACTGGTAAGTATAATGCAAAGGCATGGATTAAAAACTTTTATTTTCGATGACAATGTCATCTTCATACAAAATTTGTGTAATTTACAAACTTGCAAGCCAAAACGTAATTTTTACATAGGTGACCGCTTATACCCCGACAACTTATCGGCCCAGCTCTGTACTCGACGGGAAGTACGCGAGTTCGCTGAAGAGGCCAAAGCTTTGGGCGTTCAATACATTGGTTTGTGTTGTGGTAACTCCCCGGCATTCTTCCGCGAGGTGACAGACGTATACGGCAGAACAACAGGAGCCACTAAATATACTCCCGACTTCACCAACAGTCTATCAAGGTCCACAGATCCCAAGAATAAGAAGATACAGTCTTACATGTTCGATCCAGTGGAATAAGCTGTGATCGAGTACCCGAAAGAGAAAATAGATTTTTTGCAATGAATTATGTGCTAATAATTGTTTTACAGATAAGGTACCCCAAACAATATATATTATTTCATCTTAAATATTTACATGAAGTATTCAAACGATAACTTTATGCTGTGATCAGACGGTCATATCATTTGTATATTGTACATGAACATATTACAAATAAAGAACTGAGAATAAAAATGGTTTTACTTGTTACAAGCATGTCAATGTCATACATGAATGCCACAAAATTATTTTATATAGAGGATATTTCTTGTTTCTTGATGAATACCAGTTATATTTCATAGAGTGGGGTAGAAACTTTGATATTATATTTTTCACGAGTGAAAAATATCAAAGTTTCCGCCTCAAGAGATGAAATATTACTGGTATTCATCAAGAAACAAGGAATATTCTATTTATTACATTTATTTTCTCGCTTTTATTTACAGAAGACCATCAATACTAGTTCCGCAATTGTATTTTACATAGCGATTTGCCCTTCAGATTATTATACCTAACGTCATATTTTCAAAAAAAATATGACGTCATTTTTGTGCACAAACTCATTACTTTTAAACAATCAAAATGATATTTTCACTGTCAATGGTGCATTCCGATAAGTCAAAAGCGAGTGAACATATCAAAAGTGATATTTCCACTCCAGTGATAATATCATTTATATTTTCACCATAAAACCTTATATTTCACTGCGAAAAGTGTAAAAAATTACTTTTTCTCATTCCTTATTCCGCGCTACCAAAATTAAGACGCTATGCAAATATAAAGATATCTCCACGTATAACTACAAATCTGTTTTTGTTGCAATATTGCCGTCCTATTCAAACTTTATTTTGCAATCATACCTTCATTTTTCTTTTTCTTCACTGCGTACGGTAAAAGGGTGAGCTTCTTAAACCTAGATAACGTACTGTAGAGCCATAGTGACCAATGATTGTTAGTACTGCAGAGCCATAGTGGCCGCTGATTGATAGTACTGCAGAGCCATAGTGACCGCTGATTGTTAGTACTGCAGAGCTATAGTGGCCGCTGATTGTTAGTACTGCAGAGCAATAGTGGCCGCTGATTGTTAGTACTGCAGAGTTATAGTGGCCGCTGATTGTTTGTATTGCATAGTTATAGTGGCCGCTGATTGTTAGAACTGCAGAACCATAGTGACCGCTGTCCGATTGTTAGTACTGCAGAGTTATAGTGGCCGTTGATTGTAAGTACTGCAGAGCCATAGTGGCCGCTGATTGTTAGTACTGCAGAGCCATAGTGGCCGCTGATTGTTAGTACTGCAAAGCCATATTGGCCGCTGATTGTTAGTACTGCAGAGTCATAGTGGCCGCTGATTGTTAGTACTACAGAGCCATAGTGACCGCTGATTGTTAGTACTGCAGAGCCATAGTGGCCGCTGATTGTTAGTACTGCAGAGCCATAGTGGCCGCTGATTGTTAGTACTGCAGAGCCATAGTGGCCGCTGATTGTTAGTACTGCAGAGCCATAGTGGCCGCTGATTGTTAGTACTGCAGAGCCATAGTGGCCGCTGATTGTTAGTACTGCAGAGCCATAGTGGCCGCTGATTGTTAGTACTGCAGAGCCATAGTGGCCGCTGATTGTTAGTACTGCAGAGCCATAGTGGCCGCTGATTGTTAGTACTGCAGAGCCATAGTGGCCGCTGATTGTTAGTACTGCAGAGCCATAGTGGCCGCTGATTGTTAGTACTGCAGAGCCATAGTGGCCGCTGATTGTTAGTACTGCAGAGCCATAGTGGCCGCTGATTGTTAGTACTGCAGAGCCATAGTGGCCGCTGATTGTTAGTACTGCAGAGCCATAGTGGCCGCTGATTGTTAGTACTGCAGAGCCATAGTGGCCGCTGATTGTTAGTACTGCAGAGCCATAGTGGCCGCTGATTGTTAGTACTGCAGAGCCATAGTGGCCGCTGATTGTTAGTACTGCAGAGCCATAGTGGCCGCTGATTGTTAGTACTGCAGAGCCATAGTGGCCGCTGATTGTTAGTACTGCAGAGCCATAGTGGCCGCTGATTGTTAGTACTGCAGAGCCATAGTGGCCGCTGATTGTTAGTACTGCAGAGCCATAGTGGCCGCTGATTGTTAGTACTGCAGAGCCATAGTGGCCGCTGATTGTTAGTACTGCAGAGCCATAGTGGCCGCTGATTGTTAGTACTGCAGAGCCATAGTGGCCGCTGATTGTTAGTACTGCAGAGCCATAGTGGCCGCTGATTGTTAGTACTGCAGAGCCATAGTGGCCGCTGATTGTTAGTACTGCAGAGCCATAGTGGCCGCTGATTGTTAGTACTGCAGAGCCATAGTGGCCGCTGATTGTTAGTACTGCAGAGCCATAGTGGCCGCTGATTGTTAGTACTGCAGAGCCATAGTGGCCGCTGATTGTTAGTACTGCAGAGCCATAGTGGCCGCTGATTGTTAGTACTGCAGAGCCATAGTGGCCGCTGATTGTTAGTACTGCAGAGCCATAGTGGCCGCTGATTGTTAGTACTGCAGAGCCATAGTGGCCGCTGATTGTTAGTACTGCAGAGCCATAGTGGCCGCTGATTGTTAGTACTGCAGAGCCATAGTGGCCGCTGATTGTTAGTACTGCAGAGCCATAGTGGCCGCTGATTGTTAGTACTGCAGAGCCATAGTGGCCGCTGATTGTTAGTACTGCAGAGCCATAGTGACCGCTGATTGTTAGTACTGCAGAGCCATAGTGGCCGCTGATTGTTAGTACTGCAGAGCCATAGTGACCGCTGATTGTTAGTACTGCAGAGATATAGTGGCCGCTGATTGTTAGTACTGCAGAGCCTTAGTGACCGGTGATTGTTAGTACTGCAGAGCCATAGTGGCCGCTGATTGTTAGCACTGCAGAGCCATAGTGGCCGCTGATTGTTAGTACTGCAGAGCCATAGTGACCGCTGATTTTTAGTACTGCAGAGCCATAGTGGCCGCTGATTGTTAGTACTGCAGAGCCATTGTGGCCGCTGATTGTTAGTACTGCAGAGCCATAGTGACCGCTGATTGTTAGTACTGCAGAGCCATAGTGACCGCTGATTATTAGTACTGCAGAGCCATAGTGGTCGCTGATTGTTAGTACTGCAGAGCCATAGAGGCCGCTGATTGTTAGCACTGCAGAGCAATAGTGGCCGCTGATTGTTAGTACTGCAGAGCCACAGTGACCGCTGTCTGATTGTTAGTACTGCAGAGCCATAGTGACCGCTGATTGTTAGTACTGCAGAGCCATAATGGCAGCTGATTGTTAGTACTGCAGAGCCATAGTGGCCGCTGTTTGTTAGGACTGCAGAGCCATAGTGGCCGCTGTTTGTTAGGACTGCAGAGCCATAGTGGCCGCTGATTGTCAGCACTGCAGAGCCATAGTGATTGCTGATTGTTAGTACTGCAGAGCCATAGTGGCCGCTGATTGTTAGTACTGCAGAGCCATGGTGGCCGCTGATTGTTAGTACTTTAGAGCCATAGTGACCGCTGATTGTTAGGACTGCAGAGCCATAGTGGCCGTTGATTGTTAGTACTGTAGAGCCATCGTGGCCGCTGATTTTTAGGACTGCAGAGCCATAGTGGCCGCTGATTGTCAGCACTCAGCATTGGTTGATATTGATAATCAAAACGTATGCTTAATCATGGTAAGATTATCAAGGTGGCATCCTTTTACTGTCTGTACCACGAGGCGGACACTTACACATACTGCCTCCCAAAAACACACCTTTATTACATTCAGCTCAAAGATAAAAAATGAACGACAGTGGAACGTCAATTGACACGCTTCATACATGGTTTTGTTTCCATTATATCATTTTACTTCATGAAACCATTGAAAGTAACGGTCAATACACTAAAACAATATCTAACTAAATAATGACGCAACTGTGATTCTAGTGATCGTTTATTAAATATAAATCAATTACCTGTATCGTCATACAAAGGAATAGGATATTATTCAGACAAGAAGAACTATACATCAAATGTGTGTAGTTGTTGGTGTGATTAAAATAACATTAATATATCAAAAATATGTGATAAAAAGCCTAACATTTCAAAATAAATATTTCAAAAATCATGTAGAATAAGGTTGAATAAGGTTGGGAAACCAATTATATCACATATCATTAATGACTAATGAAGTATTTTGATTATTGATTTTACTTTTGTCTTTATGTAAAGACAGATGATTTATTGTTTATTCAGTACTGACATATCTAATTTTAAAAGCAATATTAAAAACATTAAAATGTGCTGAAACAAACTTTCTTTAATCAAAACAGTAACACATCTGTGAGACATAACGACGCAAAGACTATACAGCGTCTTCCATCCTCGCCTTCTTAGCACTTAACACGGCAGCTCATAGGACATCTGATAGAATTATAGAAGACGTCAATAGTAATAACAATGTATCTTGTCATTGTAAATGTAACAAATAGGATGATTATAAACATAGTGCTCTAAGCAATAATCATATGACTTGGAAAATACAAATTTCCATTGTAAAACATGGCTTACAAAAAAGCAAGTAAGATCAAACGTTTAATTCTTATGTTTACAAACATTCAAAATTTTCTGGAAAACACATGTAATAAATTAGCACCACGTTTGAACTTACGTACACGTCTAATGCTATGAGGATTGTACATCACTCAGACAGATAGTGTAACAGTGGTGTATATACGCACATTGGTCATAAGAGATAATATTTGTACTTTATTTTGAATCACAGTGATTTTGGGACCTTCACAATACATATCCATTACCATTGACTTTGTACAGTTATGTGCAGTTCTGCGTTTGATCATCATCATTTTCTCTCATTCTTTACATGTGACTCTTATAGTATGTTGAATAACTTTTCAATTTGAAAGTCTATTTGGGAACAAACACGTGACAAGTATTTGGTTTTTTGAACACTCCACTGGCTTTCAAAATATAAATCAGTTACATGCATCAGGAATTTTTACTCTGGAGCAATTTAAAGAACTTAGTCTGAATGTCCTGGGGATCTTTTCTATATACAAAGCAGATATATCACCAGTATTAACATCAGAACAAAACTTATTGGTTATGTGCATTATGAAACAATGTCATCACAGGTATAATTTAATGTAATATTTTCTTTCTTCACTTCATAAAAAAGATTGGGACATGGTAACACACATCTTCTTTGAAGATCACTAATATGAAACATTTTCATACAATTTAAACGTCAAATTTAACCTCAAAACATACAGATACATTACTAACAAATACTCTTTGACTTTAACAATTAGTTTAACTTTTTTCAGACCAATATAAGGTTTTGGGTAAGTATACAAACATGTGTAAATATTCTATATTAACTCTGTATATATGTGTCATTGATAGATCTATATTTCTTAATATTGATATTAAAGAAATAATAGACATAAAAGAATTGAATCAGGACGTCATACGCATGTACATGTATATACATATCAAAAACTTAATTCAAAGGATACAATATTTGGATGCTATTGAGATTAAAATCATAAAAAGTATAAATAAAACAACTCATAATTGAAATAAACCCCTCCCAATATTGAGTATATATATATAGATATAATTAAATGTACATATATATATTACGCTATTCTTATTATATTTTTCGATTTTAGTTAAGTTAAGCTTGGAATAATGGAATGATTAATTGTTTGCTTCATGGGGACATATAATACATACATTTTTGTATTCCAGTCTATACAAGGTATATAATATGCATAACACTAAATGTTTCCTTACAATTAACTTATTAATTGGCATTACTTTCCAATATATGTTTGGCGCAAGATCAAAATGATGTCAAAGATGATTAAAAACTGATAAAAACAGCAAGTAATATTGTATCAATGATCATATATCTGATTCACGATCATATATCTTATTCACGTTTAGATTTTCAAAAATAATATTCTAACATAATAGTTATACTTATTGCCAAACCTAATACATGTATATTCAATACAACCAAATCAACTGTTCCTTACTTACATATCCACTGCATTACAAGTAAAGGAAAAATGCAAGACTTCACGTAAATATCACAGATCTTGTAGATATGGGTCAATATCTCACTAGAGGACAATGTGTATCATCACTTGGTCTAAAGAAATTATATATCTAACGGATACATGTGTATCATCTATAGGTCTAACGAAGTTATATATCTAATGAATAAATGTGTATCATCAATTGGTCTAAAGAAATTATATATCTAATGGATAAATGGAGTACTTCACATCTTAAAAGTTTCAAATTACCAAATAACGTTACTAAATATTTTAGATATATCAAGATAATTTGTAAGTCAGTTAAAATTAAAACCAGAGATAAAGGCTAAATATGCTTATATAAATATACTTTTAATATAAATATACAAATATACTTTATATCTGTATAATAAAATTTCTAGTAAAATATTATAATGATTTTTTTTTTGTGATAAAATACATGAACATGTGTCATACTAGAAAAATATGTTTTGACAGTTTCATTATATCAGATTTGATAAAGAAATAAATTTTTCAAAAATCAATCAATATCATTGACTCTTTTTAATAACAATTATCAAATCTGTTATATTTCTACCTATTGGTACTTTATCCATATAAAGACATCATTATTTCTAATCATTTTGATATGTTATTACTATGTTGTCAAGGTCGGAAACTTGTACAGTTATTACTGTAAGGCTATTATTTTCGTGTTTCACAGGACGTTGCCATAGTTGTGAAAATTTAATTTGTGAAAAATTAAGAAATGGATGAGTGATGCAAACCCTTAAAGTGAAATCTTAAAACAGTTAAAACAAGATTCTCTCGTGTTAAGTCTAAATTGTGAATATTTTGACACACGGAAAATAACTAGCTAAACAATTTCTTCATTGCAAATCTTGTTTAGTGAGTGATTTTTTGTTGAGATTTCAGATAATGCTATTCTGTAAAAATTCAGTATTCAAATTGTCGCCTGATGTGACATTGACCCATATAAAAGTTGAGTATTTATTTTTATTTGCTTTAATTTTCATTTTTTGTTTCTTTTGATTTGAAAATCTATAAAGTTTATTTCTAATATTCATAACCTAAGATAGCATTTGTATGTAGTCTGACCAGCATCTCACACATAGGGGTTTAAATGAATAATGTTGCAACCTTTTCTCCAATTCGAACTCACTCATACAAAGTTCTCGTCTGTGTTTGTACAGATAAGGAAGGAGTCCATTAGCCGAGGCTGAATCAGCTGTTTAAAGTCAATATCAATAATGTTCTCTGTTTTATATAATGCACTCACTTTTCTTAGGGCAGCCTGAAATATGATATTATTTAACATCTTATTTTTCAGGTTTTTTTCAGAATGAGTTAAAAGCATGTAAGAATGCTTTGATATTACATTATATACATTATAATTATGATGGTGTAGTCAAGTTTCAATATCACTCTCCAGGAGTTCTTTATGTATTATTTAGCCATCAGTACCAACCGTGAAGTAGCATTATAATTCTAACAAGAGCTATAACAACAGCCTACAAATTAAACAAAGATAATGACTAGTTCTGGTTATTTTTCTAAGAAATATATTTTCCAAGACATTGTTATCGATGCTATAAATTCAAGGAATAAGGAAAGCTAAGCATAAGGAAATACTAGACAATAAATTCTTACAGTCCAATCACAAAATTTTAGTTCAGTAAAATTGAAGTTTCCTTTCTAGCTTATGATTTATGCCTTAAGTGAAGGTGAAACACCTATTAACATTTAACTATATAGATCCAAACTATCTTAAGTTTTACACACAAACAGATATAGGAGGAGAACTCACCAGACAAGCCACTAATACTGCGTCACTGTTATTTCTCTCCCCTTTGATTCTACAGAGCTCCACCAGGCGGGGTATACCTACAGTAACCATAGAAACATCACAAATTATCATTCAAGGCTGGAGTGAGGCAAATAAAGTTAGTACTCTGTCACTTAGCAATGAGATATGATTTATCTATAACAAGTTCTTTTATCATGATATGTAACTCTATAACACATTTATCATGCTTCAATATCATACCTTCCATTTCAACAATGATTTGTGCTATTTCTTCCTCCCTGCACAGTCGAGCCAGGGCAATGGCTGATTTTTGCTGAACTCTTTCACAAGCAGCAATCTCGGAAGGAGACTTGTAGCTTAAAGGTCGTTCCTGTAGTAACTGCAGGCAAAGGTCAAGGCCACCACTATTTATAATACACTGTCTGCAGTTGTCAACAGCAACCATGTTTGCAAGGACTGTAGCTACCTGCAATTAAATTATGTGGTCCTTAAATTCAATAATTGATTCATTTCTGTCAGTTGGATTCCATACAGTATCTACTAATGTGAGGTAAATCACTTGTCAATAACTGTAACAGTTTCTGTCAAACATGAATAAAACATTACATTTTTTCATTTAGCTGTCACAAATGCAGTAGCTAGCTAGGCCAAAATTAAAAAAAAAACTATGGGCAGTAATCATTTTTTCCCCTTCATTTTTGAAAAGTGTTTTCAAACCCACCTGGTCTTTAGCAAAAAGAGACTGAGCAACACTGGTTCCGCATGACTGGATAAGAACACGAGGGGCGTCATACTTAAGTAAAATATCACAAGCCATGCTGTCCATAAATGTGATGTTAGCAATAGCCGCTGATGACAACAGGAAGACTTCATGGGATAGAGTATTGGCACATAAACCTTAAAATCAAACAGGGATGAAGACAACAAGAGTTATAATGAAATCTTTGTATCATCTTTCTTATTGGCACTGACTTGTCTGGTACTGCTATTAAACAAAGACAGAGTGATTGATTGACTTCTACATACTCCAACATTAACGTGTTTTTGTATTTAACATTATACTACCTCAGGTTCAAAAGAATTAAACAATTTAACTTTTTCAATTCACACCTCTACAATATACATGTATAGCTCTAAGTGTAACTCAATTCAACCCTATAAATGTGTATATACTGGGGTGATATAACTATATTGTTTCACTTTACTGGTACATGTACAATGATTGTATCCCGTTACATTTTCTATGTGAAATATTTTTGCAAAACTAGTAATAATAATAACAAAATTTAGAAATAAAAGCTTACATTATATTTTCTATGTGAAATAAAAAACAAATGAATAATGTTTTTCTTCCAATGGCCTACCTATCAATGCCCGTAGAATTTCATCTATGTTTTCAACCAGGCCAGAAAGCTGTTGAAAATTTTCCAGACAGGGGGAGGTAACTTGTGCAAATACTCCAGCCACTTCTCCTCGTACCTTTTCACCATTAGAGTAGTCACACAAGATGTCCATCAGACATTCCACGCCTCCCTCCTGTGCAGACATGGTGTTACATACAGGTCAATAACATTATTAATGTTCAGTAAATATAGGTAGAAGACTTCAAATTTTCCTGCTTGTACCATCTTGTACAATGTTTACTTTAAAGTTTAGTGCAAATTTTCTATAATTTTTTTTTAGAATTAGCACCAAGAAGCGTGTCTTCCGTTCATTAATAGTAAATAAACTGGAAACTTTTCTAAATAAAATTATCAAATCAATTCCAACATAAATTATATTATTTATATACCTGTTATATATCTAATAAATTGCATACCTTTTCTATTTCAAATATTCCCTCTGCGACACAGCATATTGTAGCCAGAGCTCTAAGTGTCTGTGGGTGAATGAAGCTCAGTGATTCTGTCCTACAGATGTCCAGTAATGCCCGCACACCACCCTCCTGTGTAACACATAGAAAAGCTATACACAAAAGGACTTTACTCCATGGAATCTATACACAAATCCTCATATTTTTAATATCAAACAATTACACTATGTTGTTTTTTTCAAGATAGTACATTAGGAAAAATTAGAAATGATAGTTATTATGTTACCTCTACAGTTCCAATAATTAGCTATCGATTAATTATTGTCAATTTTCAAATAAAATAATTAGCAAGTTGAAGAAAATAATTTGATACAAATTCTATTATTAATGGTCATATTGGAGAACCCTTATTTACAGGTCTATCAGATACCATTGTATCTTTAAATCATGACTTTCTCTTACTCTAGCAAAGATATAGCACATGTGTTCTCCTTCCAGTCCTAGACTGACCACTGTCCCGAGGGCACTGGACAATGTCACAGGATTATTGGCCTCGTCCAAAGTTTCCACTACCTTCTGTAATGTACAACAAATAAAACATGCTGAAATCTGCTTCTGTATATAAACTCTGCTAAATTATTCGGAAGTAGCATATTGTCATATTATATAATAACATCTAAAGATTAATGGGTATGATAACATATGATTGTCAGAAAGTTATATCTTTCAAGTAGTTTTAAAAACATTTCAACACAAAATTACTTAGCAAGAATAAGCTGCCAGTTAGTGCATTTAATATTTTATATTTATCATCTTTGTATATATATATATATTTCT
Source organism: Argopecten irradians irradians (assembly GCA_004382745.1). Taxonomy (NCBI): domain Eukaryota; kingdom Metazoa; phylum Mollusca; class Bivalvia; order Pectinida; family Pectinidae; genus Argopecten; species Argopecten irradians. Next base: position 886,443 of record SAYR01017606.1, on the reverse strand, counting down.
ATTTTTTGTATCATTTGCCAATCAAGAGTAGATAACTCCAAGGGACAACAAATAGCCTGCCATACATCTTTTCTACAGATCTCACAGGACAAAATATTGTCTTTTACAACATGGTGGATTTGTTTCCTAAACTGAACATTGAATATTCAAAATTAAACATGACAGGATATGAATCAGATATTTTATCATATGAAACAGCAAAATAGACTTTTTAAGATTACCAGACATACACATACATGTAAACTTACCAGGTATTACAATACACCGACTCATAATTACCATTCAGGTATGGACTTATCATCTCTCATACCTAACACTAACTGATTGATTTAAAAGTACATATACATGGGCCTATCATTTAACCTATACAGTATAACATACCTGTAATAAATGGCCGAGAGCTAGGTCTACAAGTCTACTAAAGGCTTGACCGAGAAACGTTAGTTGGTTAGTGACAGGAATTTTAGGTGGTGTACGATCCTCCTTCACTGAACTGCTACTCCTGTGAAAAATACATATCAGATCATAGATATAATAGTTTCTAACTCTCTTCAATGAACTGTAAATTATAGCTATCATCAATGATTTTGTTTTTTGACCTTTAAATCAACAGTAAATGGACAAGATTGAAATGGGAACCAATGTATTATAAACAATTAACCTGATCATCCTTGTGAGTTTGTAATTAATTCACTATTCCAACTTTAATCAAATGTACATGTAGTCTGCTCCTTCATTATCGGATGGTAAACCAATGTGATAACAAAACAAGAGGCCCAGTAGGCCTATATTGCTCACCTGGTTTTTTTTAGTAATTATCATAAAGACTCTTACAAGCATACCAGAATTTGTACAATTTTGAATACCCGCCCTATACAGATGCTACCATTGCATTATGAATGCTATCCCATGCTTAGTTTCATAGAAGTCGTTTATATGGAAATAACCAAATTGACCACAATTAACCCATAGCCAAATTGACACCTTTTGGCCCCGTCTCTCAGGCCCTATACTCTACTCAATACTCTACCTTTCCACCTGTTGGGCTAACTTAGCACATTCTCCCATCACTGTCTCTTGTTGCTGTTGAAAATCAAAGTAACAGTAAATTGTTATGTAATGACCAAAACTGATCTTAATATACACATAGGATCTTAGCAGTCTAGCATAATGAATCCTTTATGTCATATGTGTGAGAAGTATAGACTGTTTTTCAATCCTATTCCTCTCTCCCTCCTTAAAGCCCTCAGGGCCTGGTGAGTGTGGTTAATTAAGGCGATGTAAGTACAATCTGAATTGAAAACCGATTCAAGACATGCACATTATGTTATAGAAATCATAGAGTCTTAGCTATCAAATGTAAATTATTCAATGGTTTAAAAGAAATATTGGCTCCTCTTTGTCCAATTTCAAAATATTGATGAGAATGTGAGAAACGATAGCAACTGTTTCTTTGTCTCCACACTAAAGCTCTCAGAGCATAACAAATGCACGTAACCATGACTATCAGAGTACATTATGAACTGATAATCAAAAGTACCTCAAGAATATAGGAAGGTGGATCTGGGAGGCAGAGGTTACATTCTTGGATAAGGGATCTGATGTGACAAGTTAATTGGATCACCAGGGACTGTACCGTAGGCCACTTTTCTGCCTCCACATACCTAGAAACAAAGAACAAGATAATTAAATGTCTCATTAAAATCACAAAGAGGTTGGTTTACAGCACGTTATTATATGACAGGATGGTCTTTATATCAAGACATTAAACCATTACATTGGTATTTTGTTTGGCATAAGTTTGTAACAGGAGAGGAGAAAATGTTGCATCCAGACCAGGGCTTCTTTCTCCAAGTCTGGATTCTTCACATTGAAGACACAACAACTCACAAGTTTGCATATCCCCCTGCTAAACGTAACTCCCAATACTTGAAACAGGGTTTGGAAAGCCTAGACTCTATAAAAAAGGAATGAGGAGTACTAGGCTGATCCTTGATGACTAGGTAACTCAATTGGTAGATTACTGCAGGTATTGTTCAAAGGGTCCCATGTTCGAACCCTGGACTTTGTGACTGTGCATTTTTCGGCTCCTACTACATTTGAAGCCTTTCACCAAACTCTGTTTTAAGAATTGGTGGTACGCTTAGCAGAGGAATAACTGAACCTTTGAGGCAAAGATTAATAAAGGAAGGGAAGAGTGTGACAGTTCTGGATCTAATTGATAGCCCAATTACAAAAAAGTAGTAGAGCACTCCAGGTCCCGGATTTGGATCCCAGCTTGGCCATTAATTTTTCCGCTCCTACTTAATACTACCTGGTACTTATAAATGAAACAGTCTCATTGTTACGAGAAATTTACAAAACTCACTTGAAAAGTTTAGTGAACTCGTTGCTTATATGGTGAGAATCGTCACGTATAGTGTCAATCCCATCTGTGGAAACAAAATCAGCAATTTTAATATTTCCTTTCCAAATTTAAAAACCAATGATATCCAATCAAATGATATTATTGACTAGTAGTGTAATTAATATACGATTTTGTAAAAATGTTCAATGATATTACATAACAAATGATTTGTCATTGAATTAATAACCAATCCACATAATATCTTACATCATAATCCTACGATTTATAATATCACCATCATAAATTATTTACTTGTTGTTAAATAAATTTAATTTAATTGAAAGAATTTTGTTTCTTCTCTTTTCATTCTGTAAATCCATTCAAGCTCATGGATAGAACTAAATTCTGAAACAAAATGGTAAACACATGATCACTTAAAGACAAATTGTGGCAATTTATAATACTTATTTGGTTAATGTTACTTGATGCGAGACTGAATGGACTTTGTAAATGACAACACAAATTGCAAAGATAAATATATGGAAGATGTTTCTTGAAGTAAGACTTAAAGCTGACAATGCAAGTTAAAATTATTAACATGATTTTTTTTTAAATAAGTATACTCGTTTTTCCAAGAATCGTTTATGAGACATTCCCCGGTTGAGGACAGCCATTTTTGTTTTACATTCCGACGACTCACCGACCCCTATATAAAGCGCGTGAATCGACACACGTGCGCTCATTCATGTACCTATACACCTAGCAGTCCACAGGTTATGTCACCTACAAATAGGTAAACAAAACCCTCACCTGTAAAACTATATGGGACTTTTTTTAGCAAGAAAACATGTCAACTCCTCGAAGTTGTCATTTAGATGTTTCTCAAAATAAAATTCCAACGCAAGTGAATAGAAATCCAAAAATAATCCGTCCACATATCTCCACGTATATCATCGTACCCGACGCACTCAACTGACCATATACACGTGCCTACGTACCTGATCCGAACGAGCGACAACTATCAAGGACACACACGTGTCGTTGTACATGTACGTGTAAAACTTAGTGTATATTGAAGTGTTTTATTAGTGCGTATTGGACATATGTTGGGATATAGCTGGCAACACATTCATCTATTACTTCAATGAAATATTATTAGGTGAGTGCAGTGTTTATTTTCAATTTGACATTGTTATTTGCAATATCGGGGCATGTGTATCTGAGACAAGATATGTTTTGAATGATACACGTGTGTCAAGTGTCCCGTGCTTTATATAGGGGGTTGGCCAGTGAAGGTTACTAAGCAGAGCAAAAGAAAAATGGCTGCCACTTCCTTAGATACCACACTGTCATAACTAGGGGATGTCTCAGAAACAATTTTTGAAAAAAAATATTTCGTTAATATTTTTTTTTTAAATTTCAACTGCATGTTTTTAACTTGCATTGTCAGCTTTAAGGAATCAGCAGAGAGTACAGAGACAAATACAGAACTGAAACAAAGCAGATATTGTGGCATCCTGTACATGTTAATCCAAATAAAAATTAAACGAATCATTATCAAAACAGTCAACATTTTCTTTCTATGTCTCAGACATTTTGGAAAATTCACAAAACACTCCCAAAGTCTTCTTGATGCCATAATAGAGGTAATGATATTATAATCATTGATGATTATGATGCAATGATATACATATTGTACAGTTGTTTCTGATATTAGCTGTACTATGTTGTATATAAAATGCCCTAAAAGTTTTATGTCGCGAAAAAAATGCCCTTTTTTCGCCCAGCGCCCTGCCCTTTTCAAATCCTAGCTGGAACACTGATAATGTATAAATGCTCTCTTTTTTTCTTACTTTTTACAACAGCAGCATTAAGACTGTATTTGTCCATTTCTGTAAGGAGTGACTTTCCCTGAAGGACACTCATACATTCTGCTTCCGTGGACCAGCGAATGTCGGACAGCCATCTCTGTGTAGGGTCAAATATGAACTTCTCCCTAGTACTGCAACGAAAAAATACAAGAATTAATTATAACCTGTATGAGGTTATCAAAACTTGTAAGAAGTGAAGATATATATTTTTTATAATTTCCCTAAACTATTTTAAAAGAAATTTTATATACAGTATATAGAAATTATGTAATTATATGATTTGTTAAATGAATGTTATACACATGTAACAATTAAAAATACGGGGATAAACATTAAGACATAAACCAAAAGTTTGTGCGTTTGATATAATAAAAATTATATTGCATAATGATTTAATCATGATCATTACTTTGATTGTAGCATTTGACAAATTTGAAGTTGTAAAATCCATTTCCTTACCGGTAAGTCTTTTTGACACTATGCCTCAACATTGTGGACCATCGATTACAGCAGCATTATGGCTTGGTCTTGACTATCTCTGTCTCACCATGAGCTCCCAAAAACCTGAAAAATATTACATTTGGATTATTTTTTCTTTTTAAATAAATGTAATTATTGTACATGTATATTTAGGAATAACAAAATATCCTAAATATTTTCTGGAGTTGAATCTATAATATGATCCTTTATTTGTACATGTGTTATGAATTACAATGTACATTTCATGTAAGAAATTTATGAGCATATTGCATATACTTTATATACTTTTAATACTCATTGTGAATAACATAATTTCAATAAAATTATCTTACAAAATACATGGACAAGTATTCATATATCTAGAGATGAATGGCACACAGGAAGTGTTAATTGCATATGCTTGATCCATATTTCAACAAAATTTATATTGCAATTTTTTCTTGACAATACAAATAATATCCATAGGCCTGGTGCTGGAGTTCTTACCACTATGAAATATTTAGCACTGTATACACTTGTATACACATGAATAAGATACTACTTCAAATTCAAAACTTCAAGCACCTGTTACAGTCTATATAATAAGTACAATGTATATCCTGGCATGTCCTGTAAAAAATGGAAATGTACTGTAACGTTAGGCCTTCTATTGACCAGTCGTAAACAATCCTGTGAACTGATAAATTTTGAACTGTTAAACACAAACGTGTACTAAGTATTGAAAAAACACGAAAACATTTTCAATATAGACATATATGTACCGTCAAATACATAAATGTAGATCGTAGATTTCACTGACCGATCCCAGAAAAAAATGTTTGTTGTCTTTTACGATACCTAAGCGATCTTTTTTGTAAGGCGATACTAATTTGTCGACGGATTGCGGAAACGGAAAAAACAACATCAGTTATTTATTTATTTTCTATACTGTACATGTTGCGCGAAATACAATGTACACAGTATTCAGTGTCAATAAATCAAATTGAAAATTCGAAAAGTTATAGCCATCCCCCCATGAGTCATTTGGAATCATTTACAAATTAACTAAAAGGTCGCATATAACACGCACAAAAATAATTTTCTTCTGTCAAAACATCTACCAGTAACATGGGCATTTGTTTTCCTTGTTTCGATGGCGGCGATTCATACGATGACAACGAGACTCGTGTAAGTTGACATGAAAATGTGTAGCAATTATTGTTAAAGCATGATCAAAAAATTCATTATGCAAAAATATAATACTCAATAATTGCAGGAATCACGACGTGAACAGATGGCAGCAGCAGCCATGAAGAGACAAGAAGACACAACAAATCGTGGAATCAAAGACCCCGCATCAGTCAAACGCAAACAAGAAGCTCAAAAAAGGCTGGAAGAGGAAGAAAATAAACGGGCCAGAATGGGAGGGGGAGAAGGCGGGAACCTTAGAGTATGTTCATTATACTGTACTGTGTATGGAATTGTATTAATGCTGTACGTTTGTGTACAGTACAAAATGTACATGTATAGATAGGTAGAAGGAAGGTTCGTGTGTAACTGATCAAAAGGACATAGAAAATTTAACATGGAATCAAAGTCAATGTCATTTATTTGAACAAACTGTGCAATGTGTATAGTAACCTGTCCAATATAAAGTTTCAATTAAGGTGTTTACAGTATGCACATCTGGTGGCATGTTAAGAAGTTGCATGGAATTTTGCAGCATATATATGACGCCTTCAACCTTAATTTAAGGTTAAGCCAGATATCTATCAGTCATAATGTCTAAGTCTGGTGTCAGGGCCAGAGTCTCTCGGGCTAGTTCATTGTGTACTATCATCCCGCTTTCTTGTCTTTTAACTAGTACACTATTTCAATTGATATTTCTAGTTGACACTGCTAATTAGAAGGGGTTCTTCTCTTCAATTTGATATTCAGATTAGTCAGCTGAACACTGTCTATAATATTGTTTCCATCCTTCTTTTCTTATAATTATTAATTCAATATGTTTTGTCATTTCAGTGGAATGTTGACTGAGGAAGTGTGATAACTTTGATTTGATGAGAAAAACCTGCTCATGTGTGGACATCCATAGAAGATATACTCCTATTTATTATGGAATCATCCTTTTATAAATAATATTATATAATATATTTTCTGACTTGTCTACATTATGCAACAGTTGATCATAGTCTGCTTGTTGGATGTCTACTGTATAGTTACTTCCTTCCTAATAACTTTGTGGAAGTGCCTACATGTACATGTATGTGTATCAGGTTGTGTTTGATATTAATAATCTTTATGCAAATTTTATGTTATACATTGTATTCTGCATGGGGTTTATTGAAGCTTTAAAATTGTATGATTGTTTTACTGTTTATTTTTTGTTAAAAATTACATTGTGTAATAGGGCTTGTAACAAATATTCACATTAGATTACTATGATATTGACAGAAATGTATCAAAGTCACAAAATAGAGATTTTTCAGAAGTGGATAATTTTTAAAATATTTTTCAGTCATCATCTGCATCGATCTCCAAGTTTTCTTTACATACATTGAAAATGAAATGACATGGAAATGCCACATTAATTACCAGATATATTTTTTCTTGTGGTATTAAACATTTGTTTGATATATTCCTCTCCTCTTGTTTTAAAAATAGTACTGTACTGCAAAAAATAGTTTATACGCAGATTTTCTTATCTCTACATCTTTTTGTATGTCAAAGATTTTTTATATGGCCCTCTTTGATCTGGATGATATTACAAATGTACATGTAGGTATAAAATACAATTGTACGTGCATGCACATTGTAATCCATTAAATTGTTTTGTTTTCAAGTTTATTCTGTGTATATTTCATTTGTGTTTATTTATTTCAACAATATATGTACTTTTATAGTAGTACATTTTACAGGTTCCAGAGAAATGATACTGAGATTTTGTCCATTAATTAGTTGTACACGCACCATACAAGTACACTATCACATTTGTATGCCAGATAAGTATTGTTTTGTGGGGGAAGTAATGTTGCTGTTGGTCTGTAATGATACTTTCGGCACTTTCAATTTGTACTGTACGTGAAAATTTCAATTTACTTTGATGCATGTCATTTGTATTTGAAGAAACAAAAAATTAACAATGATAATTTTAAGGTTGGTGTCTTTGTGTGTTTCTTTATAGTTTACCTGGGCCAGTTTGTTTGTAAAATCCAGAGGCGATGTAGAAAATACTCAATTGCATTAGCGTGGCCATCCTCATACTCCAGGGGGTTACGTATACTGTGCATGTATCTGTCTTGACATAGCAAAACTGACAATTCTGCGTGCAACAACAGATGACACAGGTACCTGTAGTTTTGTCCTTTCATGTACATCAAACGAATCAATAATGGTACACTGTGGTTGACCACGACTAAAGAACCATTGTGTGATTGTTTCTTCTTATTCTACTCTAGTTACCAATAGCTGTGTACGTGCCAGGTTGGCTAGTGGGTTTTTTTCGGTTTGAAATATCACATGACCATTTTGGTATCGTACCCTTATATAATTAATTATCGGCCTGAAGTTCGAAGACGCAATGGACGCTCTGATATCAAAAAGCCATGTCATAAACTTTTTTATGATACATGTTATTTTATCTAAAATAAAAATCTAGAATCTTTTTATCTGTCAATGGTAAATAATTAAACGCCAATATTGAAAGTATAAAGTTATACATTATTTCTGTCACTGTCTCGAAATTTCTAACCCGCTTACCTTTAGCGGCTATACAAACACATTTCTAGTACATACATCGTCATAAATACGGTTACTACCGTTGGAAAGAGCGATAATTTTCCATTCAAAATCTTTCTATAAATCATCTACACAAAGTGCCATCATTAAGACGATATAAGCCCCATTATGACATACACCTTGAACAGCGGTTAATTAATATTCATCCTGGCTGTATGGCCGATATAATATGCAGGAGCGAGGGGCTTCGGCTGCAATGTATATGTTTGAATAGTAACGGCGAAATCCATATTATAGATGTACAACGTCCTGAAAAGATAGACTTTTTTATAGCCGGCCAATGAGATTGCAGCCGAAGCCTCGGTCATGTTATTATATCGGCCACAATTATGTTTTCTAACTATGTTCAAGGATTTATCTCATATACGTCCTTGCTATGTTCAACTTCACAATGTCCTGGATAGATGGACAGATATTTTGGAAAAAGAGGTGCATGCGTGGACATCATATACTGAGACTTTATGAAAGCGTTCGATAAAGTCTGTTATGGTAAAATCGCAAAATATGGCATTGGTGGTCAGTTTTCCTCTTGGATCCAAGTTTTTGTTTGGAAGAAAACAAAAGAGTCGTAGTGAATGGAAAGACGTCGAAGTAGGAATCCAGTTTTAAACGGCATACCACAAGGATCTGTGTTGGGACCACTTCGATATGAATGATATGCCCGACGTAACAAGTGACGGTGTAAACGTTGAAAATGGACCTCCGTTGAAAATTGACCTCGGGTCAGTTTTCAACGTTGAAAACGGACCCCGAATGCCGTTGAAAATTGACAGTGTCTAGGGTCAATTCTCAACGGCAGGTCTGTTGAAAAATGACCTTGGCAAACTATCAACGAATGGTCTTTTGAAAAGTTTGTACTATGTGGTGTTCACTTCCGAGTACCAGTGGATAGTGTTACAAAAAATATAATTATGTGATATTATTAATTTGTTTCTGATGCTGTGAAACAGCATTCTTAGGTACGCTCGCAGAGCCTGTGCACATAAAAACAATGAAACCACTCCGCGATGAAACTTAAAAGTTGTTTTGTTCATTTCACGTAATACTTGGTAGTATGAAAAAATAAAACCCCAATATTCAAAACCACAGACATAGCATTTGTTCATACGTATACACTATGGATGGAGTGTTTTAAGTGTTCAGTTGGGACTCTATGACATTTGTATTACTCCGAGAACACTGGTCTCCCGAAAATCACGAACAACGCCTTCTTCGCTGTCTTCCTCTGCGACAGACTTTCGGTGGATTTTGGATTGTGTATGTTTATTTAAATTTTACGTAATTCATGCTAATAATCGATTATTGTAATCAAATGTTAGGAAGGTAACTGCAAAAGAAAGTTCTTATAACGCTTATAAAGTTTTTTGCGTTGGTTGTATTGACGAACTATATCTGAGATATTATTGCGCAGTAAAAGTTAATAGTTATGAGTACATGTACTTTTTTTGCGTTGGTTGTATTGACGAACTATATCTGAGATATTATTGCGCAGTAAAAGTTAATAGTTTTGAGTACATGTACGTGCCTGACCGTCACCATTTCCTTACTATGGGTTGCCTAGAAATAGGTCGGGGCGGTGGACCTAATTGGCCAACATACCTTTTTCTCTCTCTCCTCTCTTCTCAGTTTCCATATACAACAAACACATAACTGGAACTAAGTAAGTACCCCATTCAATAAGCCGTCACCATTTCCTTACTATGGGATGCCTAGAAATAGGTCGGGCGGGGGATCTGAATGACCATCATACTTCGTCCAACCCCTCTCAGCTATCTTCACACTACCTAAGAGTGAAATCCATTCAATAAACCATCACCATATCCTTACTATGGGTTGCCCAGAAATGGGTCGGGGTGGTGAACCTGATTGGACACCACACCCTGTTCTTTATTTCCCCTATATCTTCTACGTCCTCACTCACTACCTAAAATTCTATCTTTTTCCACCACCCTCCTTCCACTCTATCTTTTTCTCTCTCAACCACCCCCTCTCCCCACACACACCCCTCATAACCACTAATATCACAACAGGCATTCACCTACGATAGGAAATGGTGTTGATTGTATGGCTTCTTCCCTCGTCAGGGACAATTTAGCCATTGAACGATCCATATCAATTGCATAATGAACATAGCACTAAATTCCTCCCCATTATCTTCTGTCTATTCCTTTTCTCCACAAACGTATATCAATATTGACATTGATAATACAAATATCACAACAAATGGCATCGGAAGTTCACACACCACACATCCAAGTATTATCCATCGACAACCACCCACTCCCCCCCCAGCCCCATATACAATCCCCATTCCTGTCCTCCTATTTTCATCTCCAACCCTGTTGTCCACTATCGTGGAAATATTTATCTATTTATTTATTTATTTATCTATTATATTCATGCCTTTTTTATCTATTTACTCTCCAAATTATTCATATATCTATAATAACTTCCCATAGTCGTCCTACTAAAATTCTCTACTCCCTCACAAAACTAATGTCGCAATATGCACAATCATACATTGTACGTTAAAAAAAATCAGTATTATGTGTCGAAAGAAAGGTATGGTTATACAGAAAGAAGAGACATTGGCAAGATGAATAGTTTTCGTAAGAAGTCAGTCTTAGTTTGTGTTTTAATGTAGGGACACCATAAAAAATTCACAGGCATGCGCACGGCAACCACTAACTACTAACACTTAGTCCGTCGGATGGGACTTAAAGACGGTGTCCCGTGTGAGGATGCCCAGCCTTGCACGATAAAAACCCCTCTGCGGTCTTTCGATGAAGAGTAGGTGAGATAACGCCGGCCCAGGGGATAGGTATAGGTACAGGTTATAGTTTAAATATTTTACATAGATAAATTAGAAGGGCTTCAAAATTATAGAATCTATATACCAAATTGATAGGCTAGGTTCCTTCCTTTCCCCCTGCTCTTGATGGGTAGGGCTAGTTACTGCTAGGCGATGCCATGGTAGGACCATTTAGGATTTAGGAGTCGTCTTCCAAATTAATAGATATATAGGTATAGCAGACGACTCCTCACTCTATGCTTTCTCTATATACTTTGCTCACGGTACGTAAAACTCTTCACATCAGTACGTGCCTCCTCACTTGATCTGTCAGTGGGAGTTCTGTCTTTTGTTTATCGACAACTGCGGTATATTGAAAGGGAAAAAGTATTAAATCTATCAACATAAACTTACAAAATATAATGATAATATAGATTTATTTATGTACGAGCAACTTAAAGTGACAAATGAACTTATATTGCCGTGTAATGCACGGTAGCCATATGAAGACTTGCTAAAGTCCGATAGCGTTCTTATGAATTCAAAAGAAATTTGACTGTTATAAGTAACCAAATAATGTACCCTTTACTTGACAAACGTATATGGCCATGTTTTATTATAAGTCAAAAGTCGGCAAAGCAAAACTCACGATAAATGTTCTGCACGATATGAAGTTTTCTTGATGTTAACGGCTAGCGTTCTTGTGAATTTAAAAGAAATCCGAGTGATATACGTAATGAAATAATGTACCTTTTATTTGGCAAAAGTATCTGGCCATGATTTATTAGTCAAAAGTCGTCAAAGCAACCCATGTTCGTTATCTAAAAAGGAAACAAACATATATCCGGAAATAGTAATGCTTTTAATGTTATATTTTTTCCGAAAATATTCTTCAGTGTTAAGTGGATATTAAGATACGAAAATGTTTACTTATTATTTTTTTTGTATTTGAAGAGACATTGATGAAATTGATAATTTAGCAATTAATAAAGAATAATAAAAAAAATGATAGGCCTATTCAGATTCTGAACGGTTTCATTGGTGTTGAAATCGTTATTTCAAAAATAATTAGAAATAAAATCTATAACAGTTATTTCAGGATAATAAGTTATTCAACTTATTGTTCTTGAAAAACTTCAAATATCATAAAATAAATACGGTATATCGTAAATATTTTTTATCAAACTCCGAAATTCAACACTGCACACTTATGTATAGTTTACTAAATTCTATATTTAAATGAAAAACCAATTTCTTTATTCCTTTGTTTGAGTCCTTCATTCACAGCATCTATGAGTGGCCTTGGCACTATGATATTATTATATTTTCGACAATTTTACGTTTGTCAGGTTTTCAGTAATTGTTAATATATATTTATTCTGCAATACAAGAATACATGTATTATATATCTGCGTATGGATCAGTTATGTTGTGTTCTGCGTATGGTTTTGTTTTTGTGTTGTTTTGTGGTTGTGTGTTTGTGTGTTGTTTGTTATGTGTTGTTGTTGTGTGATGCTGTGTGATGTTGTGTTGTGTGATGTTGTGTTGTGTTGTGTTGTGAGGCATGTTGTGTTGTTGTGTGTTGTTATTGGGTGTTGTTGTGTTGTTGTTGCGTTTTTGTGTGATATGTTGTGTTATGTTGTGTGATGTGCTGTTGTGTTATATTGTGTTGTGTGATGTTGTGTTGTTTGTTGTGTTGTTGTGTATTATTGGGTTGTGTGGTTTTTAAGTGGCGTTGTATTGTTGTTGCGTGAATGTGTGTTGTGGTTGTGTTGTGTGTTGTTGTGTGATGTTTTGTTGTTATGTTGTGTTGTGTTGTGAGGCGTGTTGTGTTGTTGTGTGTTGTTATTGGGTATTGTTGTGTTGTTGTTGCGTTTTTGTGTGATATGTTGTGTTATTTTGTGTGATATTGTGTTGTGTAGTGTTGTTGAATGTTGTTGTTGGATTTTGTTATATTGTTGTTACGTGGTTGTGTGTTGTGGTGTGGTTGTGTGTTGTTTGATGTTTTTGTTGTGATGTTGTGTCGTGTTGTTGTGTAATGTTGTCTTGTGTTGTGTTGTTGTGTGTTGTGTGATGTTGCGTTTAGTGTGATGCGTTGTTGTGTTGTGTGATGTTATGTTGTGTGATGTTGTGATGTGTAGTGTTGTTGAATGTTGTTGTTGGATGTTGTTGTATTGTTGTTACGTGGTTGTGTGTGGTGGTGTGGTTGTGTTGTGTGATGTTTTGTTGTGATGTTGTGTCGTGTTGTTGTGTAATGTTGTCTTGTGATGTGTGGTTGTGTGTTGTGTGACGGTGTGTTTAATGTGATGCGTTGTTGTGTTGTGTGATGTTGTGTTATTTTGTTGTGATTTGTTGTGTTGTGCTGTGCTGTGTGATGCTGTGTGGTTTCGTGTTGTTGTGTGAAAACAAATTCTGATGGGGTCACTTTTCAACAGGGTCAATTTTCAACGGGTCGGTGTAAAAAGTGCGCTTAAAGTTCAGTTTTCAACGGTTTTCAGGGTCATTTTTCAACGTTGAAAAATGACTCAAGGTCAGTTTTCAACGGGTCTCCATTTTCAACGTTACACCGGAACAGACACCTTTCTTTTTTCACTGAAAACATTTTCATTAGTTTTTTGATGCTGTGAAACAGCCATCTTAGGTACGCTCGGAGAGCCTGTGCACATCTAAGCAATAAAACCACTCCACGATGAAAATGTAATGTGGTTTTTTTCATTTTACATATTACTTGATATTATGAGTAAATCGAACCTTAGTATTCAAAAACACAAACATTGAATTTGTAAATACATATGCACCATAGACGGTATGTTTTAAGTGTTCAGTAGGGACTCTATGATTTTTGTATACCTACGCGTCATGTATGGTCCCAAAAATCACGAACAACGCCTCCTTCGATGTCTTCCTCCGCGGCAGACTTTTGATGGATTTTGGATTGTGTATGTTTTTTTTTTCAATTTTACGTAATTCATGCTATTGATCGATTAATGTAATGAAATGTTAGGAAGACAATTGCAAAAGAAAGTTCTTATAACGGTTATAGCTGTTTTTGTTACGGTTGCATTGACGAACTATATCTGATGATATTATTGCGCAGTAAAAGTTTATGGTTATGACGTTCCTCCCTTGTTCTGTCGCTGTGAGCTAGAACTGTGTCTTTTGTTTATCGACAACTGCGTTATATTGAAAGGGAAAAAGAAGTTTATCAACTTAACTTACAAAATATAATGATAATATAGAATATATATACGAGCTACTAAGAGTGACAAATGAAATTATCCAAATACTTGTAAAGCAAAAAGAAAGAAATGGCTTTTACCTTAAACGTTCAACTTAACATCGGTCCCACCTACAAGCAAAACTAGAATCTATGTGTTACAGTAACGCCGATACTGTTCCCTGGTCGGCCAATCAGAAAAGTTTTGCAAACTGAACGTCGCTGAGCTGTGTGGGAGATCAAAGGGATCCAAACTTAATAAGCGGTACCGCTATATTAGGCAAAAAAAATATAAAAAAGCCTTAAAATATAGGCAGGTTTAGCTTACTAGATTGTAGGTAGTTGTAATGGTAAATATCCGAAAAATTTAATTATTGCATATTTTCAATGAAAATACTGGATGATATTTGAACTGTATCTACAATGTATTTGAGTAGAATTTCTCTTTGCAAATAGTAATATTTATATTCACATAATGTAAATTCACCTTCCTTCATAACTTTAGTTAAAATCCTGGTACATTAATTTAAGTGCTATGAAATGGATTTTTTTCAAGCTTTTGGGTATTAGACCTCGAGCCAAAATGCTAAACCAAAGGACAAAAGTTCAAATAGGACATTACAAAAACATGATAAATGGTTCCTCTAAGTAGTCCGCTAAACCTGTCTATAATATTTATTTATTTATTTATTTATTTATTTTTAACTATTTTCATTTTATTTATTGTCTAATACATGTTAGACAAAAAACTAAATAATAAGCCTAATAATATAAGCAGGTTTAGCGGACTTCCTCTGAGGTAAGATACCTTCCAAGACGCCCAAGGACATTTATTTCTGACACGTGCATTGAGATTTAGATATGAGTTGATAGTTAAATCCAGAAGCTTTACAGCATCCTCACAATGAAAAATCATGTCACCAATGTTAAAACTAGTTACTTTCTTGTTTGCCTGATATTGTATATTGCCTGGGTTAGATCACAGGGGCCCGTTACTACTGTTTATATTATAATATATATTTTCAGTCACTGGGATATAACGTACCCAGTGACTAAAAATATATATTATAATATAAACAGTAGTAACGGGCCCCTGTGGTTAGATTAGCTTTCATTCTGATGTTCTAAGACCAATGAATCTATACAGTGTATATGAGTATCTTACTATCTTTACCACATTGTGATTGTGTATAAACTCAAATACGCCCATGATGGTTACTAAATGGAAGCTATTGAGGTCATCCTAAACAATTCAATATGGATCTATAAAGTTCGACGGTATAATTCTTTGCTCAAAGTAACCGGTTCGGATAATTTGTTTCCGGACTCCGACTCAAACTTTACCGTGTCCACGGGAGATAACTCCAATTTAGTTATGAAATCCTGACATTGAAAACATGTGGAAGACAGGCTTAGCTATGAGGCAATTGTGCCTAAGGCTAATGCACCGCAACAGGTAACTTATGTTTAGTTAAAAGTGTTATCAGGGACTTCTAAATCTCTGATATTATGTTTTTTTTTAAAATAATGCTAATTTCAAATAGCAAATACATATCACGGTGTACTTTGAAGTGTGTAACAGCTCCCATCTTTACCAAATAGTACACCCCTGGACTATCTCATAGTAAACCAACTAGTACACCTGGACTATCTCATAGTAAAACTGGAAGCTAGTCCTTTGATGTACATCAAAAGAGCCTTATTACGGCACACTGTGGTTGACTGTATGTGTCACATGGCTTTGGATATGGGCGGCGCTCTCGCTGTAGTCTTCCAAGGATTTATTTTTGCAGGTCTGTGTTTGGTTCAGATTTGTTCCCCTAGGCCTGATCAAGCTGCCTTCAGTTTGACTATGAGATAGTCCAGAGGCGCAGAGATCGTTAAGTGATCGGAACCCCTGGATTATGGAGGACGACCAGCTCTAATCTTATAGCCTAACTGTTACATATTGTACTTACATTGTAGTAATGTAACAAAATGTTGGCCTCAGTAACTCAGTACCCAGTTGGACTTGCTCTTTTATATATCAGTACCCAGTTAGTTAAAGGCAGGTAATTACAGCAAAGATTCGACTATTATCAGCAATGCACATGGATATTTTATATATTTCATCCGTTTTAGTAAATAAAATAAGTATTTCAAAATTATATCAAATCAAGACAGAGAAAAAATATGTAAAGTGTTAAATGCAACAGGATTTTGATTAAAAAACAAAAATGACAAAAAAATTAAAACACATCTGTTAGAATGTTTAAATCAACACAATGTAATATTTCAATAAATTTAAAAAAAAAATGAAAATGAAAGTACTATTTTTATAAAAGAAAAATAGATGAAAGGGAAGTAACTAGAGAAAACAGTTATTTTCATGGTAATAGTTCCTTTGAAAGCTAGATGTACAATATTATTCAGGAAACATTTATCTTATACCTCATCACTCATTACTAAACCATTCCATCGAGATATATTTCGACCAGTCAAATGATAGTGCCTGTTACTTCATGAAAGATGAAAATCTACGAAAAACCCCTGGCATGCAGTGTTTGCCCCACCTGAGGGGATACTGTAGTAGTACTAGTGTGATTAATTATTGAGCATACAAATAGCAGATTTAAAAGAAGATATGGTTCATTAGTTTTACTGCAATTTCAGATGGGAAAAATTTCCACTGTTCTTATGGGATTGGTTTAGGGTTTGAAATAATAAATGATGATAGCTGTGTGATTCAACTCATCTGGAGTTTCAAGCACAAGATTAGGTCATGGACATCACATGCTAAACATGTTGATATACATAATGTGTTAAATTGGTTTTCACATTGTTTTATTCATGTTTATAGAACTGCTGTACGAGGCATGTGTGATCGATCAGATTACGCTCCAACCAACATGAAGCCTATTTTTGACTTGAATGAGGAGCGCATGATTATATCCAGCTACAGTTGTCTGGGATTCCGTGTCAGTCCCTATGTTCAGCTGGTGGGGCCAATAGCCATCTTCCCTCAGACAGTTCTCCACTGGAATGTAAGTTAATAATCATACATGTATACTGTAATCTAAAAATGTACATAGTCTATGTGCTGTCTCTGCATATTACAGAGTTAGCTCCCTTGTGGGTAGGTGTTGATTGTTACGTCTTTATTTTGTGTGCGCAATCCACAACATTTTTAGCTCACCTGGCCCAAAGGGCCGGTGAGCTTATGTCATGGCGCGGCGTCCGGCGTCCGTCCGTCTGTCTGTCAACATTTCCTTTAAATGGCTACTAGTCATAGAGTTCTGCATGGATTGTAACTAAATTTGGCCACAAACATCCTTGGGGGAAGATGAATAGAACTTGTTTAAATTTTGGCTCTGACCCCCCGGGGGGCAGGAGGGGCGGGGCCCAATAGGGGAAATAGAGGTAAATCCTATAAATCGCTACTTGTCCTAGAGTTCTGCATTGTTTGTAACTAAATTTGGCCACAAACATCCTTTGGAGAAAGGAAAAGAGCTTGCCTAAGTTTTGGCTCTGACCCCCCCAGGGGCAGGAGGGGCAGGGTCCAATAGGGGAAATAAAGGTTAATTCTATAAATAGCTACTTATCTTAGAGTTCTGCATGGATTGTAACCAACTTTAGCCACAACCATCCTTGGGTGAAGGGTAAATGAACTTGTATAAATTTTGGCTCTGACCCCCTAGGGGCAGGAGGGTAGGGGCTCAATAGGGGAATTAGAGGTAATTATTCAAATTCCTTCAGAAAAGATACAATGAACCTGTATCCAGAACATTACTTGGCATTACAAACCAGGTGAGCGATACAGGCCCTCTGGGCCTCTTGTCTTTGAAAAGTATGATGTTACACTCGCAAACATATGACAATCAATACCTAACTGCAAGGGCAGATAACTCTGTAATATGCAAATACAGAATAAGTTTTGGTGCATGAACCACAGGTGTCCTAACTCATCAGTGTTGAAAACTGCCGAAGAAGAAAAAAATGTGTAGGAAATGAAATATTGACGATATTTTCATCCCAAGAACTATTAACTCAATTAAAAGTGATTGCAAATTCAGAGTATACTTGGCAAAAGAAAATATTGGTACTGGTATGATATTCTTATACATATATATATACTTTACAATAAATTTCCTCTTGCAGGTGAAGTCAGCCAAGCATTTAGACAAAAACAGTCTTGTCTTATTCCACTTACTTGAACCAAAACTAGGTAAGATTATCTTAACCATTGATTCCCTTATCACAATTTTGAAATTATCAGAAAATTTGTTTATGATGTTAATAAAGAACATGTCTTTGGTACATACTGGAATTATTTGTCCATAAATTCATAGAATCTTTCAGCCAATTGGTGAGACAGATGATGAATCTCAACCTGAGGATAAGATATTTAGTTGTTCAGCGTGATGCTTGCGAGTATCTTAACAGCTTCAGCATCTTGTCTCAAGGTTTGAGATCCACCCTGTCTCACTATTCAAGGGTTGAATGATTATTTTTCCCCATCCAGTTTACTTTCTGATGTATCTAGTTCTGACATAACACATATGCATGACAATGTTGTTGTGAAGTTTATGTGAAGCATTGGAATTTAATTGCTGTTATGTCTAGAATCTACACAGTACATGTATTGTCATGCATATGACGTTATTAAATTGTTCTGTGCATGCATTTATGTATGCAGACTGTCTCTGTCCTGGTTAAAATCAATTCGTATTAAAGGATTTGTGCAGCCAAAATTTTTTTTGATAATACGTCAGGATATTGCTTTGGATGCTTTGGATTTTAGCGCTATCGGTTGGTTTTGGTCGTGATTTACGGGTAGTGTCGACTACGCTTCAGAGATAATGAGCTAGGTGGTCACATGGTCTTGTGATGTCAGAGTAATCCGCGGCTACACAAGGTAAGCCTAGTACTATACATGTATACAGCATATATACGTATACGTTAATAGATCTACAATTTGAGTTTTTCGAGTAAATGGTTATTCTAGCTTTATGATGTAGATGTTTTCAGTTTCAAAACATTCAATTTACACGACTTAAAAAATTCAGACGAGCATATATCTAACTTTAGATTAGATAATCAGTCCAATTTGATAGCGATATCAAAATGATGTTCGGATCAGTCTGGACTGAGATTTAGATAGCATATGATGTAAATTTCAGTGTAATAAAAAAACAGTATAATGTAACACTATCTTTTCAGAGTGAAATCCCAAAATTTAGCATGAATATATCTGGAATCCGTGTTTTTATTTCAAACTTCTGCTATAACGATGCAAACACGGCACAGTTTTTGAGTAAAAATAAAATGTGGACGGTTATCAGCTATGTGATATTGGAGTAGCAGTACCAAACTTATTCCGAAAATAATATGAATATCTATATTGTTGCCTTTGAAACTTTATCCATAACGTTTACTAAAAAGCAGAAATACATCAATGGTATTTCTGATATATGTTCCTAAATCACAGTTTAAGTTTAAATTTAAATTAATTATTTCAAAATTATACTAAATCCTTAAAATAGTATATTCATTGTCGACCGTTTTGTATATCTTACCGAGATTTAATAGTATGATATATGAACATTTATCGTATAATCCAAAAAGTAACCACATAAAGTGTTCAAATGAAAATTGAAATTACTTGTATACAGGCATTATAAATAGACATAATATCTTGTACCTTTTTGAAAATATACTTAGTGATATTTAGATAAGCATATTTAGTGTGATAATGTTGTAACCCTTCTTGTATGACTATACATGTACATTTAGATTCGAAACGGTGAAAATACATGCTTAGAATTTTTACTGATACCTTAGAAATTACGGAAGATTGCTATATGCCACGATTCCGTAATTACAGTACTAGACTTGAATAATTTTTAAGGTTAAACCTTTAGTTGAAATAGTTCTTAGAACCATTTTTGTTTCTGAATAAGTCACCCTTCCATTTTTAGCCCACCATCATCAGATGCAGATGGTGGGCTATTCAAATCGCCTTTCGTCCGTGGTCCGTGGTCCGTCCGTCCATCCGTCAGTCCGTTAACAATTCTTGTTACCGCTATTTCTCAGAAAGTACTGAAGTGATCTTTCTCAAATTTCATATGTAGGTTCCCCTATGGCCCTAGTTGTGCATATTACATTTTGGGACTGATCAGTTAAAAAGATGGCTGCTAGGCGGCCATCTTGGATTTTGGTAGTTAAAGTTTGTTACCGCTATTTCTCAAAAAGTACAGAAGGGATCTTTCTCAAATTTTATATGTATGTTCCCCTAGGACCCTTGTTGTGCATTTTGCATTTTGGGACCGATTGGTCTACAATATGGCCGACAGGCGGCCATCTTGGATTTTGGTAGTTAAAGTTTGTTACCGCTATTTCTCAAAAAGTACAGAAGGGATCTTTCTCAAATTTTATATGTAGGTTCCCCTAGGACCTTAGTTGTGCATTTTGCATTTTGGGACCGATCGGTCAACAATATGGCCAACAGGCAGCCATCTTGGATTTTGATAGTTGAAGTTTGTTACCGCTATTTCTCAGAAAGTACCGAAGGGATCTTTCTCAAATTTCATATGTAGGTTCCCCTGGGACCCTTGTTGCGCATATTGCATTTTGGGAACGATCTCAAAAAGTTCTGAAGGGATCTTTCTCAAATTTTATATGTAGGTTCTCCTAGGACCCAAGTTGTGCATATTGCATTTTGGGACTGATCAGTTAACAAGATGGCTGCCAAGCGGCCATCTTGGATTTTGGTAGTTAAAGTTTGTTACCGCTATTTCTCAAAAAGTACAGAAGGGATCTTTCTCAAATTTTATATGTAGGTTCCCCTAGGACCCTAGTTGTGCATTTTGCATTTTGGGACCGATCGATTAACAAGATGGCCAACAGGCGGCCATCTTGTATTTTGGTAGTTATAGTTTGTTACCACTATTTCTCAGAAAGTACAGAAGGGATCTTTCTCAAATTTCATATGTAGGTTCCCCAAGGGCCCTAGTTGTGCATATTGCATTTTGGGACCGCGGGACACAATTTCAAAGTCCAAAGGGGTACTGGAATGTATTGGAACTTTATGCTTACACACATGTTATGGTTAGTAGAGCTTCGCTCTACGTGGCCTTCGGCCGCGCAGAGAGCTGCGCTCTTATTAAAGCACGTATAGAGGTTGTCACTTAAAACATTTTAGCCACTTTTATCACATGTAGGCCTACAGGAGCTTGACGTTCTGATAATATATATAACGTATTCAGTAAACTACGTAATTAACGAAGTATTTTTGGTCCGAATGACAAAAATCATACATAAAATGTTCGTATAACTCGAAGTGAGATTTTTTTGGACTACTTCATTTGTAGATCGATGAAAATGCCGATTTCTTTTTTATAATTCTTCCGTAGAA
The DNA here is from genome assembly GCA_004382745.1 of Argopecten irradians irradians. Taxonomy (NCBI): domain Eukaryota; kingdom Metazoa; phylum Mollusca; class Bivalvia; order Pectinida; family Pectinidae; genus Argopecten; species Argopecten irradians. The sequence continues at coordinate 864,567 of SAYR01017606.1, read as the reverse complement.
CGGCACTTAAAAAGCTGTTTCAATCTACAACAAACGTGGAGAAAACGGTTAAATGTTTAGCAATTATCCTGAGTTATATTTTATCAACAATCATCAGAGATTAGTAATTAAACTTACTTACATAAACATACTCCCGATTCTCACTTGCATTGTGTGATCACTCGAGTGGAACTAATCTCTACCACCTGGCACAGTCTTACAAAGGGGTGTTCTCTTAAAGTGTACACGGAACGGAAAATAATATTTAGATATGTTATTCTGTTTGATCTCCTGACAAGAATGTTGAAATCTGTATCAAAATCGGCCGCTTCAGAACGGAGATACAGCCCTCCGAAGTGCTCGATTTTTACCTGTATATCGACTGCTAATCAGGGAATCGGCCGCTCACGCTAATTTGAGGAATAACCGGATGTGACGTCACGAGGACAACGGCAGTGAGGTGTTTGGTAGTGGGGTTATAGCAAAAAGGGGGACATATATGTATTCCTGAAATGGGGTTACGAGAATTTTACAAATATATATACAATATACAGTTATGTTGACGATTTAATTATATATATAATAGGAAATATTACAACTGAAATCAGGCTAAATACATATGTAGATAAGCGGAAACATGTATACGTTATTTATGTTTCTGGTACATTTAACTAGAAATCTTATCTCTGTTTTAACAACTTTCTAAATTATCAAACCTCGGGAATATTCCATTTTCATAATGTGATCTAAAAAGGGACGAATTAGAAAAATGATGGTTATATAATTATTCATTTGAATATGCTTCTGTATAAATAAAAATTCTCTCTAGGCCTATGGATTTCAACAGAAATATATATGTATGTATGTTTCTGATTTCAAGAACCAACATAACGAAAAGAAAATGTTTTAAATGTATTTCATAGTTCAATACACGTAGATATCATAGACATAAATTAGGAGGGGAGTAAAAAATGGATATCCGAAATCTACTATCAGAAATATCAAAATTCTGACATTGAGCATTATATTTGCATTGTTCTTTCTCGACATGCCATTTGTAGATAATTTTGTAGTTTTTGTTATGAAAATACATTTACGTGTAACCAGAACATATAAACAAGACAAATGTATAATGAGTCTTTCTGAAATGTATACTGTACATCTAGTAATTGATACACTTGTTATATGTTATGTTAGAACGGTATATTTTACTGTAAACCAGGGATTTTTAAGTGTAAACAAATATTACATTGTACAACAATTACATGATGGTCAATCGCTAACTTGCCTGTGATCTCACTTTTGACACCTGACGCGAGCTAATCAACAAAGCGTGACAGGTCACTAAACACCTTTCTTACGTAATATGGTTAGCCCCCTCATTAGTCTCGGTTGACCACGCGGTTTAGTTACTGCAGTATACAGGTATAGAGATTAACGCAGCACGACATTGGCTATTCGGAATGACAGTTCTGTTTTTGTTCTGTATTCGATATCTGCTTCTTGGATTAGACTTGTCACATACACTGTAGACATCTTCAGTCTCATTGTTTTTGTCTGACCCGTGCATGATTTATTTTTCAATTAAAGACACTAATGAATGAACTTGAGCGAAATATCAACAAGTCGTCGAGTGTACTGTATTATATGTAAGCTGAATATATTTCGTCAAAAAACAAATAGATCGATTTCAGATGTAGATGCATTTACATATATGCAAAAAATTCTGTTTGGAATCATAACTTAATCGTATGGGCAGGTTTTATAAAAAAAAAAGTCAGAAATCTGTTAAGCGGGTTTGACCAGTAGACATTCAAAGACCCGAGTCGGGCTTTGGATAACATAATCAAGAATCCTTGATATAATATTCACATATATGTGGTTCCAACCACCGCAGATATACAACGTACGTGGATTATTATGAACATTTTATTGTGTAAAATTATGCAGTAATTGCGTAGAGATGTTCATTTATCTAAGACAGGTACATCAATATACATGTATGCATGGCATAAATCCCTGTTTTCAAGCGTTTTTCAAACTCATATCTGTGATTAAGGATAATATCGGACATGAACACAGGTATTTGTGTCTTCAAAATTGATATTTACAAACAGATAGTTTATATTAGATGGCAGACACCAAAAATCGCCTCTCTATCTTATGCGAGTAGAATAGGTCCCGTTGTCCTCGTGACGTCACAGGTCAGGGGTCCCGAATCGGGGTCAATGGCTTGGGGCTTCAGGTGTGTTTTAGAGAAAAGTCGCATTATCTCTAATACCGTAATCGCTATGAAACTCGTACTTTCTCCATTCTAAATTTTATCCAAAGACGTATTTATCAAGCCTTATATACCAAACCATTCCGTGTACACTTTAATTTGTTTTTTCATATGTTAGATAAAGGACGTGGATGACATCACTTATAGCCACAATCTGATTAAAACACAGATCCTTATAACCACTCCGTTCAATAGAGGATCTGAGAACATCCCATAAAGGGTCATGTTCGGATGACCTTTTTACCACGTGTACTTTAATTCAGATCGCATACATTTTCCACACATCGCCACGTCTATTAATAACGCCATTTCGTCCCAGTATATTAAGATTTAGCTTTTTTGTGCTCTTTGGGCGAAACGACTACGTACAAGAAAGTGATTTGGACAGATTTTTCAAACTTTTTCGTCCCCAGTCAAGATTCTGGCAGTGCCAATTTTATTGGCCATTTCCAAAGGTCATCTGGACGTGAGCCCTAATGGGATGTTCTCAGATCCTCTTATCAAACGGACAGTTATAATAAGGATCTGTATATTAATCAGATTGTTATAACAAAGGACGTTATCCTTGCCTATAACGTAACACTACCCAAATTGCATCCTCGATACTCCAGGGCTTCCGATCACTTACGATCTCTACACCCCTGGACTATCTCATAGTAAAACTGGAGGCAACAGAATAGAACAGGTAACTTAGTCATTTGATGTACATCAAAAGAGCCGTATAACGGTACACTGTGGTTGACTCTGTAGCTTTGATGTTAAGCGTCGCTCTCTCTGTAGTTTTCAAATGAAATATTTGCTAGCCTGTGATTGGTCAAATGTTTTCCGCTGAGCTGCCTTCAATTTCGCCATGAGATAGTCCAGGGGTGTAGAGATCGTAAGTGATCGGAAGCCCTGGAGTATCGAGGATGCCCAAATTGGTACGCACACTACCAAAAATGGTACACTTCTGATTTAATTAAATCCCTGTTCTAAACTATATGATGCAGACTTTTCAATTTACAATCTAAACTGACAATAATTGTAAATTAAGGTGATATACTATCTAAATCTCTATTAATTGTGCATATATAAAAAAATTCATATGCCGCATATTCTTTCTTGTTGCTTATTAGGCCAATCTCTATTTTAATATTGAAGAAAAGAAAGGAAACGAAGTCGTGCTACATCCCTAAAAACACCACATATTGGCAAAATTGTATTTATACAACAGTATACATGTATAATAATACGTATGGGAAAGAGAGATACCATTATGATTTCGTACACGAGAGTACATGTACACAAGCAAATAATTATCAACACACAGATGTTTTAGATTGAATGATAATATCGGCTGATTTACCCGGAAAATATGCCTGAAGTGGCAGGATTTTCGCCATCTTTCCGTGAAACATATCATTTTGAGTAACGTGATTCCCCACCCTGGGATTTATACGTTGTTTGTCAAAATCAGACCGAGTCGATGATCGAACTCCACGTGCCCACGGCACGTGTCGGGCACGTGTACGTTTTAGCCAATGAGAATAGAGAAAATGTGTTTTATATTTTGAACACTCACGCGGTGAATAGTTTCAATGACATTTTAATATAAGAAATCAGCATGATATAAAAGAGATTTAACGTTAGATCCAATTTAAACTTTTTGGCATGACTATTGTGCTGACAAATGATAATTGTAGTTAAAATAATAATAATAATAAATGATCCCTAATCCTCAAATCTCGCACACTTCCGGTTATAACACGAGAGTTCGGCATTCCGTATTCAACATGTCTGCCATCAAATCACTGAATCCCAAAGCCGAAGTTGCCAGGGCTGCCCAGGCCTTAGCAGTGAACATCAGTGCTGCTAAAGGACTTCAAGATGTACTTAAAACCAATCTTGGTCCAAAAGGCACTCTCAAAATGTAAGTATAGCTAAAGGAAAAATGAAAATTTAAAAAATTGCAAACCACCACAGAAAGTTCTGGAACACGTGGGATTCATGCTTCTCAACTTTACGACATGTCGGGACACAACTGTTTTGGAATAATTACAAAGAATATATGGAATGGATATTTTAACGTTGTAAATAACATTGAAAAAATAAAAAGCATTAAAAAGCATTTGCAGTTTCTTTCTTGATTAATAAATTATCTAATTTATCTGTGCTACCGGACCTGTTTATCACTAAACAAAAAGTGATACATAATGGGTGAGGGGAAATCCATTTTAATTTCACAGAATCCTGCATTTGGGTAACTAAATGCTTACTCAAATGTAGGACTATTCCCCATAGGCAAAAGTGTGCCCATCCTGTTAAAAGTGTTTATATAGAGACGCTGTCATTCACTTGACTCGCATAGTCTGCTAAAACTGACCATAATTGCAGACTCCAAAAAGTTCTGACTGATAGCCTGTTTATAGTGTTCATCACCTTTCTGGACGTAGTATAAATCTGGCAACAGGTTAATTTTGGGTTAAATTATATAATATAACAAACCAAAATTATAAGCATAGTTTGTTATACTCTGTAAATAAAACACATATTACAAATTCCTTATATGAAACCTATCTGGAAATGAAAAGCACTACATTATATACCATCGATTCATTGTAATCATGTTTGTTTAAATTAAACATGTGTTACTATATCTTTATACAGGTAAAATAAACATTAATTTGGCACTTGATCACTTAAAGAAATGTTGCATCCCATTTCATCACATTAAAGGCACAATGTCCCTAGTTATGTTAAAGGCTCAGACCTCCCAACATTAAATTTTGAAAAAGTGTAACACAGAAATGAAAAGGGGGTCCAGGGGTGTCACCCCTGGAAAATTATTGAAATGCATCGTACATGTCACACATTTGGCATAGTTTGACCCTTTAGCGACCTCGTGGTATAAACAATGTAATCACCTACACGTTTATAGTCAATTCCATTTTGGTCCAAGTCATACATCGCCTGCAATCTGGAGATGACGACAAAAGGAATATCATTGTTCGATTTGTGTCCCTAATAGACAGGGACACAGTCCTGAACCAGGCAATCAGTGTACTTAGACCAGGATGTGGGAAAGCAGTTATTACTGACCTGCCACCTTCATTGTCCAAACTGAGGGGAGAACTTTTACATAAAAGATCCAAAATGCATGAATCCGAGAGAAAAAGAACTCGTCTTGTGTTCAGGAAGGAAGCTCCTTTCCTGAAACTGGTCACTCGAGACAGTTAAATATTCCATTATTACTACTTAACAGTATAATTACACATGGATACGATCTTGTTGGTTAAATCTTTCTAATTAAATCAATTTAAGTATCCTTTCTACATACATGTGGATTTATCTGATTCTCCATTGATTAATAATATGGTGACTTTTCTCTTGTATGTGGGTGATATATATTATTTTAAGAATTGATCCGATTGATCCTCTCTTCATTCATGTTGCTATATACATCTGTATAGTAGATCTCCTAATAGTGTTTCATATATGTACACGTACCACAACTATATTTAACTTTGCAACTGATGAGCTGTTGAATTTTTTTTTTAATACCGTAAAAACTTGTATAATTTGCGCACCAGTGTAATTTGCGCAGGTACTTTTTAGGGCTGAAAATGCTGAAAAAAATCTACTATCAGTATATTTTGCGCATCAAAAATTTTGGGAAAAAACGATGTCCAGGGAGTCCCAAAATCGATGTATGAAGGTGACAATTTCAATGCAAAATATTCCCCTGAAATGCTTGACAACTTGCACAAAGAAGTGTTGTATTAAGAAGAAATAACATATTAAAACCGCATCGTGTTTGTTTTCTTTTATTGGCCACCTTAACCTGAAACTAAAATATCTTGCAGATGTCTAAAACATCGGCGGTCCGGTCCGCCGTACTCCGTGCCCATGTCAATGCTTTGAGATATTACACATGAATAGTAATCAGGACCATTTAAAAAGATTTGAATCTATTTGTTTAAAATTGTCACAATAAGTAATTAGTGTGTTTGAGATCATTAACAATCAACAGCAATCGGCTAGCGGATACGTAAGTTAGCTTGCAACAATCACATTGCGAGTAAACTCACTACCTGTACGGTACCAGATCCAAGCTGATGGCTAATAATATTTATAAATACGGTTGAATATGTCACTAACCTTGTAGCTTGTTAATTCAGCAGTAATAAAATTGCAAACCACTTATTAAAGTCCTAAATATAGGTCAGTTTAGGCATCTTATAAATCCCACGTGTGTTTTGACTTTTTGCACACGGCCTTCAGCTGGGCCCTACGTAAGGTTTCATGTGCAAAGCTAATGGCTAATTATATTTATCAATACGGTTGAATATGTCACTAACCTTGTAGCTTGTTAATTCTGCAGTAATAAAATTGCAAACCACTTATTAAAAGTCCTAAATATAGGTCAGTTTAGGCATCTTATAAATCCCACGTGTGTTTTGACTTTTTGCACACGGCCTGCAGCTGGGGTATACGTATGTTTGTGTATACACACACACACTCTCTACAGACTTTCTCTACAGCCTCTCTCCCCTAAAAAAATACAGGTAAACTAGATTGACCCGGCCAAAGTCACTGATTGTGGCTGTCCCATTATACTACGAGGTGCACAGGGTATAATCGCTTGCTGTCAGTAGAAGCCATGCTCTCAGTCGCCATTGAATTCTCAGGGCAAATGGAAACAAGACAATGTGATCATAACTTAACACTTTAATTAGCCTTAGATAATCCACTTTAATAGGTGAGGCATTGTTTTTACAATCTTTAATACCTTGTATCATATAAAATGGCTACCATACACAGAGCGGTACCTCAACATTCATAGATCGTCAGCCCCTCAGAATGGACAGATTTTTTCCCCGTAAAATTTTTAAATCTCCTCTATCAATATAATTTGCGCACCCCCAACTTCAAATTTTATTTTTGCACAGAAAAAGTGCGCAAATTACACAAGTTTTTACGGTATATTTTTTTTTTGATCATACATACCGTAATAAGGCCATAACTAAAGCCATATTACATTGTATGTCTAATTCTTGGCCTAATAGCTCAAATTTAGCTATGTCTAACTTGAACTGAGAGATAAATATAAAATAAATAATAGTATATATAAGTCTAAATCTAATGCATGTGTACATGTATCTCATCAAAATAGATTCTACTGTGTATGTAACTTGTATTATACACGTGTATGCTAAATGCAGTACATATTTTATTTGTGAATCACACGCTAAAATATATTGTCATATCACATTAATTGACTACTGTATAGTGTAAACTAGTCGAATACACTGTTTTACAATATTTATCAAAGTCAGCTAATGTGCCGGGTCCCTGTGTAATGTGCTTAATTCTTATACCCTTAGTTTGATTTTCGATACTTTTGTCTGATATACATATCAATGGTCTTATCGGCTATCTTAACCTGAACACGTTGTTGTATGGGTCAGGTGCGTTTATTAATCATGTTATTCGATTGTAAACACATGGGAACTTCGAAGTGTTAGCCTGATGATTACTTATTGATTAGTCTCCTGTATGAACTCCAAACAAGATGTAAGTTCAGCAAATACCTTTTAAACATATCCCGTTTTTTTATTTATGATGTTGTTTTGTTCCTGATACCATGACATTACTAAATAAAAGTTTGCTAATCGGTACTGTACCTAATGCATAGATTACCCAATGACACACATATATATAATAAGCTTACAGTATAAGAATTAATTCTATATCTCTCTCTCTCTAGTAAATCCCCTAAACTTATTGATTGATTGATATATTTTTTTGTGTCAATGCAGTACTGTACGCAACAGATTATATCTAATTTGATCAAATTATTATCAACTAAAATTAAATAAAACCTTGCTTATATTTTATAACCAAGACATACATTTATAATGTATTATATCCATATATATTTCAAAGTCTTTGATATAATTCATAACGTACACAGAGGAGACGTATGCAACTTTGTCCTCATCGTTGTGTTGATCTTCCCTCTCTAATTCATTTTTAGTAAGTACTTTAAAGTTAATTATGATTTTCTTTTTTTTTTTTTTTGTAAGTATGAGTGTGTATGAATGTAACAGATTAAATATGACTTGCATCTTATGTCCCTTTACTACTAATTTAAAGTATTACCTTTTAATTATTGTAATTCTACTTATCATGTCAGGTGATATTCACACAAATCCAGGTCCATCCTCAGCTTCATCTGATGAAAATTATTCATTCAATGATTTATCAATAGTACACTTAAATGTTAGGTCTCTCAGGAATAAAATTGATCTAATTGATGCTGAATTATGTGATAATGATATCATATGCCTAACTGAAACTCATCTCGACCCTAATGTATTGAATACTGATCTACAATTGAAATCCCATCCTAATTTATATCGAAGAGATAGGCAGCTTCAACATGGTGGAGGTATTTTGATTTATACTAAAAGTAATATTCATGTTAATCGCAGAAATGATTTAGAGACTGAAAATATTGAACATATTATTTTAGAGATAAGTTCCTCAAACAAAAAAATACTTCTATGTTGCTTGTATAGACCTCCTAATACTGCAGTTGATTACTGGAATTAACTTGATATTGTAATAGATAACCTTATCAATACTACTCATAACATTATCATTACTGGTGATATTAACATTGACATGCTAAAAATGAAGACTTCTTCTCATCTCTCTAAGCTTCTAACTAAATATAAATTAATAAACCTCATACAAACACCCACACGTATTACTGATACCACTGCTACACTGATAGATGTTTTTATTACCAATAATGTGAATATTTTTAATTCAACACCAGTACTTTCTCCCCTTTGTAGTGATCACTGCCCAATACTAGCTTATATCTGTTTTAAAACTTGTAGAAGCAAACCTTATAAAAAATTTTTTTTTAATTTCAATGAAGCAAATTGGGAAAATATTAATAGTGAATTACGTAACACTGATTGGGATGTTATTTTTAATGATAGTAATAATATTAACGAATTATATTCTATTCTGTTAGAGAAAATAAACACTGCTACTAACAAACATTTACCACATAAAACAGTTATTGTACATCCTGATGATAAGCCGTGGATGACTGGTGAAATTAGACATAAATTGAGACAAAAAAACAGATTACAACGTCTTGCTAAACAAAAAAATAGGGACTGGGCAAAATTTAGGAACTTTCGGAATGAAGTAATTGATTTGATTATGAAAACAAAGGAAAGTTATATGAAAAAATTACAGAGCTCTCTTGCTGATAAGTCTACTAATCCTAAAAAGTGGTGGCAAATTGCTAAAGCTATGGGAAAAATCAATATTAATTATAGCCAGTCTTCTCCATTGATAAACAACAATGAAATTCTTATTCATCCACTGGATAAAGCTGAGGCAATGAATAATCACTTTACTAGTATTGCTTCTGACATCAGAGACTCTGATTTACCTGAATTACCTCCCCTGCCTCATGTTGAACAGTGTTCCAGCTAGGATTTGAAAAGGGCAGGTCGCTGGGAAAAAAAGGGCATTCTTATTCGCGACATAAAACTTGTAGGGCATTTTATATACGACATACAGCTAATATCAGAATCAACTGTATATGTATATTATTGCATCATAATCATCTATGATTCTAATATCATTAACTACATTATGGCATCAAGTAGACTTTGGGAGTGTTTGTTAATTCTCCAAAATTTCCAAAACATAGAAATTTAAGAAACTGTTGACTCTTTTGATAATGATTCTTTTAATTTTTATTTTGATTAACAGGATGTCACAATATCTGCTTTGTTTCAGTTCTGTATTTGTCTTTGTACTCTCTGCTGATTCCTTAAGTCTTACTTCAAGAAACATCTTCCATATATTTGTCTTTGCAATGCGTGTTGTCATTTACAAAGTCCATTCAGTCTCACATCAAGTAAAATTTACCAAATAAGTATTACAAATTGCCACAATTGTCTTTAAGTGATTATGTGTTTACCATTTTGTTTCAGAATTTAGTTCTATCCATGAGCTTGAATGGATTTACAGAATGTAAAGAGAAGAAACAAAATTCTTTCAATTAAATTAAATTTATTTAACAACTAGTAAATGTTGAAAGCAATGTATCCACATGTACAGCTCTCTGTAATCTCACCATGCACTCAGTAGATATACCTACACATCTCTCAGACATAACAAGTTATCAGTATTAAAACAAACACACTTTGATCCATGATATCAAGAGGTTATAATTACTAAATTGAAATAAAAAATATAAATAAATTGTGACAAAGTTGCATGTCCAAATTAAGTAGTTGACAACAATTATAATTGACTTCAAAAATAGTTCTTTGATAAAAGTATGTGTATATATAACCTAGGAAATTTGTCACACATACACTAAATCACTAACACACAATAAAATAAGGCTGGTTGTGAGGTGTTCAAAAGTGAAGCTAGCACTGGACATCAGGAGTCCTCAGCATCAGATTTGTCATCTATGGAGTAGAAGGAATATCTACAAATTAAAAAGAAAATCAAAATATTAGACACAATTGGACCGTTATTCAAGTTTTATTCTCAATGTTAATTATTCAAAATTACATGTCTCTGAAAAATAACGTTTAAGATACTGGTCATGAAATATGTATTTTACACTCGGTGAACGGAAACTACGGCTTATAGTAATACTTTTTGTTCAAGTTAAGTTTGAATAAATGTGCAGGATTAAATGAGGAATTCGATGACTGAAATATCTCGGTGTATTTTGATGATTTGTGCTTGGACTTAACGAAGCCATGTCTCACGGCTCACACTAGCCATAAAATGCATAATCAAACAACAAATTACGTAAGATATCAATTCAAAAGTGTTATCGGTGGCATAGAATAATAATAGCCGATTCAAAATCTCGCTTCTTGATCGATAAAGCTTCTTATTTTGTGAATTTATTTACTTTTTGCACATCAAAGAAAAGCCGACCCGCGAAAATGCTACACCGATTTTTAAGCAACCGAGGCAAAAATGTATCAAAATTTACGACGAAAATTGCATATAACTACATACAGTACCATGCCAAAAGTATTCGGTCACAATGGCGGCGTGTTAATATGACGGCAAAAACGAAACGAATTCCAAATTAATTTTACTTATATACTAAACAGTTAATTGCAACGGTATTACACACTTACCTTCAGTATTTTGTAAGATGTCCTTTCAATCTGATTACGTTTAAAATTCGTTTAGGGATCGTGTTGTACAAGCTTTGAATGTAGCAAGGTGTGATCTCCGTCCAAATCCTCTGAATCTCGGAGAACAAGTCATTTGCCGATTTCACAGCTGCTACTCGAGACTGAAGTTTTCTTTTTTATAAAAACAAGATTTTCAATTATGTTATAATCTGGTGATTGAGCGGGCCAACTCATTCCATTAATTCCGTTCTGGGCGATGTAGTCTTGGGTGGACCTCGCACGGTGAACTGGGGCATTGTCGTCTTGGAAAAAATAGCCACCAGTAGGAAAATGTCTGGCAAGAACTGGCCAAAGATTTTCCTCCAAAACCCTGATATTTTGCAGCCTTAATTATTTCCTTCTACTCGAGCTAATGTCCCACCACCGTTCCAACAAATGCACCCCCAAATCATAACCTCGAGTTTGTTTTGGGTATTACGCGGCTGCACAAGATCCGGTCGCCATCCTTCACCTCGCTTTCTCCATATATAAACTCTGTGGTCCTGTCCAATAACTATTTTGCTTTCATCTGAGAAAATAACTCGCTTCCAATTATATATTGTCCATCTCTGCTTTTCTCTACACCAAGCAAGTCTCTTAGTTCGGTTACTCTGCTTCACGACAAGTTTCTTCCTAGAAACACACCTGGTATACCCATGTTGGCTCAGATGTCGCTGAAGTTCTTTTTAGAAGTCGAAACATTACTTTGCTCATTGTATTTAATGGTAATATCAGTAAGGAATCCCTCCTATTGTTTTTAACAATCCTCTCCAAAGAACGATAATCCGCGAAATTCACTAACTTTGGTCGTCCGCTTCTCGGCCTGTTTTCCACTGAACCACATGTACAAAAATTTGTTAACAATGTCAATAACTGTGGACTTGGTTTTTTTTAACATCATACCTATCTTTCGTCGTGAATATCCACTCCTAAACATCCCTACGATCATATTTTTAACGCCCATCGATAGTTCTTTTCCTTTTCGGCCCATCTTGGCAATACACGTCCACGGGAAAAAAACAGAAAAGCAGACGACAACAAAAAAATTGTGTGACGTAACATGACGTCATACGCAAACCTAAAAATGACGCATGTCATCATCAGTGACGTTTACAATGAATGCCAAGGCCATTTTCAGCGATGTTATTGACACGACGTTAACACGCCGCCATGTGGACCGAATACTTTTGGCACGGCACTGTACCTGAACATCCACAAAAGATCGTGACATTTCTTTGCCGATTTGTTGAGTTCTTGGCGAGATGAAAACATTATAAATTTGTTTATTGTGAGTCGGAAGTTGAAGACATCAATGATATGCGCGAGCAAACAGGAAGCAGGAAGTTGTGTTAGCTAGACTTGCTAAGTCTGGAATTAGAACCAGCGAATCAACATACGATATCGGGACAGTATGGGGAAATCGAAAAAAGGCAGGGCGTAAGGAAAAAGGCAGGGCGCTGGGAATAAGGGCAGGGCGCCGCCGCGCCCTGTAACCCGACCTAGCTGGAACACTGTGAACTCTCAGAAATAAATATAAATGAACAAGATATTATTGACCAACTTCACATTCTAAATAAAAATAAACCAGCTGGTCCAGATGGCATTTTACCAATTATTATTAAAAATATGTCGCCATCTTTAGTATATCCACTTAAATTTATTATTTAAGGCCCACTACCTTTCCGAAACGGCTTTTAATTTTTAAAATGGTAATGTAAAACAAGATCGATAATTTTGTAGAGTCCTAAAAATTACTAACTTACCGTTAATACTACATTTATCATCACCTCTGAACGATTTGATTAAAATAAATAAAATGTTTATTTTTCATAACGCGGGTCGTATTATGTTTCCCGCCGTCGTTCTAAATACTGCACTGCGCGGACGGCAAAACAGCGAATTGACTCTCCACTGTTTCATATATTACGCAGGCAATCTTGCATATGTTTGGTGTCGTAACCTTATTTTAGATCATCGGTATGCATTTTCTGGTGTTATTAATGTTTTTTTAGAAACCTTTATATTTTGCTTCGGAAAGGTAATGGGCTTTTAATAAAACATTAAATATTGGAGAAATACCAGATATTTTAAAAGTTGCTAATGTTACTGCAATTTATAAAGGAAAAGGCGAAACCAGTGACCTTAATAATTATCGACCCATAGCGGTCACTTCTGTCTTTATTAAAAATTTTAGAAAAAATTATTTATAAATACACGTTTAAAGGGACAATTCACTCACGCTAATTCTTTTACATAACCAAGAAGCAAAGTATGACATACATGTATTGTTCTCTATTTCTTATGAAGCATATAACATAAGATATTGACAAATTCCACGCCATTGTTTAGTATTTTAATTTATACCATTGTAATTACAAATCATTGATCAATACGATTAAGCAGGTAACAATATGTACGCTGTACCAATATCCGAGCCAAAGTCAGGCACGTTAAACAAATGAACTACATAACCACTGTGGAGGAAGATATAATGATTTTTTTAGGCCAGACAATTCACCTAATAAGGTAAAACATACTTCTGTCAGAGCGATTAGCTGAGCTGATTTGACTGATACAAGTAAGACGTAGTAGCATTACTCTACGAGCAAGGGACTGGGTCGGCATACAAGATATTCGACCACAATGTGTTATGGCAGACAGCGAGTGAGTTTTGAACATTTCACACGCATTTCACCACCATGGGATTTTCTGACATATCACAGTAAAACCGACTGATCTAATTTCCATTAGAACTGGGGTTTTTCCGATATATATAAAAATTTTAATGTTCGCGTAGAATGAATTGTCCCTTTAATTATATTTCAAGTCATAATATGTTAAGTGAACATCAGTCAGGTTTTCGACCCACTGACTCTACAGTTAATCAGTTAACTGATATATATAATACTATAAGTAGTAAGTTAGATCAAGGTAAATATTTGCGCTTTTGTTTTCTGTGATATAAGTAAAGCTTTTGATCGCCGTATGGCATTTAGGTCTTTTACATAAATTAAAATCTTATGGTATTAAAGGTAAATTATATAATTGGTTCAATGCTTACTTATCTGACAGAAAACAAAGGGTTAAATTTGAAGGGTATCATCTAGCACAAAAACCTATTTCGGCAGGAGTCCCTCAAGGATCTGTCCTTGTCCATTTTTGCTTTTACTCTTCATTAATGATATTACTAATGATATTAACAGTAAATATAAAATTATTTGCAGATGACACTTCTCTTTATGTAATAATACAAAATAATAATGATCTGGAAACACCATTTTCACTGCTTAATAATGACTTAGCCTCTATCTCGGATTGGTCACTTAAATGGCAAATTCTCTTCAACCCTAATAAAACAATAGCTATTGAACCTCAGTCGAAGACAAAATATTGATTATCCACATCTTTTATTTAATGATAATATAATAGCACAAAATGAATTCCATAACCACCTAGGGCTTACCTTCAATAGTAAAGGAACATGGTCAGACCATATTTCTAATATAATCAAAAAGCTAACGCTAGATTAAGTTTACTTCGTGTATTGAAAAAATTAGTTGATAGAAAAACTTTTGAAAACTTTATATACTTCCTACATAAGACCAATATTAGAATATGCTGATGTAGTCTGGGACAATTGTACACAAGCTGAAGCTGATCTTCTTGAATCCATTCAACTGGAAGCTATGAGATAAATAACAGGACTTAGAAGAGGTACATCTCGCTATATTTTATATAACGAAACACAACTAGAACCATTAAGTTAAAGAAGACAGGATCACAAACTTATACTAATGTTTAAAATTATTATACAATTATGGCCCTCTGTGGAGGGATACATCTAGAATTGTCTCCCTGGAAAGAGTTATTTTCTCGAGGGCGAAGCCCGAGAGAAAATAACTCTTTCCAGGGAGACAATTCTAGATGTATCCCGACACATAGGGACATAATTATTTTATTATACCGAACAAAATCAAAAGAAAAAAAAATCTCTGTTAAAAGAATCCATGAAGATATTTCCCAACAACAACGTTGTTAAATTCGTTGGCTACAAAAAAAATAAACAACAGCGTTGCCATTGTTGGTTGACGTTGCAGATGACGTCAACTTCCGGTCACGTGCGGAGCTTCCAAGGGGTTATTTCCCTGGGGTTATTTCCCTCGGGGGTTATTTCCCTTGGGTTATTTCCCTCGGAGGTTATTTCAAACAATACTTGTTAACTGATACTTTGGTCCCAGGAACTTAATGAGAATAGCAATTCAGAATGGATATTTTAATTGACATCAAATTAACAAGGAAAAGGTTAAAGATGCTATAAAGTCATTTGGCATATAACACCATAGGAAATATTAGAATGGGCTCCTAAGAGTTTAGTATATGTTTCTTATTTAACACCTTGGTGTCCAAGGAATCCTCAAAAGTCCAAACTGGAAGGAACACTAGCAAACTTTATTTCTTATTGTCCAAAAAATGTTGACTTTAGAAATATATCCTCCAATCATTGAGACCGAGCCATTTAGTACTTTCAGTACTTTGATTGTTTTACCTGTGTACGACATATATATGTGTGTATGTAATATATATTCCTAGGTATGATCAGGTATAGTTTACTTCCATTTGCTTTTACATTTTCATTTTAAAAATGGAGGTGACAACAAAAAACCTAGAGCATAGATGTACGGGGTTTCCATAATTCAAATCACAAGCCAATTAACAGATGTCCTAACCTGATCGATTGACAGTAAGACAATAGCAAATACCCGATATAGTCCACCGAATAGCAAATAGCCCGGGGCCAGGTAATTACAGGTGAGTTCGATGAATAGCGTTGTGTACAGGTAAACAACATCCTGGTCCAGGTATTACATAACAACCAAACCAAAGGCATGGCTAATTATATATCTATAATATCAGTGTATCTACTCGTATATTGATTAAAAATTGAAAGCGACCGCACGGTCTGAAAAAATAGTTTGTTTTGCTTAATATCTCAAGTATTTGATCTTTTATAATATCAAAAGTAAATTTTTTCTACCCCATGTTGAAACGTTTTACGGTATTGTAATAAATGTATCTCGATTTATTCGGTTAACAACACACAACACAATGTTTGTAATGATCAATCATCGGTGTGTACATATGTCAAGCATCATATCATTGATGCTTTAATCAAGGATTTCTTAAATTGTTACGTAAAATTTCATATTACTGTCACAAACTTTGCAATTCACAATGTATCAAAGATACAGGATAATTTTATCTAATTAAAACTTATTCGTTGCTGAACTCCTCGACAAAAAATCTGAAACTTTTATTTCTGTGTGGATTTTCTTTCATAATTACACGAAGATACCTGCTATTAGAGCATAAATTAGAGTATTTGAAACATCAAATTTCACTCGTTTAGTTATTCATATTCGAGCCAGAGTTATTGTACGATTAACTTTTTATGTCCCGACATATTACCACAAGCCCTCCACCTCTGGGAAGCGGGTTCGAATCCCATGTGGGGCAGTTGCCAGGTACTGACCGCTGGTCGGTGGTTTTTCTCCGGGTACTCCGGCTTTCCTCCACCAACAAACCTGGCACGTCCTTACCTGACCCTTGCTGTTAATAGGACGTAAAAATAAACAAACCAACTATTAACTTTACTCAAAAATAATCATAAAAAAACTTTTATCGGCTTTATCTGTGACCGTCGATGTAAGTGATAGCACATCAGTTATAGTACAGCTATAAGCCACGGACTATTATGATGTCACACGGTTTAGAGCTAGAAAATATGCATAATCGGATGGTCAGAAAATTTGACCTCGATATCGGCGGTTTACAGGTTATTCCGGTCGCACACGGCACGGAGAGGTTTCTACATGGTCTAATAAAGCCATTTCCATCATAAACTGAAATATCATTTTTGACTGCACAAATCCTTTAAATCAAAAGGACTAATCCATGAATATCCAAGTAAAATAAAGCTGATGGGTGGACATTCCTCTGAGGGTTGTGTTCAATTTAAAAGGTTAGCACACACAATCTGTCCTACTCTAGGGGTTGACAGAGAGACATCTCATGAATAAAACTGTTGACGTATCTGGCAGGGAATGATGGGAAGCAAGATATATCTTCTGTATAAACTGAAGTGCAGAGATATTTGTCAAGGGTAAGAGAAAAATAAAATCATTAAGAACATATCATCATAAAGATATTAAGAGTAAAAATGTATGGATGAAAGCAGAGCATTTAGCTAAACATAAGCAGCACTGATCATAAGTGCTTGAGAACCTATATGTCAGGTATTCACAGCAAATATGAATGCGAACTAGACAGACAAATTCCATGAAGCACGCTTCATGTTGGATTTGACTCTGTCCAGTTTGCATTCATTTTGGCTATGAATGCCAACTGACATTCAATGCTTATATTTACATTTGGTAACAATTTTGCATCTATAATGAATTAATCATTCGTTATCGTCAAGGATGGAACAGCCATTTGAACAGCCGTTTACCATGATCGCTGGTACGACAATTGTGAGGTCACAATGATAATGAAGTCATAATAAGCGCTTGAAGTTCATTGTCTATACGACTGCCAACTGCGCTTGGTAAGGTTACATAGTGGGACTGCAGTGAAAATAGAGAATATATGGTTAGTATCTTACAATACAAGGTTTATTTTGGTGCGAGACTTAGGAAAGCCGAGATGACGAGGCTTTGCCGAGTCATCTCGGCTTTCCGTGTCGAGCACCAAAATAAAACTTGTATTGTAAGATACTAATCGTGTATTCTGTTTATCCTGCAACTATTATGGCATTCAAAACGAAAGAAAATTGACAGTTATTTACTTGGTTTCGCTCGAAGCGTGACGCTTCTTTGATGCGGAGGTAAATATTCATTCACTAAACCGAAAGAGAGTGTACTCCTTTTTACTGCCGTGGGAAATAAATAAGCGCATTCACAAACACCATCCGTAAATCCATTCAGTGTAATATATCACTGAAACAATATGAAAATACTCAAAAAACAATATATACCCGTTTAAAAATTACTTTGCAATACATACCTTTGCCATGAGCCAAGAAAAAAACCACACCGCCATACGAGATTTTGGATACCGTAAAAATGACGTTATTCCGATGAATGTGACGTCACGTTTTAGCGGGACTGAATGACATTTCATTTACCGGAAAGTTCAAGTTCTGGGTCGAGTTAGAAAAAGTTCCGTCAGATATGGAACAAATTCACGTGATCGTATTGACGGATAAAGCATTTTGTATTGACGGATAAAGCACAAGTTTATCCGGCAGTAGTTATCGGTCAGTGTGTGGGACAGTTGCAGGATAAATGTAAATATACAGCAATGCATCATGTTCTCTCCAGGCATGTAATCATGTATTATATACTAATTCTTATTCTATTTTTCTGTTAGATATGCTGATCATTGGAAAAGGAATGTTTATTGATCAGGTCAATCCTGAAGTTCACCAGTTCCTTAAAACAAAGGGCATAAACACAGAAATTTTACCTACAGTAAGTATACTAAATATTATAAGCAGTAAAACAGTATTACTAAGCAATGAAAACTTTAGAACAGTATCTTACAAAACCATATGGCTACAAGAGTAAACCAAGACTCTTTCCATTTGTGATTGGACAACGGTAGTTCTTATCAAATCTTTCCAGGGGGTACTGTGTCTGGCTTAAAGTCATTATCATTTTATAGATTAACGGTAGTTTTTATCAAATCTTTTCAGGGGGTACTAAGTCTGGTTTAAAGTCATTATCATTTTATAGATTAATTTCAGAAAGCTGCAAACTGTAGGGTTATTTTCTTACACGAGAAACTGTTTGTTTTGTTTCAGGAAGAAGCTTGTGGCTTGTTTAACATGTTAAGTACAGAGGGGAGAAATGTAGCAGCTGCACTAATTCCTCCTGAAAAAATACCTATCGATAAAGACAATCTCTATTTATGATAGATCTGGATATGATAAGTGACATTATGAATTTCGTTAACATGAAGCAACTAAGTTTGTTTATAGAACATGGGATATAGGAGTATGTGGTTGATACGAAGATTGATCTAGTTGTTTATGTATGTTGACGAGAAGTGGATCAATCATGTGATGATTGGCTGCATTATTCATAAGGACGGCATTGAAAACATCCTATAGGTTTGAATGTTATACGGATGTTGATTATGTGATACAAAGTCATTTATAGTGTGTGTATTTATTTTCCAGTAAATGTGTTTTTTGTAAATTGATAAATGGGAATTATGTATAAATGTGTTGTACTTTCTACTTAGTAATTTTACTGCTATAACCTGCATTCATGAAGTTCTAGTTGAAAGTTGTTCAGAATAAATCCTTTTACACATCATATTCTATCTTAGTCATTCCTTCTATTATTTAATATTTCAAATGCTTCTTGGCAGTTTGAAGGTTTTTGACCCTTTGATAACCTAAAAGTTAATCATTAATGTAATCTCCCAGCACTATTTAGGGATTTTTGGGTGATTAGTGAAGAAATAACATATTCTAATCGCCAGCACTTTATCTTCATCCATTCTGTGTTGCTCAATTATAAATAAGTCACTAACATATTTTCTTCTTCAAAACTATAGAACTTATTGCTGAACTTCCTATGCAGAAGAAGGGCCTTACAACGATTAAAAATACTCGGCTACTCACAGTCCTTTACAAAGAATTTTGCATAGGAATTTATTATTTGATTTTGAACAAATTTGTATTAAAAAGAAATTTTATTGCGTGGGAATGAAATGTTATTGCGTTTGAAGGAAATATTGCATTCGAAAGAAATATTGTGTCGGAACGAAATAATTATTGGGTTCGAGCGAAATACTTTTGACCTCATTATCAAATGAAGTATAAATGATATGACAGTAACAATATGGGCAATACAGAACATGCATGTCATGAGAGTTTTGGATTCAGAAACAAGTACGATGTACTTACATGTATATTAATCCGTCTCTAATTTGTATGTTAACTGAAATAATAACATTTTTGGTTTTTAGATATATAGTTCACACACAATAATATTTCGTTCGCGCACAGTATACACGGTAGTAATTCTCTTTTTATGTGCGTTCCCAGCCGCCGTAGATTCCTGTGTTTCAGGCCGTCGCCAGCACGGGGATCTGATAATTAGTTACTGATTATATAATCATGGACCCAACAGAATGCACTAAGCAAATTTTTAGACGTTTTAGAGGTCTAGATAAAAAAAACGATTAAAAATCATACTCTACATGGTACTATATACGAGAAGGGTGGAAATTCATAGACTCAAAATTTCTAACCCGCCTATACCTAAAGCGGTTATAAAAGCACATTTCTAGTACATCGTCATAAAAACGGTTACTACCGTTTGAAAGAGCGATAATTTTCCTTTCAAAATCATCCTACACATCTATACAAAGTGCCGTCATTAAGACGATATAAGCCCCATTATGACAAACACCTTGAAAATCATCTAATTCAAATTCATACTGTCTGTTCTGACGATATAATATGCATGAGCGAGACTTCGGCTGCAATGTCACATGCCGGCTATAAAAAATTCAAAGTTGTATATCTTATAATAGTAACGGCGAAATCCATATATAAATGTATAACGTCCCGAGAAGAGAGACTAGTCCTTTTTTATAGCCGGTGTAACGTTGAAAATGGACCCCTGTTGAAAACTGACTTCGGGTCATTTTTCAACGTTGAAAAATGACCCCGAAAACCGTTGAAACTGAACTTTCAGCGCACTTTTTACACCGACCCGTTGAAAATAGACCCCGTTGAAAAGTGGCCCCACAAGAACTCGTTTCTATAAAACAACACAACACGACACCACAACACCACGAAACCACACAGCATCACACGGCACAGCAACACACCAACAACACAACAACACTACACAATACAACAACACTACACAACACAACACCACACAACAACACATCACATCACACAACAAAACACAACATCACACAATACAACATTAAACAACATAACATCACACAACACAACAACGCATCACACTAAACCCAACATCACAAAACACACAACACAAGACAACATTACACAACAACACAACACAACATCGCAACAAAACATCACACAACACAACCACACCACAACACACAATCACGCAACAACAATACAACAACATCCAACAACCACAACACTACACAACACAACATAACGCAACAACACATCACAAAAACATCACGTAACAACACATTACACAAACACGGAACAACAACACAACACAAAACACAGCCACACAACACACAACAACACAAAACACAACAACACACCAATGACACACAATACAATAACATGACACAACCACACATAAAAATACATCAAAACACACAACAATACAAAACCACACAACACAACATCACACAACAACAAAACAACACCACTGGCACAACACACAACATAAAAACACACAACCACAAAACAACACAAAAACACAACCATACGCAGAACACAATATAACTGATCCATACGCAGATATATAATACATGCATTCTTGTATTGCAGGGAATAAATATATATTAACAATTACTGAATATCTGACAAACGTTAAATCGTCGAAAATATAATCATAAAAAATCATTAAGAAACAAATTAATAATATCCCATAATTATAGTTTTGTAACACTATCCACTGGTACTCGGAAGTGAACACCACATAGTACAAACTTTGCATGCAGTTGATAACAACAATTCATTTTTATTTACTACGTTACCTCGTTGTTATATAGCAATTCCTCAGTCTGAGAACAATTAAATTAACATTATTTACACGGACGAACAAAATGACTATAGAAAAAATGAAAGTTTTGTTGTACCGTATTCTCCATAATAAACATACAAGCACCTAAAATATTTAAATTGGGTATTTGTAACGACGATAACAATACCAAATCTCAATTCAAATCGAGGTGATTACGTTATTTAAATACCAGCACAGAAGGGTCGCTTATATTAGGAAATGCAATAAAAGAATTCGAGAATTATGTTGTACTAGGATCATATTTCAACAGACCATCCGTTGATAGTTTGCCAAGGTCATTTTTCAACGGTCATTTTTCAACAGACCTGTCGTTGAGAATTGACCCTAGACACTGTCAATTTTCAACGGTATGTTCAATTTTCAACGGCATTCGGGGTCCGTTTTCAACGTTGAAAACTGACCCGAGGTCAATTTTCAACGGAGGTCCATTTTCAACGTTACACCGGCAAATGAGATTGCAGCCGAAGCTACATCTAGGTCAATCTGTCTAACTTACATAATCTGTTAACAATGATAAAAATTGGACTTACAATCTAAGGCTTATAGACATGCGAATTATAAAGTACACTAATAAGAGTTTCTTTCTGTGTACATTAAATTAAAGGTTTTTTTAATGATTGTTGAAAACAGATCTGAGGTAAAGGCAATGTAATGCTGCCCTCATGTACCTAAATAACTGTGCAACACAAGACTCAAGAGCTTAGGACAAAAAGTCATTTTTAATGAATATAAGACTTCTTTTTTGGAAATCTGTTATTTTATGTAGAAATTTTAATTAAGAAGAATGTCAAACAAAACGTATTTTTATTTTCTGTGATCAGTCGTATATATATTCTTGAAAAAAAAATGATATCAAAGTCGGCCACAAGATATTTGATTACTGATAGATACACAAAGCCTTTAAGTAAGCTTATTTTTCTAGGACATGTATACAGTATATCTGTTTTCTAGGGGATGGGACATCTTCTGGCATTTGCATATTTAATGTAGGTTTATATATTTTGATTTGGGAAATTCATTTGATTTCATTCTGGCTTTTTTAGCCCACCATCATCAGATGGTGCATCAGATGGTGGGCTATTCAAATCGCCTTTCGTCCGTGGTCCGTCGTCCGTCCGTCCGTCCGTCCGTTAACAATTGTTGTTACCGCTATTTCTCAGAAAGTGCTAAAGGGATCTTTTTCAAATTTCATATGTAGGTTCCTCTAGGACTCTAGTTGTGCATATTGCATTTTGGGACCGATCGGTGAACAAGATGGCCGACAGGCGGCCATCTTGGATTTTGATAGTGAAAGTTTGTTACCGCTATTTCTCAAAAAGTACTGAAGGGATCTTTCTCAAATTTCATATATAGGTTTCCCTAGGGCCCTAGTTGTGCATATTGCATTTTGGGACCGATCGATGAACAAGATGGCTGACAGGCCGCCATCTTGGATTTTGATAGTTAAAGTTTGTTACAGCTATTTCTCAAAAAGTGCGGAAGGGATCTTTCTCAATTTTCATATACAGGTTCTCCTAGGATCCTAGTTGTGCATATTGTATTTTGGGACCGATCGGTAAACAAGATGGCCGACTGACGGCCATCGTGGATTTTGATAGTTAAAGTTTGTTATCGCTATTTCTCAGAAAGTACTGAAGGGATCTTTCTCAAATTCCATGCATAGGTTCCCCTTGTGCCCTAGTTATGCATAGTACCTTTTAGGACTGACGCATAATGCCTTTCGGGACTGATCGGTAAACAAGATAGGCAACCGGCCGCCATCTTAGATTTCATTGTTGAAGTTTGTTACCACTATTTCTTAGAAATACTATAGCGATCTGTCTCAAATTTTATATGTAGTGTGTTTGAAAAAGTTTGAAAAGCAGGGAAAAGATCCCTCTTTCCATCGTCAGACATTGATCATTCTTTGGTGGGCGCCAAGATCCCTCTGGGATCTCTTGTTCTGTTTCTGATGTGTAATATTTGCAGTACAGAAAAATAAAACCCTAATATTCAAAACCTTAGTCATTGAATTTTTACGTACATATACACCACGGATGGAGTGTTTTAAGTGTTCAGTTGGGACTCTATGATATTGATATTACTCCGAGATAGTAGTCTCCCGAAAATCACGAACAACGCCTTCTTCGCTGTCTTCCTCCGCGGCAGACTTTCGGTGGTTTTTTGATTGTGTATGTTTATTTAAATTTTACGTAATTCATGTTACTGATCGATTATTGTAATCAAATGTTAGGAAGGTTACTACAAAAGAAAGTTCTTATAACGCTTATAAAGTTTTTGTGTTGGTTGCATTGACGAACTATATCCGATGGTATTATATATATGTAATTATTGCGCAGTAAACGTTAATAGTTTATAGTTTTGAGTATGCGTTTCCTCTCTTGAACTGTCACTGGGAGTTGTGTCTTTTGTTTATCGACAACTGCGTTATATTGAAAGGGGAAAGGTACAAAATTCATCAACATAAACTTACAATATAATGATAATATAGATCTATATATGTGCGAGCATTTTAAAGTGACAAATAAATTTATATTGCCGTGTAATGTACGGTAGCCTTATGAAGACTTGCTAAAGTCCGATGTATTGCATGAAGTTTTCTTGATGTTAGCGTTCTTATGAATTCAAAAGAAATTTGAGTGTTATAAGTAACCAAATAATGTACCCTTTACTTGGCAAAAGTATATGGCCATGAGAGGAAAATGGATTTCACTAGGCTTTGTTAATTTGTAATTGTTATGTAAAATGCTAGAATAATTACGTCAGTTTACGTGTGTATACTAGACAGATTATACATTGTAAATATCATCAGTTACAAATTAACAAAGCCTAGTGAAATCCATTTTCACCACACCCTGTTTTATTATGAGTCAAAAGTCGGCAAAGCACAACTCACGGTATAATGTTCTGCACGATAATCTCGCCAACAAATTACCGTTAGGCTTACGAAGACTTGCTTTTTAAGTCCGGTACATTACATGAAGTTTTCTTGATGTTAACGGCCAGCGATCTTGTGAATTTAAAAGAAATCAGAGTGATATAGTAATGAAATAATGTACCTTTTATTCGACAAAAGTACCTGGCCATAATTTATTAGTAAAAAATCGTCAAAGTAACCCATGTAAATTTTCTGAAAAGGAAACCAAAACATATCCGGAAATGGTAATATTTCCAATGTTATATTTTTCCGAAAATATTCTTCAATGTTAAGTGGATATTAGGATACGGATATGTTTACTTATTATTTTTTGTTTTGAAGAGACATTGATGAAATTGATAATTTAGTAATTAGAAAAGAATTATATAAAATGATACTCAGATTCTGAACGGTTTCATTGATGTCGAAATCGTTATTTCAGAAATAATTTCGATATAAAATTTATTACAGTTATTTCAGGAAAATACCGTAAATATATTTGGTTAAACTCCGAAATTCAACACTGCACACTTAAAGTATACTAAATTCAATATTTAAATGAAAAACCAATTTCTTTATTATTTGGTTTGAATCCTTCAATCACAGCATCTATGAGTGGCCTTGGCACTTTGATTTATAAATGCCACAAGCTACTTACCAAAAGAAGTTGAAAATGCTGCCAAACTTTTCGCAAACGTCAGAAACCTTGTTTTTCGTGGTCAACAATACCAACGATGAACAGATATTGCAGCATGACATCAACAATCTAAAGAAATGGTCCGACGATTGACAACTCAAAGTCAGTACAAAGACATGGAAACACCTACCTTTTGGAACAAAAAAGCAAAGCACTGGAAACTAGATTATGTGGGATACTTCAATCCGACATTTCACTGAAGAGAAAGACCTAGGCAATTTTTATACTCCAATGTATCTTTATAATTATTAAATCCAAGCCAATATTTTTTAAATCTAAAACAATGTATACAATTTTAGAAATAACAGAGTATTTAATATTCCACAGTCAAGAACTAATAGCTATAAGAAAAGTTTTTTTCCGTCAACCATGGATATGTGGAACTCACTTGACAGTTCCATTAGAGACTCTGTTTCAATTTCTTCTTTTAAATGTAAATTGAAAATTGCTCACGATATGATAGTTTCAGAAGTCTTCATGGATTCCTCTCCAACACAACTTAAAGGGACAATTCATTCTACGAGAACATTAAAATTTGTATATATATCGGAAAACCCCCAGTTCTAATGGAAATTAGATCAGTCGGTTTTACTGTGATATGTCAGAAAATCCCATGGTGGTGAAATGCGTGTGAAATGTTCAAACTCACTCGCTGTCCGCCATTACACATTGTGGTCGAATATCTTGTATGCCGAACCCAGTCCCTTGCTCGTAGAGTAATGCTACTTTTATCTAGAACAGCTGAAATCGCTCTTACAGAAATGTGTTTACCTTATTAGGTGAATTGTCTTGCCTAAAAAATCATTATATCACCTCCACAGTGGTTATGTAGTTCATTTGTTTAACGTGCGTGACTTTGGCTCGGATATTGGTACAGCGTACATATTGTACCTGCTTAATCGTATTGATCAACGAGTTGTAATTACAACGGTATCAATTAAAATACTAAACAATGAAGTGGAATTTGTCAATATCTTATGTTATATGTTTCATAAGAAATGTAGAACAATACATTTATGCCATATTTTACTTCTTGGTTATGTAAAAGAATTAGCGTGAATGAATTGTCCCTTTAACATAATCCTTTGCCAACTTAGAAATTTTAAAAGTGACCTTAATTTTGATAAACATTCTGATCACCTGATTGATAACTCTTCCTGTGTATGTGGTGCTCCCAGTGAAGATTTAGTTCATTTTTTCTTTCAATGTCCATTGTATAATGATTCAAGGCACCACATTTTATATATCCATCTATAATTTATTAGGTTATGTAAATCTACAATGCCTACTGTGTGGCATCCGTAATGTACATGTACCTGATCAAATAAATACACTTATTCTTTCTCATGTAAATTTATATATTAAATCCTCAAAACGTTTTTCTATGTACAAATAATTTGAAGTATATGCAATACTAAGTAGTAGTAATTCAGTTACTTACATTTACTTACTATGATATTATAGCAATTAAGTCATTATTATACTATAATAATTCAATGTTGCTTGTTACGAGCATTTCCATTGGCTTAAAAATTTACTTTATCAGCCCATAAAGGAAAAAATGGCGTCGCCGTTTGTAACGTCGCTTCTGATTGGCTGAGATGACGGCGTAATAATTTCATAGACAAAAGAGTCCCAAAATGAATTTTAAATGTTGAAGAGATTATCTTTAGTAAATTGAATTATAAGGATTAATTTGAATAGATTTTTTATGTTATGGAGATATAACACAAAAATCTGAGTGTACTCTAAATAAACCGCGAAGCGGTTTATGATGAGAGTACACTCAGATTTTTGTGTTATATCTCCATAACATAAAAAATCTATTCAAGTTAATCCTTAAATAAATTTATATAACATTCTAGTATGAATGGAAAGGAATGAGCGTGAATGAGTAGTTCTATATAAAAAAATATTGAAGCATGTATTTCTTCATTTAAGGCTTGTTGGAAATGTGGTCTGCATTCACTCTATTAATTACATGTATCAACTTAGTTTGCTTGCAAAGATTTTTTTATTTTTTTTTTATTTTTTGAGTAGAAATTATCGTTTTAATTATAATGCATAGTCCATTTAATTACACGATGAACATAAATCCCTTTTTCCTGAGTTCAATACCAAACACTTAAAGATGCTCCACCGCCGACAGAGCATAAATGATATTCATCATTCGAACAATAATTTGTGTTTGATCGTGTATATATATGCCTAATTAACACAAAAAATAATATAAAATAACTTATTTCGCCTTTAATGCATGCGCAATCACTACTTCATTTCATATAGAATATAGTGCCACGGAATTTTTTCGGGATGCAATTAATTATTTTTCATATTTTTAACTTGAAGTAAAATTAGAAGCTCAAACTTTTCAATGGTGGTAATGGTGTAAAGTAAGTAACTTTTGTAACAGAAGAAAAATACTAAATCGTCTGCTCCTGTTTTTGATAGTGAAAAAATACCATTTGTCAGCGGTGGAGCATCTTTAATGCCATGTTTTTGTGATAGAGTGAAACATACCATATTTCTTTCAAGCCTAACCGGAAGTAACAGAAGAAGACTAATATAGGCAATATGCCTGTTGTCTTATTCTTTTGACAATATAATGTATATGTATACTCTGTATTTATGTATATTTGTATTGTTAATAAAATATTTCTGAAATATAGTATATATACCTTGCAATACAAGCCCTTCACAGGCCCGATTCGAAGCGAAATGGCTACAGTAAAGCTGGGTGTGTTCTATGGTGTCTTTGATGGCACAGGCAGTTATTTGGTGTCTTCGGCGGCATGCTTCAGTGATAATAGCACTTAAAAAAGGGCAACAGTTCCAATATATAAGAAGACACAACAGGAACATACTGCAGTCTCGCAAAACATGCACCTCACATTTCACACACACTACATAGTACATACTGCATACATTGAAGGCCATCCTTAAATGACCATGGCTGTTAATAGGATGTTAAAATAATCAATTTACAAACAATAATCCTCTCTCATCAGTACAGAGATTACCTCCCTTTGATTATAGGCGTAAATCACACCCCAAAAGTGATCTGTATGCAAGCTACAATATATATATACAATGTACATGTATATGTAGTAATGATACAAATATCTTGTTCTGTCTCCATGTTTCTGATGGTTTCTGATTTTCAGGTTGGTGTCAGGATCAGGTGATATCAAACTAACCAAGGATGGCAATGTTCTTCTCCACGAAATGGTAAATAAACCACACAACTTGACAGAATATATTACAGTGTTAATCATAAAGTCTATGACAATGGTGCATATTAAAACTAACTAATTATTTTCAAGTGTTAACATTCAGTGTGCCACTATCTTATCTTATTAGTGTGGACTCTGTCTCTCAGATCCCAAATGCTCCAAACGATTCAGTTTCCATGGTGTTAAATAAATCATCATCGCTTGATGTATATTAAAAAATGAATGTTAAAACACCCAATTTAATTAAGATATTAATGCTTTCTATTACAGCAAATTCAGCACCCAACTGCCTCCTTGATTGCCAGAGTAGCAACTGCTCAGGACGACATCACTGGGGATGGAACAACATCTAACGTCCTGATCATCGGAGAACTGCTGAAACAGGCTGATCTCTATGTCTCCGAGGTATTATCATGAAACATTTCAGTTTATTTCATAATCACATAAAACACAATTTTAATGAATTTGTAATTTAATTAATGTTAGAAATCATCAAATTCTACAATGTAGAGACTTAAACCTCATGTTTCAAGATGTACCAGGTAATAAAATCGGCCATATTAAAAAAAAACCAATGCAATGGTGGAGAGAAAAAAATAATTTTTTCTTGATATAAGAATAAAACGCAGACATGTGATATCTACTGTGCATAAAATCTTTTAATTTAACTGTTTTGTTTACTAATCTTCTTTACTTTTCTAGGGACTTCACCCAAGGATCATTGCTGAAGGCTTTGAATTGGCGAGGAATAAGGCATTACAGGTCTGTTTACAAATAAAAAGGTTTTATAACGAAAGAAACTTGTTAGATGAAATGCTACACAGAATATGTGATAACAGTACATGTCATAGATAACAAAGTCAAATGTCTTAGGTGTGTCAGCATTTTAGATTTTTATATCTGTTGTGTATTGTTGTCATGGTTTGTGTTGTCATGGTTTCAGGTATTGGATGAGGTCAAGGTCAAACGTGAAGTGGATCGTGACACATTGATCCAGGTGGCACGGACTTCACTCCGTACTAAGGTCTACAACGATTTGGCTGATCTCCTCACAGAGGTGAGAGTAACTTGCATACATATTCAC
>SAYR01017606.1:767099-834325 GCA_004382745.1 Argopecten irradians irradians | reverse complement strand
GTGAATATGTATGCAAGTTACTCTCACCTCTGTGAGGAGATCAGCCAAATCGTTGTAGACCTTAGTACGGAGTGAAGTCCGTGCCACCTGGATCAATGTGTCACGATCCACTTCACGTTTGACCTTGACCTCATCCAATACCTGAAACCATGACAACACAAACCATGACAACAATACACAACAGATATAAAAATCTAAAATGCTGACACACCTAAGACATTTGACTTTGTTATCTATGACATGTACTGTTATCACATATTCTGTGTAGCATTTCATCTAACAAGTTTCTTTCGTTATAAAACCTTTTTATTTGTAAACAGACCTGTAATGCCTTATTCCTCGCCAATTCAAAGCCTTCAGCAATGATCCTTGGGTGAAGTCCCTAGAAAAGTAAAGAAGATTAGTAAACAAAACAGTTAAATTAAAAGATTTTATGCACAGTAGATATCACATGTCTGCGTTTTATTCTTATATCAAGAAAAAATTATTTTTTTCTCTCCACCATTGCATTGGTTTTTTTTTAATATGGCCGATTTTATTACCTGGTACATCTTGAAACATGAGGTTTAAGTCTCTACATTGTAGAATTTGATGATTTCTAACATTAATTAAATTACAAATTCATTAAAATTGTGTTTTATGTGATTATGAAATAAACTGAAATGTTTCATGATAATACCTCGGAGACATAGAGATCAGCCTGTTTCAGCAGTTCTCCGATGATCAGGACGTTAGATGTTGTTCCATCCCCAGTGATGTCGTCCTGAGCAGTTGCTACTCTGGCAATCAAGGAGGCAGTTGGGTGCTGAATTTGCTGTAATAGAAAGCATTAATATCTTAATTAAATTGGGTGTTTTAACATTCATTTTTTAATATACATCAAGCGATGATGATTTATTTAACACCATGGAAACTGAATCGTTTGGAGCATTTGGGATCTGAGAGACAGAGTCCACACTAATAAGATAAGATAGTGGCACACTGAATGTTAACACTTGAAAATAATTAGTTAGTTTTAATATGCACCATTGTCATAGACTTTATGATTAACACTGTAATATATTCTGTCAAGTTGTGTGGTTTATTTACCATTTCGTGGAGAAGAACATTGCCATCCTTGGTTAGTTTGATATCACCTGATCCTGACACCAACCTGAAAATCAGAAACCATCAGAAACATGGAGACAGAACAAGATATTTGTATCATTACTACATATACATGTACATTGTATATATATATTGTAGCTTGCATACAGATCACTTTTGGGGTGTGATTTACGCCTATAATCAAAGGGAGGTAATCTCTGTACTGATGAGAGAGGATTATTGTTTGTAAATTGATTATTTTAACATCCTATTAACAGCCATGGTCATTTAAGGATGGCCTTCAATGTATGCAGTATGTACTATGTAGTGTGTGTGAAATGTGAGGTGCATGTTTTGCGAGACTGCAGTATGTTCCTGTTGTGTCTTCTTATATATTGGAACTGTTGCCCTTTTTTAAGTGCTATTATCACTGAAGCATGCCGCCGAAGACACCAAATAACTGCCTGTGCCATCAAAGACACCATAGAACACACCCAGCTTTACTGTAGCCATTTCGCTTCGAATCGGGCCTGTGAAGGGCTTGTATTGCAAGGTATATATACTATATTTCAGAAATATTTTATTAACAATACAAATATACATAAATACAGAGTATACATATACATTATATTGTCAAAAGAATAAGACAACAGGCATATTGCCTATATTAGTCTTCTTCTGTTACTTCCGGTTAGGCTTGAAAGAAATATGGTATGTTTCACTCTATCACAAAAACATGGCATTAAAGATGCTCCACCGCTGACAAATGGTATTTTTTCACTATCAAAAACAGGAGCAGACGATTTAGTATTTTTCTTCTGTTACAAAAGTTACTTACTTTACACCATTACCACCATTGAAAAGTTTGAGCTTCTAATTTTACTTCAAGTTAAAAATATGAAAAATAATTAATTGCATCCCGAAAAAATTCCGTGGCACTATATTCTATATGAAATGAAGTAGTGATTGCGCATGCATTAAAGGCGAAATAAGTTATTTTATATTATTTTTTGTGTTAATTAGGCATATATATACACGATCAAACACAAATTATTGTTCGAATGATGAATATCATTTATGCTCTGTCGGCGGTGGAGCATCTTTAAGTGTTTGGTATTGAACTCAGGAAAAAGGGATTTATGTTCATCGTGTAATTAAATGGACTATGCATTATAATTAAAACGATAATTTCTACTCAAAAAATAAAAAAAAAATAAAAAAATCTTTGCAAGCAAACTAAGTTGATACATGTAATTAATAGAGTGAATGCAGACCACATTTCCAACAAGCCTTAAATGAAGAAATACATGCTTCAATATTTTTTTATATAGAACTACTCATTCACGCTCATTCCTTTCCATTCATACTAGAATGTTATATAAATTTATTTAAGGATTAACTTGAATAGATTTTTTATGTTATGGAGATATAACACAAAAATCTGAGTGTACTCTCATCATAAACCGCTTCGCGGTTTATTTAGAGTACACTCAGATTTTTGTGTTATATCTCCATAACATAAAAAATCTATTCAAGTTAATCCTTAAATAAATTTATATAACATTCTAGTATGAATGGAAAGGAATGAGCGTGAATGAGTAGTTCTATATAAAAAAATATTGAAGCATGTATTTCTTCATTTAAGGCTTGTTGGAAATGTGGTCTGCATTCACTCTATTAATTACATGTATCAACTTAGTTTGCTTGCAAAGATTTTTTTATTTTTTTTTTATTTTTTGAGTAGAAATTATCGTTTTAATTATAATGCATAGTCCATTTAATTACACGATGAACATAAATCCCTTTTTCCTGAGTTCAATACCAAACACTTAAAGATGCTCCACCGCCGACAGAGCATAAATGATATTCATCATTCGAACAATAATTTGTGTTTGATCGTGTATATATATGCCTAATTAACACAAAAAATAATATAAAATAACTTATTTCGCCTTTAATGCATGCGCAATCACTACTTCATTTCATATAGAATATAGTGCCACGGAATTTTTTCGGGATGCAATTAATTATTTTTCATATTTTTAACTTGAAGTAAAATTAGAAGCTCAAACTTTTCAATGGTGGTAATGGTGTAAAGTAAGTAACTTTTGTAACAGAAGAAAAATACTAAATCGTCTGCTCCTGTTTTTGATAGTGAAAAAATACCATTTGTCAGCGGTGGAGCATCTTTAATGCCATGTTTTTGTGATAGAGTGAAACATACCATATTTCTTTCAAGCCTAACCGGAAGTAACAGAAGAAGACTAATATAGGCAATATGCCTGTTGTCTTATTCTTTTGACAATATAATGTATATGTATACTCTGTATTTATGTATATTTGTATTGTTAATAAAATATTTCTGAAATATAGTATATATACCTTGCAATACAAGCCCTTCACAGGCCCGATTCGAAGCGAAATGGCTACAGTAAAGCTGGGTGTGTTCTATGGTGTCTTTGATGGCACAGGCAGTTATTTGGTGTCTTCGGCGGCATGCTTCAGTGATAATAGCACTTAAAAAAGGGCAACAGTTCCAATATATAAGAAGACACAACAGGAACATACTGCAGTCTCGCAAAACATGCACCTCACATTTCACACACACTACATAGTACATACTGCATACATTGAAGGCCATCCTTAAATGACCA
The DNA here is from genome assembly GCA_004382745.1 of Argopecten irradians irradians. NCBI lineage: Eukaryota > Metazoa > Mollusca > Bivalvia > Pectinida > Pectinidae > Argopecten > Argopecten irradians. The sequence goes on along the minus strand of SAYR01017606.1, from coordinate 830,585 downwards.
TGGCTGTTAATAGGATGTTAAAATAATCAATTTACAAACAATAATCCTCTCTCATCAGTACAGAGATTACCTCCCTTTGATTATAGGCGTAAATCACACCCCAAAAGTGATCTGTATGCAAGCTACAATATATATATACAATGTACATGTATATGTAGTAATGATACAAATATCTTGTTCTGTCTCCATGTTTCTGATGGTTTCTGATTTTCAGGTTGGTGTCAGGATCAGGTGATATCAAACTAACCAAGGATGGCAATGTTCTTCTCCACGAAATGGTAAATAAACCACACAACTTGACAGAATATATTACAGTGTTAATCATAAAGTCTATGACAATGGTGCATATTAAAACTAACTAATTATTTTCAAGTGTTAACATTCAGTGTGCCACTATCTTATCTTATTAGTGTGGACTCTGTCTCTCAGATCCCAAATGCTCCAAACGATTCAGTTTCCATGGTGTTAAATAAATCATCATCGCTTGATGTATATTAAAAAATGAATGTTAAAACACCCAATTTAATTAAGATATTAATGCTTTCTATTACAGCAAATTCAGCACCCAACTGCCTCCTTGATTGCCAGAGTAGCAACTGCTCAGGACGACATCACTGGGGATGGAACAACATCTAACGTCCTGATCATCGGAGAACTGCTGAAACAGGCTGATCTCTATGTCTCCGAGGTATTATCATGAAACATTTCAGTTTATTTCATAATCACATAAAACACAATTTTAATGAATTTGTAATTTAATTAATGTTAGAAATCATCAAATTCTACAATGTAGAGACTTAAACCTCATGTTTCAAGATGTACCAGGTAATAAAATCGGCCATATTAAAAAAAAACCAATGCAATGGTGGAGAGAAAAAAATAATTTTTTCTTGATATAAGAATAAAACGCAGACATGTGATATCTACTGTGCATAAAATCTTTTAATTTAACTGTTTTGTTTACTAATCTTCTTTACTTTTCTAGGGACTTCACCCAAGGATCATTGCTGAAGGCTTTGAATTGGCGAGGAATAAGGCATTACAGGTCTGTTTACAAATAAAAAGGTTTTATAACGAAAGAAACTTGTTAGATGAAATGCTACACAGAATATGTGATAACAGTACATGTCATAGATAACAAAGTCAAATGTCTTAGGTGTGTCAGCATTTTAGATTTTTATATCTGTTGTGTATTGTTGTCATGGTTTGTGTTGTCATGGTTTCAGGTATTGGATGAGGTCAAGGTCAAACGTGAAGTGGATCGTGACACATTGATCCAGGTGGCACGGACTTCACTCCGTACTAAGGTCTACAACGATTTGGCTGATCTCCTCACAGAGGTGAGAGTAACTTGCATACATATTCACTGTAATTAGAACTTCTTTCTGTATAAAACGCCCCTCCAATCTTCTGGAGAACAAGTTGAAATTGTTATATAAACTCCCCCATCCTAATTCAACACTATTGAACTTGTAGTCAAATATTTTTTACAGATTTTCTATCGTCCATGAAATTTAAAGTGAATAGTCGGGCAAAGAAAACCAGTCTAAATGCGTTCATTGGCCTTCCAAAAGTTCTCGCATGTTAATACGACGGTCAAGTTCTGCTTACGTTTCCCAGTTCTGACCATTGAAATAAAGAAAAGTTGAAAGCATTGAAAGCGAGGCTGCGTGGAAATGTAACCACGGACATAATCAGCCGGGAGGACGTTTTAGGATTCCTATACTTTAAATTAATTTCTATGTACGCAGAAAGATTTTGACGAGAAAGTTTATTTTTCTATTCCATAAGAAATGATACTGGATACATTCACACCATTTTTACCGACTTTAGCCATCCTTGCCCGACTGTTCACTTCAATCACACACAAAAATAAGTTGGTATTTACAGTATATGTTTTACTGATATAGCCAACGGCAGTTGATTGATGGAAGGCAAACTAAGATCCTCACTAATAACATATCAGCAAAACATGTCATTGAACAAGTGTTGTATTATTATATATCTCAATGATTCTATCATCCTCAGAGGATCATCTATCATTGTTAAAATGTTTTATGTGTAATTGTAGCATGTTGTTGATGCTGTCCTGGCCATCCAAAAACCCAACCAAGCCATTGACCTCCACATGGTGGAGATCATGGAGATGCAGCATAAAACCGACATGGATACCACGTAAGTGTTCCTCAAAGATGGTGTCTGAGACCTGGGAGTGGCCCTGATAATGGACTTGGAGGAAGATTTTCAAAATACTCTTTCTATAATGATTTTTAGTTTGGGGAGCAAATCATGGTGAATGAAAAGCCAAATACATTTGTGTTCAGTTAATGTTCAGTGTACTATCATTTGTTCTCCAACATTACCAAACTTTTAGTGACACTGCTAATCAACATTTGATAAAAGTAGCTAGAGAGCATGTTTACTGTATAAAAAAGTTAAAATGTTAGAATGTATAATGGTGTTATATTACAGTTTGGTGCGAGGTATTGTCATGGATCAGAATACGTACCTTTAGAATGTATAATAATATAATGTTACAGTTTGGTGCGAGGTATTGTCATGGATCAGAATACGTACCTTTAGAATGTATAATGGTGTTATATTACAGTTTGGTGCGAGGTATTGTCATGGATCATGGTGCCCGTCATCCAGACATGAAGAAACGCTCTGAGGATTGTTTCATCCTGACTTGTAACGTTTCACTGGAGTATGAAAAGACGTGAGTTAAGATTAACTAACCCTGTTTACACAATTTACGTTAGTAAATCAATATCCGATACTTTTCCCAAATTTTGTCAAGTGTTTTTTTAGCTATCAATTTTAAGTTCTTAGACTGTCCAATCTACAGTAAACATACATGTTTTGGTGGATTTTTTTTTTTTTTTAATCTTTTCATGTCAGGCATTTTGCACTAAACGTGATTGCTCTAATAGCATTTCTTCTGTGTCTTGTATTTTTGTGTCTTGTTTATATAGCAATTACTCTGTGAATTCAATTTTTTCACATCACAAACCTGTTCAAAAGCAATTTTGCGTTAAAATTTCATAAGCAAAAACAGTATGTTTACAGTAGATATAAATGTTAACAGAAGTCCCAGTTAGAGCAGATAGATTATTGTTTCATCCTTCTTATTTAAAAGCTCTTAGAATTTATCTTTATTCTATGATTTAGTAGAAAATATGTATGGTAAAAGAATGGAGAAAATTACATTACATCTTTGATTATGCTAGGTTGACACTATGTTCCCGGCGGCCACGGCAGCCCCATTTCAGGCTACCGTGGACAAAACGTGGTGACCGCGAGACAACGTGAGACAACGCAGAAGGACGTGATAGACAAATGTGAGCGGTCGTGATTACCGTGGATGCCGTGCCAGATTTTTAAACTGTCAAAAAATTTGCCACGGCAGTCACGGTACAGATGGTGAACGCCACAGGACGTAATAAAATGGGATTGACGTAACAAAACGTAACAGTGCGTACGAGGCTGTAACAGAACTTCAAGACGGTCCGTGGTGGAACGGGCAGCAAGCACGTGCCCCGGAATCTCACGGTGATTTCAAGTTTTGTGACGTTCTGTTGCGTTTTTTCCACGTTTTATCACGGTTGATGCAGATTGGCTGCACGTTTTGTGCCGTTTTGTCCAGGTTTGTCAAGGTATGGCAAGCCAAGGTGGATGAAAACCGTTTTGATGCGTTCTGTCAAGGCATCTCACGACTTGTAGCGGTTGAAAGTCCGACGTGATACGGCTTGTTACGTCTGATTACGGTGTTACGTTGCAAGCTAAATATGATGGAGTATCATTGCCTGGCCTGGAACATATTTGCTACTTCATTGAATTATTTGAATTAATAAATAGAAATAGTCATTATCAAACATATTTAAACCCTCAAATTATACCAAAGCTATTATTGCAAAAGGCAGATTAAATGAGTACAGAAAAAATATTTGCGTAGAAATACTTGGCTATAATAAATATATATTTATGCCAAATATGTTTTTAACAAATTTTGTAATTAAAACGTGTTTGAAAGTACATTTTCGGCAATAAATATTGGTTCAGTTGCTCCAAAAAGCCCGGTATCAGACTTTTATCCTAGTAAGCCTTGGCGGACCGTGAAAAACGTATCGGAGTTCGATCAAAACGTGTAAAACGTAGCAGACCTCATCAGATTGTTACAGGTCAGGAGAGAACGTAGTGGTATCCTTGATAGACCGTGCTAAAGCCGTAGTGTACCTTTAACCTCCGGGAACAGCACTTTCCCCTTTATCCACGGTCCACCACGTAATCCGTAAAAGACCGTAGCAAAACTTCATAAGACCTACCTCAACTTGAATACAGATACAAAAATAGCCAAAATTCCACGGCGCACCACGTTTCGAGTAAAAGGGGCTGCCGTGGTCGCCGGGAACATAATGTAAACCTAGCATTAATAAAGATGAAAAACTTGATTGTTTCTCATGTGACTTTTTCTCTGTCTGTAGTGAAGTGAACTCCACATTCTTCTACAAGACTGCTGCTGAACGTGAAAAGTTGGTGAAGGCCGAAAGGGAATTCATTGATGAGAGAGTCCGCAAAATTATCGCTCTGAAGAAACAAGTGTGCGCTGGAAATAACTGTGGCTTTATCGTCATTAACCAGAAGGTAATGTACAAAAAACCAGGTCACTAATACTATAGATATGAGTGTTCAGTTTCAAGCTGTTCTTTTCTTCATCTTTGTGTATGAATTGCTTATATTTGGTATCAAATTCATTTGTGCCATAACTGGTATTATTTTAAAACTACGATTAGGTTTCATTATATCCAGCTTCGATAATATGAAGATTAGATTGACAGGATAATATTTAAGTAATACCTGGACTATAAATGAAACTGGAGTAATATGTCTTTGCAAATTACAGAGTTACCTCTCTTGCGGGTAGATATCCATTGTGACGTCATCATTTTGTGAGCAAGGGCAGATAACTGTAATATGCAAACAAAAAAACTACATAATAATGCTTGTTATAGAAGTTGTGGTTTATCATTTCTAGGGCATTGATCCCTTGTCCCTAGACATGATGGCTAAGGAAGGCATTGTTGGACTCAGGAGAGCCAAGAGGAGAAACATGGAGAGGTGAGGTGTTCATAGAATTGAGTGTAACATTCTTAAGAGAGATTATAATTTATAGATGTATTCTCGATATAAGATGAATGAAGTGGGTCATAAATATGAATTCAAATTATTGCTCAAAAAACTGGTTTCGGCAGACTTAATTTAATATAGAAGTGTACTTCCTTGTTCGTGAATAATTCTGAATATTGTCTATGGAGGTGAAGCCTATCTATAACCTGTTTGCCCCAGCCTTATGATGTGTTAATATATTTGATATGTGTTGTTACAGACTTGCCCTGGCCTGTGGTGGTACGGCTATGAACTCTGTAGATGATCTGACACCAGACAGCCTTGGATATGCTGGTCTTGTTTATGAACAGGTCCTGGTGAGTACACTGCTGTACAACACATCAGATGGAGAGATCAAGTGTGTTGTTTCACATTCGATACTATATCTCCATGTGTTTCTTATGATAGAGAGAGAAACAGTATAGGTTTTAGATGCACTGAGAAAACTTGAATGTGTATTTCTCACGATGCTGAAGAAACCTATCTCTTGGTTTCTGTGGATGGTTCATGTTCAGTAAGCTAGCTACAACCTAGTATAAAATACCTCAAAATGATCAGAGGGTTATGGCTGTATTTCACTATCTCCTTAATTTGGTAGATTGACCACACCACATCCTAGATAAATGCATTAATACTTGATACAGAGTTGTAGATAGTAAACACTGTTTTCTAAATGTGAAATTTCAGCCATTCAATGTCTTTTTTTTCTCTCATTTGATCCTGAAATTTGGTATTTGTGTACTTATGGCAATATAGTTCTCAGAACACTCATTCAGTTTTACTAGAATTTGTTTTGTTGAGGGGCTGCCTTGGCAGCTGTGTCCTGACATATTACTACAAGCCCTTCACCTCAACACATTCAGTTTTACTAGAATTTGTTTTGTTGAGGGGCTGCCTTGACAACTTTGTCCTGACATATTACTACAAACCCTTCACCTCAACACATTCAGTTTCATTAGAATTTGTTTTGTTGAGGGGCTGCCTTGACAACTGTGTCCTGACATATTACTACAAGCCCTTCACCTCAACACATTCAGTTTTACTAGAATTTGTTTGTTGAGGGGCTGCCTTGACAACTGTGTCCTGACATATTACTACAAGCCCTTCACCTCAAAACATTCAGTTTTATTAGAATTTGTTTTGTTGAGGGGCTGCCTTGGCAACTGTGTCCCGACATATTACTACAAGCCCTTCACCTCAAGGTCACAAGGTTTGAATACTATAGTACTGGTACTGACTGCTGATTGGTGGTTTTTCTCTGGGTACTTTTACTTTCCTCCACCATCTCAACATGGTACGTCCTTAAATGACCCTGGCTGTTAATAGGATGTTAAACTAATCAAACCAAATTGTTTTGTTGTTATAGGGAGAAGACAAGTACACCTTTGTGGAGGAATGCAAGAACCCAGCATCAGTGACCTTGGTACTGAAAGGCCCCAATAAACACACCCTGACCCAGATCAAGGACGCAGTGAGGGATGGACTTAGGGCCGTCAAAAATGCAATTGAAGATGGTAGGTTATGCGTTATGGTAGACAGCTGGTATTGTATTTATTTTACCGTAGCTTTTTAATAAAAGAAAGGAACTAGCAGGAAAATTCATAGATTTTATACAAACAGTGTCATATAGCAAGCTCAGGCCCCAGGTTTTTCTAAACATTCCTTAGCTTAAGAAATTCTCTTTAACTTAAAAACTTCTCCATAGGAAAACATTACAGAAGTAAAGGGGGGGGGGGAATCTTGAGCCGAAAAGTTTCCATAGCTTCTGTATTGCCTTCCTATTGGAAATTCTTAGTTAAGGAATGTTCATGAAACTAGGTTCTGGCACGGTATGAAAGGTCATTGCCTTTTAATGGAGGTGGAGTTATTTTTGTCGCAGACATTTGTAACCTTTACTGGAATACTTTATTGGATATTTGCATTTGTGGAATGCCTTAACTGTGAAATGCAAGCAGAAAATATCCTTTCTATAACTTACCAGGCAAGCTTTAGGTAAGACTAACAAGTATCATCTGAAGTCTTAAACATTAAGCATTTATATTATCATTGAGTTTTTAACTTTTGCTTTCTATACTTACAGCTTGTGTTATCCCTGGAGCTGGAGCTTTTGAGATCGCAGCTTACCAGGAGCTGATGAAATACAAGAGTGAAGTAAAGGGACGAGCCCGTTTAGGTAATATAATCTGTTGTGTTGTCTGGAACCTTGATATATAGAGGACCCTAGCCATTGTAGTGGTGGTAGTGGCTAATGGTTCTGAAACTCACATGGCCGACAGAAAAAAAATGAAAAGCCTACTGGGTTTTAATTTTCACAAATCCCAGTATATTTAAAACAAATAAATATAAAAAGATGAGTGGTTTGTCACTCAAAATATATTCTCCTCTTGTGTGTTTGATTTATTATAGAATTCATGTGCAATTGAAAAAATGTCGCATATATATATGGAAACAGTAATTACCATACTTTTGCCCAACCGATAACAAGGAGACAAAATAGAATACCATAGATTGTTTTCCTGTGTGATTTAATTTTGTGTACATCACTTTTGATTAAAAAAAACCAGAACTGATCACTGCCAAGTAAAAATAGTAAAATTTGATCATCACTGAATAAAAATAACAAAATTAGATCATCACCAAATATTAAAAATAAATAAATAAAAAAGAAAGAAAGAAAAAAGCAAAATTTGATCACCACCAAATATTAAAAAAAGAAATAATGATAATAAATAAATTAAAAAAAAAAAATGAAAGAAAAAAAGCAAATTTGATCACCAAACAGTTTTATACAGAGGTATATGAATATATGATACCCCATTGTCTCTAAATTTGAAATCAAATCACACCAAAGAAAGGCTGCAACCATGAAAATGTGAAATGAGTGGTTGTATACGAAAATGTTGGTTACATAACTTCGACAAGGGCAAAAGAGCTACTTAACTGTAACTCACAAAATTGAATTGCAGTGAAAATGTCTTTTAGCAGGAAAATCCAAAATTAAGTCGTAATGAAACAAAATTGTTAACTGTACTGAATTTTCAAAAACATAGTTTAGTCTATCTGTAAGTATCTTTAGGACATTGAACATACGATTTGTTCTTTACTTCACAGGTGTACAAGCCTATGCCGATGCTCTGCTAATCATTGTGAAAGTTCTAGCGGTCAACTCAGGACTGGATCCCCAGGAGTCTATAGTAAAACTACAGGAGGAGTATACAGACCCAACTCAGGCTGTAGGGCTCGACATCAAAACAGGTACCAGTAGTTCAGTTATAAGTTCAGTTGGCAGTGTCACTGGGAGGAAATTTGATATAAGAACATGTGAATATAGATGAAAGAAAAATATTCAAATTTCCCATAACTGCAAGAACAGTATATATTACTGATATAATACTCTCAGTATTTCGACTGTGTCAGACAGTCTTCATCTGTCAGATTGTACTTCTATTCAAAAGAATTTTTTTTAATCAGAAAAAAAACCCATTAATTATGATATTATTAGCAAAAATTTCTGTTTTCCTTATCCTTGCTGTCTTAGATTTTACGGATGAATTTCAAATGTTTTAGTTTATAATAGTTTATTTGTAATTGGACTTTATGGATGAATTTCAAATGTTGTAATTAGTTTGTAATTGGATTTTATGTATAAGTTGTTTACTATTTTACAGGGGAAGCCTTAATACCCATTGATTCCGGTATCATAGACAATTATAGAGTAAAGAAACAACTCCTCCACTCCTGGTAAGTCGTGAAATAATATATAAAAATAATGATAATATATTAGGTTAACAACCAATATTATGGTTTTATTTTCACATGTTTTTTTGGTTCATATACCCCACCTACTTCACCTACCCCTTTATACAAGTGGGGAAATTACACAACTACGAAAGAGACTTTTCACCGTGTACATTTACCCTGCACAAATATTTCCTGTATATATGAAATATGTTGAAAAAAGTTTATCAGAATTATTTATTTGTCTGCAAGAAAATGATAACTGTAAAATGTTTACATATGTAAATCGCGAAATTAAAGACTCGTGAATACATTCTCATTTACAGTTAAAGCATAATTTTACCTTATGTAATCAAACTTGTATAAATTGAAAGGATATCTTTTGTTTTCCACCAAACTTAACATTAATAAAATAAAAATTTCAAAAGGGATATGTGGATAAATCAAAGTTTTACAAAATGTTTGCGAATTAGACTATAAACAAAAAAATTGATTTGAGCTGTTTTGAGTTTTGACAAAAGCGACATCCTGCGAAACGGTAAAAATATCAACCCCACGAAATTAATTGGCTATACAGGAAAACTTTTTTTTTTTAAAGGTAATAGAAAAATGACTTAATTAATTCACTTGTATGTTCTACAATATTTTGAAATGGTATTAAATCTAACTTTGTTTCAATGTTTTGTTTTACAGTACGGTAATAGCCACTAACCTTCTCCTTGTGGATGAGATAATGCGAGCAGGAATGACATCACTAAAGGGATCTTAGCTGTTTGATAGGTGTCACCTCTCCTGTGTTTGTTTCTATTGCTTTGTAATTTATACATTCATAATATAATGTCTTCATAGTTTCATATTTGGACCAAATCAAAAGATAAAAAGAAGACTCTAAGGATTCACATAAAACTAATATTTTTCCTTTAAGATTGCATTTAAAATCTGTTTTGGATTTCTTTTTAAAAGATAATCACTAAAAAAAGGATTTTTACCATACAGACAATGTTTTTCTAAGTCTGAAGCAGAATTCTATATCTTCAGTAAGAAAATTATGTGTACAACATACTAAAGACTATATCTAATACAGAGTATGTATCTTTATCAAAGTGCTAGTTATGATCAAAATTGAACAAATGAAATGAAGCATTATTACCTTGCTACTGTCACGTGTGTTTATATTAAATATTTACTTTCATTCAAGTACTTATTTTTCTTCTGTTGTCTTTGACTTCAAAATCCTGAATTTACACGACTATTGTACATCTTATTCAACTGATTGGTCAATGTCATCTTTTTATCCCACCATCTTTCTTGATGATTGGCTATTCAATGAAGGGATTCATCTCTTATGCTTACTGTAAACCACTTTCTTTCACGTGCTATTTACTTTTGCGAATTTCATGATCCAAGTTAGTTCGCAAAAGTTTATCTTCAAATTGTATCATCTGCAACAGGAATTTCCATTAAATTTTTCAATCCACGAATTTTTATCTTCCTGAACTTGTTTTGTTGTGAAAATCACGAAATTTGATAGCCACAAAAGAATACTGGTATACAGTATTGCAACTTGGGCCACAAATCTGAATATGAAGTTCCCCTACATGTATTCAGTATTTCAAAGGAATAGAGAAAAAGATTCTTCATTCCATTGACAGATATTTCTCTGTTGGGCACCAGGATCCCTCTGAGAAGTACATGTAGTGGTACCTGACTAATGAACCAGAGAAACTAACCTGGTATTGGTTTGGTCTGTTTAATTTTACGTCCTATTAACAGCCAGGGTTGTAAGGACTTGCCAGGTTTGGTGGTTAAAGAAAACCAAAGTATGTGGAGAAAAACCATCGATCAGAACCAGGCAACTGGATTTGAACTTGCGACGCAGAAGTAGAAGGCTTCTGGTATTTTTATTCTGTTACATAACCACGAAGCAAAATATGACATAAATGTATTGTCCTACATTCCTTATGAAACATATAACAAGAAATATTTGCAAATTCCACGACATTGTTAAGTATTTTGATTGATTCTGTTGAAATTCCAAATCGTTGATCAATACGATTAAGCTGGTATAACATGTATGCTGTACTCATACCCGATCCAAAGTCACGTACGTTAAAAAATGCAATACATAACCACAGAGGAGTTGATAAAAATTATTTTTAGACAAGAACATGTATTTAATAAGGTACACACACTACTGTAAGAGCGATTTGAGTAGTTCTAGACAATTTTTTTTTTACTACACTGGCAAGGGCCAGGGTTCGGCATAGAAGACATCAGACTACAATGTGTAATGGCGGACAGTAAGCTAGTTAGAACATTTCACATGCATTTCATTACAGTGGGCTTTTCTGGCATATCACAGTAAAACCAACTAATCTAATTTCTATTAGAAGTGGTGTATTTCCGATATACATATGTATGTGCAAATTTTTATGTACTCTTAGACTGAATTGTCCCTTTAACTACATGTACTCGGCCACCGCTATGGCAAGCCAATTTACTTTTATTTCCGATACTAGAAATTTAATTCCGATATCACCGCTATGGCAAGCCAAGTTACTTTTATTTCCGATATTAGAAATTTAATTCCGATATCGGAATTAATAGAATAAAAAGTAACTTGGCCGACACCACGGCCCCAATGAACCGGATAATCACAAGTAGCGCAATAAATCTTACTGTTCCTACTCTTGGCCCTACATATTACTTGGTACATGTACTAGCAAGAGAAATCAATCCTAAGTAAGTGATGTAGACGTTAATTACATGTTCCTGTGTATATGGAGTCAATCCTTAGTAATCGTCTGCCTCGAGATCTGATGTCAACTGAACCGTTTGTAGCTACCATCGAGTTCATACCATTGATTCATACAAACCAATCGCTGAAAAATCGGCATTGAACTTGATTTAGACCAAGGACGTATTATGTTTAGACAACTTGTCAAAACCCACCGTTGGCTAATCTAGATCGCCATGTTACCCCGGCATTATTGTAGTATTACATTTTCCTTCTTAATTTATAGTCATTAAATCCTGTATAATCTGATAACCTGGTTATACCGGTCAAAGATCCTGGCCCATGTGACATCCGGTTCAGACAAGTTTCACTCTATAAATATATAACTGTTATATATCAGTAATTTACCGTGTCCTATGAGCAGCCATTTTCACGCTATATTTGTAAAAACGATGCAAAAAATAATGATATTTTGAAAATGAAACATCGGAAGACAATTTCATATCGTTACACCAAATTCTACTGGCAGGGCGTTTAAATTGTATCTGTTATTACTGAAAGCCTGTGTCCTGTTTTCAGGAGAAAAAAGGTCGAAACCATGGAGCAAACAATCACGTCGCCATTCTGCAAATTAGTTAGATGACGTCATCGCTATTGTTAAACTCGGATTTCAGAGAGCCTAATAATAGAACTGGAACTGAACGGTAGTATCATAGAGCCTGTAACACTCTAGGGGTTAAGCATTGATGTCACTATTTTTTTTAACTTCGTTGGAGTATGAAATACATTTTGTTTGCAAACTGTGTGAATCCGCGTAGCGGATTCTCACACAAGTTTGCAAACAAAATTTATTTTATAACCCGATGAAGTCGTCTGCAGTATTTGGCAACATTTTCCTTCCGGTTAAGTTGCCCATGCCCAGCTTGTTTGTATGTACACGGAGTTTTTGACCAAATTACATTACACGTAACAATGTTTTCTTTATAATGCAAAAATTAAAAAATAATAAGTCATTAGTGATCTTGCGATTCAAAACTTTTACATTTAGTAAAACATTGTGACTTGTGAGTTATGAAATTTCTGAAGCTTAATTATAGGTGGGACTTATTCAAGGCTACCATGCATGATCAACGTTTGGTAACATACGTGCCTGACTTTAATATTTTTGAATGAAAATAAGCTCATAAATTTCATTTATATATATATATAGGTATACGTGAACTTTTAACAAATGATATATTGGCAGAATAGATTCCGTCACACAAATTCTGTTGCAGAGGAGATTTTACTGACGGATAATTACTGCCGGATAAACTTGTGCTCTTTTATAAGATTTAATTTTCTTATTGATTTTGATAATTACTGAAGATATATCCACTTTGAATACGATTGAATGCGATAAATGGTGGAAGATGATCCGATCCTGTCCGATCGTGTCATTTGCGAGTGAAGACCATATCCCACAGGATGTATCCCACATGTGTACGGAGCTTTCGTTTATAGAGTTGGAGTGGTTCGACCTACATGCACTTGTTCCATTTTGTTTATGAATTAGTGACAGATTTTGTGATTTTATAATATTTTCAGACGAAATTTGCCAAAGGCCTTAGATGACTGTATCAAAATATACCAGTCCGTCAGTATCTATAATTGAGAGAATAACTTTTACAAACAGTACCAGTCGAATCGGTTGTTCCGCATAAACGAAGACATCCTGGGTTTTGCTCTATTTATATAATAGGCCAGTACCGTACACGTGTGATTCAAATAGAGAAGTGGAATAAAAACAGGTAAGCATATAGATCTATATGATTTCTGTAAAGTTATTCAGAGTCCTTAATTAGATTACACTAATGCTCCATGCAAATTATATAAACTGATCTTTTCTCGGCCCAAGCACAGGGCCTCGTTACTAATGATGATATATATAAGATAGGTCACGTCTGTTTACATACATAATGTATGTAAACAGACGTGACCTATCTTATATATATCATCATTAGTAACGAGGCCCTGTGGCCCAAGGGCATAGATGAAATACGTCACGGGCGCTGTTGGGCGACGAATGATTTTCATTTGATATCCGCCGGCCCAACCTCTGTCATGAGCTGATGAAGCTTGCAGGTTCGAGTGTTCACGAATTATTTTCAGCCGTGAGCGGGCCGTTATTACATGAAATGTCGTAATTTTTAATGGAAATTTACTTTTTTAATCTTTCGTCATTAAGCAAGAATTTACATTGATGTTTCATTTGAATCGATAAAACAAGAAGGGCACTATTTGTTGAGAAAACTGGTTTTTATTCTCGATACAAATAATAGGTGTCTCGCGTGGTGTTTAGTAGTATTTAAAGAGACAGTGACGAATCATTATCACTTATAAATCCTTGCTCGGCCCAACGAACGAATCCTTATCAGTTATAAATCCTTGCTCGACCCAACACTTCAAATGTTTCGACAGAAGATGATTGTTGCACGATGATCCGAGTGTTGTGTTATCTGCCCGAAATTTATATGTATTCGGCCTTAATGTACGTATGCTTTAGTTATGTAAAGTCGAGACAACTGACATGATCGCGTAGGAACGGACATGATTGTACGTAGGAAGAGAGGTTTGTGACACAAACGATTTGTCTATAGATTGGTTGTCCGAAATCCTGGCCGAAGCTGTATTACACCCCAGGCGTTGTGTGTACGTATATACATGTATACATTTACATGTAGTACCGATATATGGGCAATAAAGCATGGACCCATCTGGCCACGGGCAGCTGATTATTGCGATAACGAGCTTGAGTCGAGGCAGATCTAGAGCTGCCACGAATGATACAGCTAAACCTACTGTATGCCAGGTCTACCCTATGTATATAATGTCGCGTGGAACTTTAATTACACACGTAATCACATTGTAAGATATGTATACAGTATAGACAGATGAATTTATTTTAAAGGCCCACTACCTTTCATGAGCAAAACATAAAGGTTTCTTAAAAACATTAATAACGACAGAAAATATATACCGATGGCCTAAGATGAGGTTACAACACCAAACCAAATCCTTGACCAAAAATATGCTAGATTTCCTGCGTAATATATGACAACAGTGGCGAATCATTTCACTGTTTTGCCGTCTGACGCAATGATATTGATCAACAACCGCGCGATTTTCAGGGTGACGGCGGGAAACATAAAACGATCCGCGTTATGAAATTTAATATAGCATTTCATTTACTTTAATTAAATTTTTCAGAAGGTGATGATAAACCTTATTATAGTGGTAAGCCAATAACTTTTGCCGCTCTACAAATTATCAATTTTGTTTTACACTTCCGTTTCGGAAAGGTATAGTGGGCCTTTTTCTTACGCTGATAAGTTTTCTGTGTGATGTACGAAGTCAGGATATACATGGCCAAGTTGATAAAAAACAACAACATAAGCTTAGAAACAAGCCTAATATTTCGAATATAACTGCACTTTAGTGCATACTACCTAACATATTTTGTGTCAGTATCTTCCACGTACGGACCGTGTCTATAAATTAGGATATATATAGATGTTCAACGCGCTTCCCACGATGTAAACAAAACTCGTCAAATTCCGCACGAATATATCACCGAACATTTGTAAAACCTTCGGAGCTCTCTGAGTTACGTTAATATTCTAGCGAGTCTATGTAGCGGCACCTTGTGTGATCGACAACCAGAACAAACATTTGAACTTCTCTGAGTTTATCTTATGATAATTTGTTTGCAATAATTTCCCCACTGGTACCCTAAACATACATGTCATTTTCAACAACAAGAAGCCAATCAACATACGTAAATCATTTTGGCCAAAAAATCAAAGTGAATAGATTATTAGCTCACCTGGTCCGATGGACAAATATGAACTTGTGCGATATACCGTCGTCCGTCCGTCAACAATCGACTTCTTCTTCATAACCACTGGTCGGAATTCTATCATTAGACTGGTAGCATCATTATGAGACACTGACTGAATACTGTACAAATGATCGGACTGAGAGCCCCCAACCTCAGCCCCAACCCCTCGGGGGGCCTGACGGGTGGGTCCAAAAGAGTCAATTTGGCTATTTCCATACAAACGACTTCTCTGAAACTAAGCATTGGAAAACACCCATATCGCATTTGTAGCATCTTATGGGATGGGGATTCAAAATTGTGCAAATGGTTAGGCAGGGCCAAAAGGGCCAATTTAACTATTTCCATATAAACGACTTCTCTGAATTCCAGGGGCCTGAAGGGCGGGGCAAAAATTAAGGGGTCAGACTCAATCTGGTGATTTTCATGTAAACTACTTCTCTGAAAGTTAGTATTGAATATTGAGTTATTCTAATCGATCATTACCGTCCTTCATTAGAGATTGATCGTATACACAGACGGTTACGTGGGTACATGGGCCTAACTTTTAGGTGCGACTTACAAATGTATTTACCAGTGCGACTTATATGTATACGAAAACTGAAAAAATCGTAAAAAAAAGCCTTTGCTGCTTATACGCAGGTGCGACTAAATGCCCGGAAAATACGGTAACACTCATAGTCATATGGTATTGATAACATCATTATAAGCATGGGGTAAATTTTGCTCGTTTTTATTGTAAGAATTATTAAAACAAGAGGCCCAGAGGGCCTGTATCGCTCACCTGGTTTGTAATGCCAAGTAATGTTCTGAATACAGGTTTATTGTTTCTTTTCTGAAGGAATTTAAATATTTACCTCGAATTTCCCTATTTGGCCTACTCTTCCTGCTCCAGGGGGCCAGAGCCAAAATGTATACAAATTCTTATCCAAGCTGAACTCTATGACTAATATCGGTAAGGATTTACCTCTATTTCCCCTATTAGACCTCGACCCTCCTGACCCCGGGGTCAGAGCCAAAATTCATACAAACTCTGATCCCCTTCCCCAGAGGATGTTTCTGGCCAAATTTGGTTACAATACATGTAGAACTCTATGACTAGTAGCTATTTAAAGATGCTTCACCGCTGACAAATGGTATTTACAGGAGCAGACGATTTAGTATTTTTCTTCAGTTACACAAGTTACTTACTTTACACCATTACCGTCGTTGAAAAGTTTGAGTTTCTAATTTTACTTCAAGTTAAAAATATTAAAAATTAATTAATTGCATCCCGAAAAAATTCCGTGGCACTATATCCT
Organism: Argopecten irradians irradians; assembly: GCA_004382745.1. Taxonomy (NCBI): domain Eukaryota; kingdom Metazoa; phylum Mollusca; class Bivalvia; order Pectinida; family Pectinidae; genus Argopecten; species Argopecten irradians. Next base: position 813,766 of record SAYR01017606.1, on the reverse strand, counting down.
ATATGGAATGAAGTACTGATTGCGCATGACCCAAAGGCAAAATAAATTATTTCATATTATTTTTTGTGTTCATTAGACTTATGTATACACGATTAAGCACTTATTATTGTTCAAATGATGAATATCATTTAAGCTCTGTCGGCGGTGGAGCATCTTTAAAGCAAATGTTGACGGACGGACGCCGCGCTATGACATAAGCACACCGGCACTTCAGATCAGGTAAACTTAAATCCAGGTGAGCGATACAGGCCCTCTGTGCCTCTTGTTTATAACCATGTGGAATCTCTACTGGCAACAATATGGCAGGCGAATTCGAAGCGACCGATTATAATTGCTACCATAAGTCGTCGCCCAACGTTACGGTCATTTCGTAAACTCAAAGCGCTCGCGACGTATTCATCTAAAACCCCGAGTGACTTCTCGTCATGTACGTCCTTCACTCCACCTAAGGTAAGAATAAATTGACACTATTAGATAATCGTCGCCGTCGTTGTGACAACATCAAGTTGCGTTGTTGTCATTGACCTCTTGTTACTGTTGTTAATCTCATAACAATGCATGTTTCACAAAGGGAAAAAATCATGTGATAAACTCCATAGCAGATGGTTATCGGTTGTGTTAACTCATCCCAGTTTATAAACACATACGGCGCCTCTTATTGGTCAACTCCTTCATCTCTTGATCCCGATTGGCTTTCAACTTCAGACTCCTTTCTTTCATAACGCATATTCTTTTAGATAACATTGTATTGACTGTATAAGAGGTAGTTGCTAATTCAAAGTATTTATCAACATAATATTGACTCTCTATTTAGGAAATGTATTTATGCCATATGATGAGGTTGCAATTCCGTCTTTGCATATTACAGAGTTAGCTCCCTTGCGAGTAGGTAACGATTAACGACGTCATTATTTTGTGAGCGTTATTCACGTAATTTTCTCCGAAAAGTATGACGTTACTCTCGCGAACAATTTAACGTCACAATCAATACCTACCAACAAGGGCAGATAACTAATGTAATATGCAAATACAAAATAGAATCGTCCACCTCTTTAGGAGTGAAATATTAGAGAATCTCAACCTTGAGATAACTATCATTAGAGTGGGATTAATAGAGTCTTTCATCCCTTTTAGGAGACGTTCAGCCCGAGGGATTCTTAAGTTGTTGTTTGGCTATGACGAGTGTTTGACAGCTTCATAGTCCTATCCCGAGGATTGGGATCTCCTGCCTCACCCCGAAGAGGGCGAATGATTCTTTTTCTCAAGCAAACAAGTCTCGTGATTACCAGCTCATGTGCTATGCTATTGATCCCAATTTATTTTGAGATCAGTTTAAAATTCAAGCAAGCCACGCCAATGCCCATTTACACCTACAACGAACATTTCTCTGTTACAGAGTAACAGTCCTAACTTCTTTCCCAAAGATGGCTTTAGACAGCGATAGAGAGATGATGAATTCGCGGAAGGTGTCCAGGTTTTTGTCGCTACATCTTGATCATATGCATGCCATCGGATCTGATAATGCTGTTAAATGTAGGCGTTTGATGGGGTATCTACACGTGGCACGGATGGGAATATCCGGAGTGACCAAGTGTATCGGTACAGGCTCCAGGTCAGAAGGGTTATGTTTAGCTGGTTCAGATCAAGATACAATGATGGTAGTTGAAGAAGTGATTGTTGTACAACCAAACGACGAGTTATCAGCGAGAAATGTCAGTAAAACCATTCTGGTCATGGACAAAACGAACTGCAGGCCTGGATTTACAATGCTCAGACTTTACCAGTGTGGCGTGGTTGATACCTTCTACGTCCTGAACGCCATAACATATTTTAATGGATCCCGGTATTTGTCGAGTGTTGCCCACTGCAGAAATATGCAATTGCCGGATAGCTATCTTCACGGACCATGCTCATCCTTTGATCTTGGGAATATAGAGACTGATTATGCGATTTGTTTTCGCTGCCGGTCATGGCCATATGACCTGAGTGATTTCAGTAAGCGTACGAAGTATAGTGTTTGGCCGCCCAGATATCTTGTTGATGATATCGTTAAATATGGCTGCCACGTTGTTGCAATCGGTGACAAGCAATCTGATCTTTTTGCAATGCAATGGCGAATTTCGTTTTCACGTGGTGAAAAAATTCTTGTATGGTCGTTTAATCATGTGCAATTGAAAACGTATGCTTTATTGAAATTGTTCCTGAAAGAGTGTATTGAATGTGACCAGTCTATTAAAGGATTGCTCTGTTCCTACTTCATGAAGACAATAGTGTTTCTTGCAATAGAGCATTCGACTCGATCTTTATGGACAGACGAGAATTTTATTCAGTGTTTTTGGTATTGTTTCACCATACTATTGGAATGTGTTCAGACCGGATATCTGCCAAATTACTTCGTGCCTGCCCACAATATGTTCCTGCCTAACGTCACAGGTGACAACAGGATACGACTACTCCGTGTGCTGAGTAGATATCAGAGTATAGGGTACACCTGTGTGTTTGAGTGTCCTAGTATTCGGCCTTTACATAGAGCGTTAAAGGAAAGTCGTTCGTCGTATCCAATCCCAGGTGACTCAAGGTTGCGTGAATACCTTGAAGATGCAGACGTTTGGATTGACCTTCAAATATTTAGACATCAACATCTAGAAACTGTACCGTCCTTAAACCTTATAAACAAAATGTTCCTGAATTGTGCTAACGAAAACTTGCTTGATATTTTTGTGTTGTACTTTTTCCAGTCCATCACTTTCGTCTCGATTAAGAGTTTGGCAGACCAGACTCGGACAAAATGTACCAGCAACAAGGCTGCCTATAGACAAATCCGACGACACAAACGATTACTTCACTTGTCGTCTGCCACTGATGTCTGCTTTGGGTTATTATCTCTAGCAACGTTTTATTACAACGCGGGATCTTACCACAAAGCTTCTGACGTAGTGATCCACGTGATGCGCGCATGCCAACAAAGGGCTATATTGTATAGCAATTATCCTAACGAAGAGTATAGAGAAGAAATGTGTGGTAAAGGATATACTCTGCTACAGAAAGCGAAGCGCTCCTTTGTGTCTTCTTATGCGGTGGACTCGGAAAGATATAATCTGTATCCTCAAGAGTTAAAAGTCGAGGTTAGAATGAGCAAAGGAACGTTTCTACTACCACCTTTACCGTATGCACTGTTTCTTCTCACATTATCCAACTTCAGACTCGGTAACATTGACCAATCCCAAACAATCCTCGACGATCTCATGGCTGTCCGGACTAACCATATCTACGGTGTGCACTATCCCATCATACATAATCTTCTCGGCATATGTCACCAACTGTTGGGGAACACAAGACAGGCCATCAAAGCGTTTGAGGAGGCGAGCATACATCCTCGTAACCGCCCAGCGGCTGTCAGAAGGCTCCGTGATCTTCTCATGACTTTGAAACAACAACGCGGCACCACAGACATCGACACGTTAGACTACTGCAACATCCCTCATCAGAACCAGTGTTATGACGATATTGGCGAAGACATGTTAAATGACTATCATAAAACAATGTACAACAAAGACCCAAGCAAGTTGATTGGAAAGACGTGGTGTTGAGATGTGGCAATCAAGCCTGAGAACATCGAATATAAGCATAAACTTGTCCTTATATTATGAACGAAACTTTAATAGTTTGAGAATATACAGTTAAAATGCCATGTACCAATCAACTATGGACTGAAGCGCATGGCATTAAAACCTACTTAAAGATAAATAAACAATAAGAATACAAACAAACTTGTGAAGGATTTTTACATCTGACAGCTGCTTTTTTGATGGCTGAATTGAATGTCAGTTGATCATAATCTGTGCTTTCATTGAAGAACATGTAGGATTATACATGTACAAAAGACAATTTAAAAATATAATTATGTCCATCTACAATATACGTTTATGAATTTCATCCACTTCTCAAACTTCGAACCAATTTCCCCCAGGTTCATCGCGGTCCCTCATTTCAGTAGAGTGAACTCTAGCTGAGATCTAGATTGATTTATAACTTGAAAGTAATGCAATATAGATATTTCTCCCGTAGCTACACGTGTAATACTGGCTGACTGGTCCAGGGCAATACACTCATGTCGCCTTAAGGTGTGTTGCATGGCTACCCTTGCAATAAAGCCTCGTGACGTTACACCGTCAACAAAATAACTATTTTCTCAGTGCACTTTTACCAGGTTTTTTTTTTCAGAAAATAGGCAGGATTTACTTTAAAGGTAACAAACAACGGGGTTTGCGTTGAAAATATCACGCATATTTTCATGTACGGATAATTGACTTGCAGTCGCGGTTTTTTTAGGATTTATTTCAAAATGGCGTAAAATTATAGTAGTGAAATTGCAATAAAACGTCGAGGTATGAGAGAAAAATACTCTTCCATATGTTGATATGAAGGATAGGGATATTTACTCTCGGGATCACAAAATGTTATAAAACCCTCGTCGAGCCTCGGGTTTTACAACAGTTTATGACCCTCGGGTAGAATATCCTTAATATCTTTCATATCTATATATGAAAGAGTATTATATTCTAAATCTGGTCAATTAACTAATGAATATATAATAAAGATAACTTTAATGCTTACCCTGACGGTGTTTTTTGTGATGTAAACAAAATTACCAAATAATTTGTCCTTCTCCCATAATATTGCAACGTGCCCAGGCCGGGGCCCGACCCGGGAAAATCCAAATGCTGCAACAAACAGGCCTGTCACCCTGTAGTATAGGATGTTCTTGATAGCATGGAATCACATTCAATGTTCCTGGTATTGAGTGTTGACTAGAGGGGTTCTAGTCATGAGGCGGCACCGCTATAACAATAGGGGGACAGTTGTGTGTGTTGAGGATGTTAGACCCATGGAAAATTAGGGACGAAGAATGCTGGCGGACAACCTAATCAAAATGCATAACATTATTCTCGCTCAAATTCATGAAGGATACGTAAACATCCCATTAGGTGTCATGTTGTGGTGCCATTTCGTGTTCGCCAATCAAAATAACTACTTTCCGGATTTGGCAGTAAATTTGGACAAAGGACAAGCTTGTTGGAGGGCAATCTGACCAAAATGTATCTTATTTTTTCTCACTCGGTTTCATAAAGGATATGTCAACATTTGGTAATTTTTTTGTGGATGAAATTGTTTGTAAGAGCTGTCAGAATCATTTATTTTATAGTCATCTCGTTCAAAGAGCACAAAATTGCTAAATGCATGTGTCAGATTACTACTTCCCGGATTTCGAAGTAAATTTTTAGCTCATCTGGCCCGAAGGGCCAGTGAACTTATGTCTTGGTGCGGCGTCCGTCGTCCTTCCGTCGTCCGTGCGTCAACATTTCCTTTAAATCGCTAATAGTCCTAGAGTTCTATATGGATTGTAACCAAATTTGGCCAGAAGCATCCTTGGGGGAAGGGGAACAGAACTTCTATAAATTTTGGCACTGACCCCCCGGGGACAGGAGGGAGGCCAATAGGGGAAATAGAGGTAAATCCTTTAAATTGCAACTATAGTCATATACACTGCATTCCAAAAGTTCTGTTACAAGTCTCTTAATTAATACTGTATAAAAATTCGTTTTGACAAAATTATTGGGATAGAAAATTTTCTTTTAGATTGTTTTAATGATGTTAAGGGAGAAAATGTTACTTTTGTGTTTTAACACAAGTAGTTTTCCTCATTATGTCTTAAAACGGGTTTTTATAAATAATTCAGTTATTTCATATTTTTAGACCACCATCATCAGATGGTGGCTATTCAAATCGCTTTTCGTCCGTGGTCCGTCCTTCTGTCCGTCCGTTAACAATTATTGTTATCGCTATTTCTCAGAAAGTACTATAGGGATCTGTCTCAAATTTCATTAGTAGGTTCCCCTAGGGCCCTTGTTGTGCATATTGCGTTTTGGGACCGATCGGTTAACAAGATGGCCGCCAGACAGCCATCTCGGATTTTGATAGTTAAAGTTTGTTATCGCTATTTCACAGAAAGCACTGAAGGGATTTGTCTCATATTTCAAATGTAGGTTCCCCTAGGGCCTTAGTTGTGCATGTTGTGTTTTGGGACCGATTGGTCAACAAGATGGCCACCAGGCAGCCATCTTGAATTTTGATGTTAAAGTACAGAAAGTATCATTCTCAAATTTCATATGTAGGTTCCCCTAGGGCCCTAGTTGTGCATATTGCACTTTGGGACCGATCGGTCAACAAGATGGCTGCCAAGGAGCCATCTTGGACTTTGTTATTTGAAGTTTGTTACTGCTATTTCTCAGAAAGTACTGAAGCGATCTGTCTCAAATGTTATATGTAGTATGTTTGAAAAAAGTTTTGAAAAGCAGAGAAAAGATCCCTCTTTCCATTGTCAGACACAGATCATTCTTCGGTAGACGCCAAGATCCCTTTGGGATCTCTTGCATACATTCCTATCAAAAGGCTAAAAATAATAAAACAAACTTCAAATTTAATTTAAAATTATAAAATTAATCACAGCTCTACATGCATATAAACCATATTTCCATGCAGAAGATGTGGGGCCCAATAGGGGAACTAGGTAAATAATCAAATTCCTTCAAAAAAGAAACAATGGACCTGTATTCTGAACATTACTTTGCATTACAATCCAGGTTTTTTTTAAATTTTGATTGTGTGTGTGTGTGTGTGTGTGTGTGTGAGAGAGAGAGAGAGAGTGTGTGTGTGTGTGTGTGTGTGTGTGTGAGGATGTGTGTATGTGTGTGTGAGAGAGTGATGGTGAGTGCGTGTGTGTGTGTGTGTGTATGTGTGCTTCAACCACAAAGCCAATCACAATATACCGTTATTGGAGTCTTTTATGTACATCAAAGGAACAAATCAACTTCTCATCCGTTCTCCAAGACAGAGCCTTCAGTTGTGTTTTGACAAAGTCCGTGAGTGGATATTACGATAGTAATAGATGTAGCTCTGGATTATGGAGGATGCCCTATGCTATGTGGTGAGGGATTTGAATTTTAAGTCTGGCATTTTACTAAATTAACCAAGTGAGCGATATAGGTCATCTTGGCCTCATGTTATGATTAGAATTATGGAATATAAGTCCACAAACATCTATTTCCCTGTATTGAAGCATGTTTGTAATAAACGTATTTTCTTGGTCAAAAGTAAATTATTTTATTTATCTTACTATATCTATATAGAACTCCAAAAACGTTTGGTATTGCATTAGAGGTCATGCACTGTGTTAATGTTATTAAGGATTTGTTTTTAAATCAAAAGACATAATACCTGCATTATGGAAGACGAAGAAATGTATAATGGACTCAACAAATTTGTCCGTGAATCATATAATAATTTGGTCCGTGAAGCTTATCAGAATCTCATTTATGCATCGTTTACATTTAATTTGCATTGCGATAATGATCATACCTCAGTTACAAAGAGTATTATACACGTTAAATATTGTGAAAAGGTAAAGGAAATGTTGATTTGTAAGTAAATTACCCTCTGTCCGTGAAGTACTGTATACTCGAGCTCAAATTAACGATCACATAATCTTTTTGCAGAATATTATCCAAAATTATTATGAGATCGGACACGAGACTACACAGTCAAACAGATACAAATACTACGAATTACAAGGATTGAATGGTAATATAAGCTGTTCTACCCGGAAAATATGACTGAAGTGTCAGGATTTGTCGCTATCTTTCCGTGAAACATGTCATTTTGAGCCACGTGATCCCCTACCCTGAACTTATCATCAAAAATTAGAAGTAAAATTTCAATCGTCTTTTGAGTGTTATTGAGATTTCTAATGGACAAAGACATTTTTGTTTGTGTTTTTATTTGTTATATTTTCTTCTAAATAAAAAAAATGTAATGGAAACATGACAAATTTATTGCACCTGTATGTTCTACAAATTTTAACATTATGTAATGATATTAGATATAACTTTCACACAACTATGTTACAGCAGAGATTTAGATTTATCTAGGTGCAGTTTGGGTTTATTAAATTCCCTTTGGGGGAGGGATAGTGGAAAAGGATAGAAAATTGAGTTGATATAATTCCCTTTGGAGGACACCCTCGGAAACCCGGCCAGTATCTAAAATCCATTACGCTGCGTTTATATCAGACAGAGTAGGCTGATTACGTGCACGTGGGTAACCGACGATGTTTGGAGAAGGGACAGTGGAACAGGATAGAAGGTTATTTTATCGCCTTTGTCAATGTTTTCTTACTCATTCCTTTTTCTTTTTTGATCCTTTCGTTAAAGCATCTGTTTTCAAGTTTTCTAATTGATTTTAGTTATTACTGAAGATATATTAAATATGATTTAATACGATAAATGATGGACATAGGCTGCAAGCCTCTATGTTCCCGATCCTGTCCGATCATGTCATTCGCGGCCGGTTAGACCACGCCCACATGTACAGAGCCGTTTTTGTTTATACCCGTTCGTGGTTGGAGTGGTTAGACCTATCAATGTATAGCCACAACGACATGTAATTGTTCAATATCGTTTATGAATTAGTGACAGATCAGGTGATTTTATACTATTTTCAGATGAGACTTGAGAATGCCCTCACAGGACTGTATCAAAATATGCCGGTCCGTCAGTATATTTAAAAACATTACCAGTCGAACCGGTTGTTCCGCATAAATGAAAACGCCACGGATCTGGCGTAATATGTCTGTACGGTATATATGTACCTGTGTGAATCAAAACAGGTAAGCATATTTTCTATTAACTTATTTAAAGTCCTTACTTTACACTAATACTTAACTTTATAATTAGCTTCTTGCAAATTATATAGTGATCTTTAAATTTCGGCCCAATATATATATGCATCTAGATCTATCTAGGTCATCAAAGGTCAGAACTACTGACATGATCGTGTGGGGACGGACAGGATTACGTAGGGAGAGTTAATTAATATTTGGTCAGATGAGAGGCACAGAATATGGAAAATGTCGTATAACATCTTGATTGTCACTTCGCTAGGTTCACAAAAAATTATAAAAAAGGCTTCAAATGGGGAAAAAACTAAATGCATACATTACTGTACGAATCCTAAAATGTTTTTGGGGGGGACTTTGGTATGAAATAAATTATTTTGGGTTACGATAGATGTTTCTTAGGAGTTTGATATTGATAAACAAATATTTTGTTACTCTTATTATTACACACATGTGAACTCCAACAAAAGCAAAAAAAGCTTTTATTGCACACTCTTTGATTGTGATGTAATATCCTCAATTTTTATTGTTGTCATTGACGTATGTGATCTAAGGATGAGATTGGATTAAATTTTATTTCAATTATAACGTTCCCTCGGGTTAAGATTACTATGTTTGATCCTCGAATGGTGGAAGATTCTGTCTTCTACATGGGTAGGGAAAAGACAACTAAACTTAGACAATGTAGTGACGCCATCAATAGATTTTGGCGTCGAATTATTAGCTGCTAGAATTAGGTCAAATATCGAAATAAAAGGTATCCAAATTGATAATGTAGATATCTTGAACTTACAATACGCTGATGATACAGGTCTAATACTAGATAGATCAGAGAAATCATTAAGGGAGTCGATAAATGAATTAAACAATTTTGCTAAGATATCGACTAAAGGTCAACACGATCAAACCAAAGGTTGTATGGATAATTAGCAAAAAGTACAAGTAGGAAAAGTTTTTTTTCCGGAATAAATCTTTTATGGGGTAGAAATAAATTCACTTTTTTTGGAAATTGATTTATCGGTCAATTAAAGCGAGATTTCAAAAATGAATTTTTAATTATAATCAAATTGAAAAATTATTTTATCAAAACTGCTACTATGCAGCAGTAGTTACACTCGATGAACTTATCAAGAATCCTGACAGCTTAGCTTTTTCCTCTTTCTACGAGTTTTCAAATATATTTAACATTAATAATACTAATTTTCTCCAGTTTCAATTTTTCTCCAGTTACATATTTTTCCAGTTTCCAAGAATTTCCTGTACAACTGCATGTGGAAATACTTTCTCCACCTGCTATACCACGGGAAAAAATCTATGAACTCCCCTTCACTATAGCAAAAAGTTCGAAACTACAGTGGTTGCAAGTGAGAATTATACTTTATATTTAACAATTTGGAAAAATGGTTGCCGTTGTTAGGAATATGACATTTTAAGTTTTTGTTTTATTTGTTTTTATGCATTTTTTAAATGTCCCTCATATCCATATATCATGCAATGTTTTAGATGTCCATACCCTGACAAAGCACCAAATATTTTGGGAGGTCTCTGATCAAACCTTCTTTTTTATATATAATTTGTGAGATTTCTCTTTTGTATAGCTTCGCTATGGTTAATCGTTGTGTAATACACGTGTAGTGTATACATGTGCATATCTGTCCCATGTTTTGTCATTATGTCCATCCATGTTATCAGTTGTCATTCTGATACTTTTTTTTGTAGAGTTATATAACAATGTTACAGATGTTTGTGATATAATTAAGAATAAAAATTACCTGAACTGGCTGTATGTAAAGGCGTGTGAGTATGAGGCTGAGCGTGTGTATATGTGTTTACTTTGTATGTATGTGTATTCTGTATCTGTGCCATCTTAATATATATGTTACTCCAACAATGTTAGAGGTATAGCACGACGAGACACTTATGATCATTACCGTCGTGTCTAACCTCTAACAATCGAGGCAGGATTCACATGGCGCAGAAATGGGCTCGATATAAATTCAAATTTTCAAGATTTTAAGTTACACTAACCTTTCACATCGTGAAAGAATTATCCCAAATCATGTTAAATCCAAAACACAAAACATCACTTTTGCATGTTTATACTGAATTTAGACATTTCCTTACCCCCACCAATATTTGTAAATCTACCTGGTCGCCATTTTTACGCGAAAGTTACAAATAACGGAATGGTGACGTAATGTAAAATTACCATTATCTACAAAATATCTTGCAGTATTTCGACTAAAATGTATTATTGTATTAAAATATATCCAAAAATTCATCAGAACTGATAAAAAATACTTGTTTCCATGCATATAAACAAATTTGGTTACCATTGTTAATATTATCTTTCCACTTCATAAACCGTGCTATATTTTGATAAACCGGAAGTGACGGATATGGAATAGGATATAACCTAGATTCTACAGCGCTGGACATGATTGCTATGGGTCACCTAAAATTGTGTGATTATTCCGTAAATTTTTATTTTGTCATGTCACTTATTATAGCTTGAAGTGTTCATGAATAACTACTGATTCACGCCATGGTTGTTTTATGACATTCTGGTAATTTATATTCCGTAATTAACAGTCAAACTTCCGCTCAATTTCAACAGCAGAACTTATGAAGACTCATATAGCATTGCCCGATTAGATGCCGATATTGCCCATCAGAAGTTTCTCAATATCGACGTCTAATATTATTGAATGAAATACATAAATGTATATGTAAACAAAAAGGGAAAAATAAAAAAGATTTTGGCTGTCATCCCCCGACACGCCTCGTGATTACTAGCTTATGTGCTATACTATTGATCCCAATTTTGCAATCAGTGTTAAATTAAAATAAATCACGCGAACACCCAATTAAACCTACAATGTACATTTCTCTGTTACAGAGTGAATTCATAATTTGTTTCCCAAAAATGGCTTTAGACAACGATAGAGAGATGATGGATTCACGGAAGATGTCCAGATTTTTGTCGCAACATCTTGATCATATGGATGGCATTGGATCTGACAATGCTGTTAAATTTAGGCGTTTGATGGCGTATCTTCACACTAAAACGCTGGAAAGGACCAAAGTGACCAAGTGTATTGCTTCAGGCTCCAATTCAGAAGGATTACAATTAGCTGGTTCAGATTTCGATACAATGGTGGTATTGGACGAAGTGATTGTTGTACAGCCAAACGACGAGTTATTAGCGATAAATGTCAGTAAAACCATTCTGGTCATGGACAAAACGAACTGCAGGCCTGGATTTACAATGCTCAGACTTTACCAGCTTGGGGTGGTTGATACCTTCTCCGTCCTGAACGCCATAACATATTTTAATGGATCCCGCTATTTGTCGAGTGTTGCTCACTGCAGAAATATGCAATTGCCAGATAGCTATCTTCATGGACCATGTTCATCCTTTGATCTTGGGAATATAGAGGCTGATTATGCGATTTGTTTTCGCTGCCGGTCATGGCCATATGACCTAAGTGATTTCAGTAAGCGTACGAAGTATAGTGTTTGGCCGCCCAGTCATATTGTTGACGATATCGTTAAACATGGCTGCCACGTTGTTGCAATCGGTGACAAGCAATCTGATCTTTTTGCAATGCAATGGCGAATTTCGTTTTCACGTGGTGAAAAAATTCTTGTATGGTCGTTTAATCATGTGCAATTGAAAACGTATGCTTTATTGAAATTGTTCCTGAAAGAGTGTATTGAATGTGACCAGTCTATTAAAGGATTGCTCTGTTCCTACTTCATGAAGACAATAGTGTTTCTTGCAATAGAGCATTCGACTCGATCTTTATGGACAGACGAGAATTTTATTCAGTGTTTTTGGTATTGTTTCACCATACTATTGGAATGTGTTCAGACCGGATATCTGCCAAATTACTTCGTGCCTGCCCACAATATGTTCCTGCCTAACGTCACAGGTGACAACAGGATACGACTACTCCGTGTGCTGAGTAGATATCAGAGTATAGGGTACACCTGTGTGTTTGAGTGTCCCAGTCTGCAGTCTGTACACAGAACGATAAAGGAAAGTCGTTCGTCGTATCCAATCCCGCGTGATCCAAGGTTGCTTGAATATGATGAGGATGCAGACATTTGGATTAACCTTCAAGTAAATGTACATTACTGTCTAGATAGTGTACAGTCCTTAAACTTAACAAACAAAATGTTCCTCAATTGTGCAAACGAAAACTTGCTTGATATTTTGGTACTGTACTTTTTTCAGTCGATCACTTTTGTCTCGATTAAGAGTTTGTCAGACCAGACTCGGACAAAATGTACCAGCAACAAGGCTGCCTATAGACAAATCCGACGACACAAACGATTACTTCACTTGTCGTCTGCCACTGATGTCTGCTTTGGGTTATTATCTCTAGCAACGTTGTATTACAACGCGGGATCTTACCACAAAGCCTCTGACGTAGCGATTCACGTGGTGCTCGCGTGTCAACAAACGGCTTTATTGCATAACAAAGATCCTAACGAAGAGTATAGAGAAGAAATATGTGGTAAAGGATATACTCTACTACAGAAAGCGAAGCGTTCCTTTGTGTTTTGTTATGCGGCGAATGCGGAAAAATATAGCCTGTATCCTCCGGAATTAGAAGTCGAGGTTCAATTGAGCGAGAAAACGATCGATCTACCACCGCTACCGTATGCCCTGTTTCTTATCACATTGTCCAACTTTAGACTCGGTAACATTGACCAATCCCAGACAATCCTCGACGATCTCATGACTGTCCGAACTAACCGTATCTACGGTGTGTGTTACTATCCCATCATACACCATCTGGTCGGCATATGTCACCAACTGTTGGGGAACACAAGACAGGCCATCAAAGCGTTTGAGGAGGCGAGCAGACAACTTCCTGACGACCCAGCGGCTACTATAAGGCTCCATGATCTTTGCATGACTTTGAAACTACAAAGCGGCAGCACAGACGACGAACGATTAGACTACTGCAATGTCCCTCATCAGAACCAGATTGGTGATAATATTGACGAAGACATGTTAAATGACTATCATAAAACAATGTACAACAATGACCCAAGCAAGTTGATTGGAAAGACGTGGTGCTGAGATGTGGCAATCAAGCTTGAGAACATCTAGCATAAGCATAAGTATGTTCTTGTATATGTTCTTGTATTTTGAACGATGCTTAAAGAGTTTTATACACTTGTACCAATCAACTATGGACTAAAATCAATGGTTTTAAAAACTACCTAGACATAGGACTTGTGTAGGATTTTTAAGTGCGTCAGCTGTTCTTTGATGGATGAATTGAATGTCAATTGATCATGATCCGTTCTTTATACAATTCATTTGAAGTTTAATCCAAGGATGATCACGTAGGATTATTTATGTACAAAGGACAATTAATTCTCTTATACTTGACAGGGTTATATCGCGGTTGCTAGGGAAAAGATTAATAAAATCGTATACCTGTAAGTGATCGAGATCGGGTTATCTCAGTCGAGGGCTGACATTTTGTAACATAATCCCAACCGAAAAACGTTAATCAATCGGTAAATACTGTTTTCATAATTAAAAACAACAACCAAACAATGCATGGTAAATGACTGAATGCACATATTTCTAATATTTACATTCCAATGTCACTTCTACTATTTAAACTAACCAATGCAAAGTGAAGTATATGACGGTTTAACTGACACCCAAAACGTGACCATCATGACGTCACGAATGTTGACGTGGTGACGTCAACTGATCACCGTCGAAATTGCTGTTCCTTCTTGTGGATTTAAATCGTCGTTGATAAACGGTTTTCCTGGTCTAGCTTTAACAATGTAAATGCAGAGACACTAAAATGAGTTGATAATGTAAATATAAGTATTAAACTAGCTTCCTATGACATCTATGGTCTATAGAGATGCCAGAGCTTTGCAGACAATCCGCATAATTCGCGATAGCTCATAATGCTTACATAATATTGATTATCTGACGCGTTGGACGTCATCGATTCAAGAGTATGACGTCACATGCGCGGACTGTTGCATCAATGGCGTAAAATTCCGCCAAAAATCACGTAAAGGTACCAGATAGATCGAACGAGGTAGACGAATCTAGCACCGGGTATCATGTAAGATTTTACTGTCCGAGATGCGAGAAAACTGTCTTTTACCGGGTAGGGAAAAGACAGCTTTCACGCGCTGGACAATGAGGTGACGTCATTAATACAAGCGATGACCATTGTCAACGACGTCATTAATTTTGATGCATCGCAACGTCGCTTTGATGACGGTGCTTTGAAAACGGCTATAAACAACTAAATGTATTTAGTAATTTGTGGTTTAGGTATTGGAGAAACATAGATATGTTATATGGACAAGGATATAACGACCCTCGTGAAAGATGTTGGCCGTCAACTCTCGGCAAGCCTCGTATTGACCAGACAAAATCTTTCACCCTTCCTATATTTCAGACCCATGTGAGATTCTATTAATCTTATCATGTCTGTCTACTAAATATGAATTACAACACGTGTATAACGTACATAACTGATTTCTCCCAGGTTCTCTGCATCCCTCTTTCCGGAAAGTTGAGAAGCCTGCAATGAACCCTGGAATCTAGATTGATGTGTATACAATATAGATCTTTCGAAATCTAGTCATTAAAGTATTGGATATTTGATATATAAAACTTTTATACTTACCGTGACGATTTTTTTTTTTTTTTTTTTTTTTTGTGAAGTGAAAAGACGTTACCAAATAATTTGTCCTTCTCCCACAATATTGTAACGTGCCCAGGCCGGGATCCAAACTGGGAAATGTTGCAGCATATGGGCCTGTCATCCTGTAGAAAAGGGTGTGTTTGATAGCATAGAATTGCATTTAATGTTCCTGGTATTGGGTGTTGACTAGCTATAGAGAGATTCAAGTCACGAGGCGGCAGTTGTGTGTGTTGAGGATGTTAGACCCATGGGAGAGTAAGGACGGAGAATGTTGGCGAGCAATCTAATCAAAAATATTCGCACTCAGTTTCATAAAGGATATGTAGACGTCCCATTAGGGTCGCGTTCTGGTGACATTTCGAGTTCTCCAATCAAATTAACTGCTTTCCGGATTAGGCAGTAAATTCTTGGGGATGAAATAGCTTGTAAGAGCTGTCAGAATCATTTTTTTATGTAGTGACCTGGTTCAAAGAGCACAAAATCGCTAAATGCATGTACATGATGTCGTTTTCAGTTTATGTAGGTGTTACCAGGGAATTTTACGGTAAGTGATAAGAGTGGAGTTTCTACGATTTATGAGGTAAGATTAGAACTGGAAATCGGAGGGGGCCTTTATTTTTTACATATCTTGTGACAAGGTAAGGGAAATAACTCCGTAATGACTAAGCGGACTTTGGCGCCAAAGTTGCTGACGCTGCGGGTTAACGCATGCGTGGTGAAGTTCTATGGAATAAATCGAGCGTTTATGAAAAACTCAAGAGTCTCTGTCTTTCCCCTGCAGGTAAGTTGATATTTGCCATGACATTGTTTCAATATATGGTTCATTATGATTATAAAGGTGTTTAGCACAAAATCGCCAAGTGTCTATAACATCTATTCACTCTTGTTGGTGCGAAAGCCAAGTTTATGTGTTGGGTCGTTCAGCATCACTATTCCATGTGGTAGCCATATTGTTGATGGTGAGCCAAGTATCGGTTGGTTCGGAATGATTGATCTTGTATATAAGTTAACTGTTGATAGGAGAATAGCTCTTATATTACTAGTATTCATGTTTACATCTTTAGATTGAACGTGTGATACAAATAACGAGAATCAGAGTAAGTAGCTATTTATAGCCACCGCGTGAGAAAGTTAGTGCGTTGAGGTTACCTCCCTTTGTACTAGTGTTTGTAAAGGCATGGTCACTGGATTATATAACGGGATAGTCATGTCCTTTGAAAATGGTATATAACTTGGTGAAATCGTGTTTATTGATTGTAATCATATTGGATAGAACTTAATGGAATAATTGAGGATATAATTACCCAATGTTTAGCATTGAATTATCCAATTTTCTGCAAGATACATGTAGATAAACATGGAATTACTAGAATGAAGATATCTGACAAGACTTTACAATGTATTAACTGTGAATTTCATTTATTATTATTTCTTTATATATCTCATGTTTGACATACAGTGGTTAATAGATATTACCCATGTATGTGTTTGAGTTATAAACATTATAACAATACAATATTCTTACACTTGCTTATTACCTATCTCATGCATAGTGTGTGGATTGTTGTAGTACTCGGTTAGTTCTTATAATGTGAATTTGACTGGAAAAGTGTACGCTTATATAATCTGAGTAATTCTATTGAATAATTGATATGTGTGGTATGTTGCGGTGGGTTAGTGGTATGTGTGTCACTGTGACGAGTCACTAGGATGACCAAATATGGTCATCTGTGGAATCATTAGTTTAGTCACACCATGGTTGGTTACATACAATGTTATGTTAATTATGTTATACAACCTAGACAAGCCATTAATAATTGGAGACATTGTTAATTTGTATGTTATGTATATGTATATGCGTGGTGCAGTTCTATGGAATAAATCGAGCGTTTATGAAAAACTCAAGAGTCTCTGTCTTTCCCCTGCAGGTATCAACTCCGGTGTAACATTTGGGGGCTTCGTCCGGGATTTGATGTTGAAGATTTGTATCAATATGGACCGGAAGCAGCAGGAGTTGGGGTTGATGGGGAGGCTATATCAGTCAGAACTACATGTGTTGTTGG
Organism: Argopecten irradians irradians; assembly: GCA_004382745.1. Classification (NCBI taxonomy): domain Eukaryota; kingdom Metazoa; phylum Mollusca; class Bivalvia; order Pectinida; family Pectinidae; genus Argopecten; species Argopecten irradians. The sequence continues at coordinate 796,262 of SAYR01017606.1, read as the reverse complement.
ATATTATTGGGGAGCAGGATTTGGCCCCAGCAACAGACAGGGACCAGCTGGAATGGGTGGCGGCCATTGATTTGGTAAGCAGATGGCTGGAGAAGGAGATGAAGACTGATGACAGTAGGGCAGCCACAATGTTATGGATGGACGACGCTCTACCAAAATTTACAGTTGTCAAGAAAGAGGATGATGTTGAGGACATCAAGGTTAAAATTAAAACGAAATAAAGACAGAAGCCTTGGAAAGGGAAGTGAGAGAAACCATTCAGGTGCATAAACTACATAAGGAGTTCAAAATCAGTGGTGTAGTGGACAATAGCAAAACCGGATTGAGCTATCGAAGCTTAATGAGGCAAGTTACTACAGCATTGCAAAAGGGCTATACAGAAACTGATGTTGTAGATGGCATACTCAAGGCACTACCAGCATCATCTCCCATAAGGAACTACTTGGAGAGTAGAGAAACACTAGATTTCAAAGCGTTACGCGGTATTCTCCGTTCGCATTACATGGAGAAAACGGCAACAGAGTTTTACTCGGAATTAGACTCGATAGCACAAGGCTCTAAGGAAGGGGCTTGTGATTTCCTGATTCGAGCAATGGATTTACGTAATAAGATTCTAGATGCTAGTAAGGAAGAAGAGTCTGACATTCGGTACACAAAGGAACAGGTACAGGGACTATTTTCTCGATCAGTGTTCACGGGATTGCGAGAAACCAGCATCCGTCATGATTTTGGCCCCACTTTGGAATTAAAGGGAGTATCCGATGAGATATTAATACGGACACTGACACAGATAGTGACCAAGGAGAATGAACGTAGAGTTAAGCGGTCTGGTTCAGGGGTGGTAATTAACAATGTAAATGCAGACACGCAAGCGACATCACAGACTAAAGTAAACAAATCAACGGACAACATGAGCGAAGTATCAGCGGCAGTGAATGCTCTGACGGGCAAAGTGACTGAACTCATGAAACTAGTAGTGAATCAACCGGAAAAGGGACAAAGTGGTGATCCAGATCGTGGACAGAGGACTGGAGGTGGACCACGCTGCTGGAAATGTGGTAACATCGGACACATTAAGAGGAATTGTCCAAGACTACAAGAACAGAATTCGGGAAACTGACTTTGGCCTCCAAAGGTGGGGAGTTGGAGGTCAGGAAGGGAACCCCACAATTAAACAGTGACTATTTAGAATCGGTATGTGCTCGTATAAAGACATTAGAAGGTAAAGGTGGTGCTAACTTAAGTGTACAAGATCTTAAGGGAAAGGTATATGAGTTGTCCCCTAAGGGGCAGAGGAAAATAGCCAAACTGGTGGGTGATAAGTGTATGGTGATGTTATGTATTGACAGCGGTGAGCACGAGGTTTTATGGGATTCAGGGGCTCAGGTTAGTTTGGTTAACTCTGCATGGCTATCCAGAGAGTTCCCACAGAAGCGAGTGAGAAAGGTGCGAGAGCTGTTTGAGAGCGACCTTTGTCTGAAGAATGCCAGTGGTGACGTCTTACCATACATTGGGTGGGTGAGTTTTACCGTGCAAGTGGGAGAGGTTACGGTTGATGTTCCGTTCTTAGTGACTGATGTCGCTATGGAGACTCCAATTGTAGGGTATAATGTAATCACCTATTTTCATGATCAAAACTTAATGATGTCGATGTTCAGAGGCAGGAACGCCAAGACGGTAAGTGAGGTTCTGGCAGTACTAAAGGAAGAGGTCGGAAGTAACAGCATATGCAAGGTAAAGGTCGGACGGAAAAATATGACCATACCCGGAAACAGTACCAGAACTATCAGGTGTCGGGTACATGCAGGGTCTAGAACCAACCAGGTGGTATTATTTATGCCCGCAACATTTGGCGAGTCATACGACAGTGCTTTGCAGGTTCCAGAGACCCTGGTAAGAATAGCCCCAGGGTCATCTTGCAGTGTAAGTATACCTCTCAGCAATGTAACCCAGAAGCCATTGACACTAAGGAAGGGGCAGGAACTTGGGCGGTTAGTAGCAGTGAAATCTGTAGTGACAATGAGATGTCCCGAGTTAGGTAAGGAGCCAGAAACCAGAATTAATAACGTGACGGAAACGGTAAGAGCAAATTCTGTTTCAGTAAACTCCGAAAGTGATAACGGGTTTTCGCCAGGTCGTGTCGACACGGATGTCAGCAATGATGTGTCAGAGACAACAGGGTTTTGGGATCCACCCGTTCAGATTGGAGAGGGCATGTTATCTTCCAAACAGGTTTCGCAGGTTCGTGAATTATTACGAGAGGAGTGTACGGCATTTTCGCGTAACGATGATGATATTGGGGAAGCGCCGGCTTTACAACTTAATATTGAGCTGACTGACACTGTGCCTGTACAACGTACTTACAGCTCGGTACCCCCACCGTTATATCGTGAAGTTAAGGATTACGTCTTAGATCTAGTAAACCGTGGATGGGTCCAGAAGTCAACTTCGCCATATTCTAGCCCAATGGTGTGTGTACGGAAAAAGGATATGAGCTTGAGGTTATGTATCGATTATCGAGCCCTAAATCAGAAGACTTTGCAGGCACGGCGCCCGATTCCTAGAATTCAGGACGCACTGAATAGCCTTGGAGGGAACAAGTGGTTCTCCACGTTGGACCAGGGAAAGGCCTACCACCAGGGGTTTGTCCGACCAGAATGTAGACCGTACACAGCTTTCATCACCCCATGGGCATTATACGAGTGGTTGCGGATCCCCTTTGGGCTGTCCGGGGCACCGGGTGCCTTCCAAGAATTTATGGAGTCCACCCTGTCAGATTTGAGAGACGAAATTTGTATACCATACCTGGATGATGTGTTGGTATTCAGTCGGTCTTTTGAAGATCACATTGAGGATCTGAGGAAGGTACTGAGACGTTTGAAGGGGGCGGGGATTAAACTGAAACCTAAGAAGTGTAGACTCTTTGAGAAAGAAGTCCGGTTTCTTGGGCAGCTGGTTTCAGAGGAAGGATGTCGGATGGACCCTGATGATATTCAAGCAGTTGTGAAATTAAAGACGGAAACCCCCACCACGGTGAAGGAGGTACGACAGCTGTTAGGATTGCTTGGGTACTACAGACGTTATATCTCCAATTTCAGTCGCCGAGCTGGTCCTCTCTACGAGTTGTTGAAGGAAGACGAGGAGACAAAAGTGAGAAACAAGACAAAGGTTAAGAAGACATCTCCTGGTAAGCATAAGAAGCAGGGTTCATCCAAGAAGCACGTCGAGTGGTCAAGTCAACATCAGCAAATTCTCGAAGAATTATTGGACATTTTGACTAGCTCAAAGGTTATGGCATTCCCGGACTTCGATAAACCGTTCGTGTTAAGCACCGATGCTTCACAGGATGGGTTAGGGGCCGTACTCTATCAAAAGAGAGATGATGGGAGCTATGCGACCATTGCGTATGGATCCAGGACGCTTACGAAGGCAGAAAAGAATTATCACCTCCACAGTGGAAAGTTGGAGTTCCTTGCCCTTAAATGGGCAATCACGGAGCGCTTTAAGGATTTTCTTTACTACGCTCCCAGCTTCGATGTATACACAGATAATAACCCTTTGACTTATATTCTGACGTCCGCGAAATTAGACGCGACAAGACAAAGGTGGGTGGCTGAATTGGCCGATTATAACTTCAAGGTCCACTGCAAACCAGGGAAGCTGAATGGTGATGCTGACACACTTTCAAGGATGCCTCTGGAGGTAGAGGCTCTTCAGAGGTTCTGTACGGAGACCTGTGGGAAGGAGGAGATGTTGGCGGTTGTAGATGCCATTACCACAAATGGACAAAGTGTGAGTCACTGTGAGCCGTGTGTTGCGGATGAAGAAGAGGAAAGGGGTAGCCTTGACCGGAAGTCTATCAACTCTTTGTCGTCAGGAGAGATTGGGAGAGCTCAAGACCAAGATCCCGTCTTATGTAGAGTGAAACAGATGGTAAAGACTGGGCAGATGCCAGACAAGAAGATGATGAGGCGGGAGGCGGCACCTGTTCGAGCATGGTTGAGAGATTGGGAGATGGGAACGTGTTGTATCGGGTGAAGCGGGGAGTGGATAAGGGATTAATTAAACAGATTTGTCTACCAAAGAATCTCCAGTCAATTGTCTTCACGGAGCTGCATGTCAACATGGGCCACCTTGGAGCAGACAGGGTTGTCGTTCTGGCCAAGAATCGTTTTCATTGGCCGGGCATGGCAGCTAACATTACACACTTTGTTAGGAATGTCTGTACCTGTGTCAAAGACAAACGCCCCACGATTCATCGTCGAGCAGAGATGCAATCGATCCAGTCCTCTTACCCTTTTGAGATGATTTCGATGGACTACGTACATTTGGAACGGTCAAAAGGTGGACATGAATATATCCTTGTGTTGGTCGACCACTTCACAAGATTTGCTCAGGCATACCCCACGCGCAACAAATCCGCAAGAACAGCAGCTGACCGCCTATTCAATGATTTTATTCCTAGATTCGGGTTCCCAGAAAAGATTCATCACGATCAGGGTCGCGAATTTGAGAATGAATTGTTTCGGCAGCTTCAACGCAGTTGTGGCATTATTCACTCACGGACCACCCCATACCATCCCGCTGGGAATGGACAATGTGAGCGACTAAACCGGACTATTCTGGGCATGCTCAGAACTCTTGACAAGGAAGCTAAGTCTGATTGGAAGAGCCACATCAATAAGATCATTCACGCGTACAACTGCACGGAGAATGAGACGACTGGTTATGCACCCTTCTACTTGTTATTCGGGAGATCGCCTCGGTTGCCCATTGATGTAGTGTTTGGCATTCACCTCGACAAGGAGATGAGAGAGGTACAAAAGTGGACTTCTTCCATGCACGAGGCTTACAAGATAGCGCAACAGAGGGCACAGATATCATCATCCAGGGCCAAGAAGCGATATGACCAGGGTTTCAAGAGTGCTGTCCTAAAGGAGGGAGATCGTGTTCTGGTAAGGAATCTCTCAGAGCGTGGAGGACCGGGCAAGCTGAGGTCCTATTGGGAGCAGAAGATTCACAAGGTCTGCCGAAGGATGTCTCCAGACTCGCCAGTTTATGAGGTTGAAGCAGAGGATGGTCTTGGTCGTAAGCGGGTCCTCCACCGCAATCTCCTCTTTCAGTGTGACTATCTTCCCATGGAAAACCAGCAGAGAATTTCCGAGAGACGCATCTTGGCGAAGGCAGAACGTGATATCAGGGCAGGTATGCGGACTCGCAGTCGACAAACGGCAGCTCACCGGGGAAGGACACAATCGTCTTCATCAGAGTCGGGAGATCTTATTGTTGGGATTCCAAGGTCCAGGGGTAATTGGGCAGACCAGGACTCTACTAAAGGTGACGAGATTGCCAGTAGTTTAAATCCGTCCGCAGAAGCCTTTATTCCAAGCCAGGGTGACACCGGTGACTCAGGGGAAGTGTCTGGTGGCAGCAGTTCTGGTAGACAGTCTGAATTCTGTTCGGTATCTGATGGCTTGTCCTCCGAGGACAGTGTTGATGCGGAGAACACCATTGTGAAGGTGAATGATCGACAACCAGAAGATGTACCGGTAGATGAACCCCATTATATTAGCTCGGATCACGAGGATGAAACAACTACTTTCACAGAAGAATCCTACGTGGGCCAAAGCCGAAGACCTCGGCGTGTTGCAAGACCTCCGCAAATGTTGACGTACGACCGTATTGGAAGTCCCTCAAATGTCCCGAGGGTGAACCTTGTCTACGGAATGCCAAGTATGATGCCATACTTGAATCCACATATTTTGCCTTTTGCTGGTGGAAGTTACATGAATGTTTATTGATTATTTGATGTGTATGTGCAATGAACATGTACCTTACTATTGCCTGGACATTTAACCAAAGTTGTCTTGTTGGAATTATGTGTTAATCGCGTTAACGTTACATTATTTTGGTAGGAACCATGTGAATCAATGTATAACTAGAATGGTTGGAATATTTGGACCTGGAAAGGTTTTCGTAACTCCTAGTCAATGGTTTATAAACCAGACATTAAGAGGCCTGTACAACCTCTTGGTGATATTGATAAATATGACTCTGGAGAAGGTAGGTTCAGAGGCATTATAAGGAGGTAACCTAGTCTACTAGTGCCTCGGGGGTTACGGATGGACCACTACTTGTATCAACCTGTTACTAGAGTATGCCATGTTGGATGTCGAGGGCGACATCTCTTTTAGAGGGGGAGTGTGTTACCAGGGAATTTTACGGTAAGTGATAAGAGTGGAGTTTCTACGATTTATGAGGTAAGATTAGAACTGGAAATCGGAGGGGGCCTTTATTTTTTACATATCTTGTGACAAGGTAAGGGAAATAACTCCGTAATGACTAAGCGGACTTTGGCGCCAAAGTTGCTGACGCTGCGGGTTAACGCATGCGTGGTGCAGTTCTATGGAATAAATCGAGCGTTTATGAAAAACTCAAGAGTCTCTGTCTTTCCCCTGCAGGTAAGTTGATATTTGCCATGACATTGTTTCAATATATGGTTCATTATGATTATAAAGGTGTTTAGCACAAAATCGCCAAGTGTCTATAACATATATTCACTCTTGTTGGTGCGAAAGCCAAGTTTATGTGTTGGGTCGTTCAGCATCACTATTCCATGTGGTAGCCATATTGTTGATGGTGAGCCAAGTATCGGTTGGTTCGGAATGATTGATCTTGTATATAAGTTAACTGTTGATAGGAGAATAGCTCTTATATTACTAGTATTCATGTTTACATCTTTAGATTGAACGTGTGATACAAATAACGAGAATCAGAGTAAGTAGCTATTTATAGCCACCGCGTGAGAAAGTTAGTGCGTTGAGGTTACCTCCCTTTGTACTAGTGTTTGTAAAGGCATGGTCACTGGATTATATAACGGGATAGTCATGTCCTTTGAAAATGGTATATAACTTGGTGAAATCGTGTTTATTGATTGTAATCATATTGGATAGAACTTAATGGAATAATTGAGGATATAATTACCCAATGTTTAGCATTGAATTATCCAATTTTCTGCAAGATACATGTAGATAAACATGGAATTACTAGAATGAAGATATCTGACAAGACTTTACAATGTATTAACTGTGAATTTCATTTATTATTATTTCTTTATATATCTCATGTTTGACATACAGTGGTTAATAGATATTACCCATGTATGTGTTTGAGTTATAAACATTATAACAATACAATATTCTTACACTTGCTTATTACCTATCTCATGCATAGTGTGTGGATTGTTGTAGTACTCGGTTAGTTCTTATAATGTGAATTTGACTGGAAAAGTGTACGCTTATATAATCTGAGTAATTCTATTGAATAATTGATATGTGTGGTATGTTGCGGTGGGTTAGTGGTATGTGTGTCACTGTGACGAGTCACTAGGATGACCAAATATGGTCATCTGTGGAATCATTAGTTTAGTCACACCATGGTTGGTTACATACAATGTTATGTTAATTATGTTATACAACCTAGACAAGCCATTAATAATTGGAGACATTGTTAATTTGTATGTTATGTATATGTATATGCGTGGTGCAGTTCTATGGAATAAATCGAGCGTTTATGAAAAACTCAAGAGTCTCTGTCTTTCCCCTGCAGGTATCAACTCCGGTGTAACATAGGTACATGTAGGGGTAAAAAATGCAATGATCATCAGAACATGCGCGCTGATGGGATGTCGATCACGAATCCGAACTCTTGATACGTATGGAGAACATGTTGCAAAATGATTATGCAATTGGTGATTTGAGCTCGAGTATACTACACGGACAGTTGGTAATTTACTCACAAATCAACATTTCCTTTACTTTTTCACAATATTTATTTTCTGGAGGAGGAACGGTGGAAGGGAAGAGGATAGAGAAATGTGAGTATATATAATTCCCTTTAGAGGAGGGACAGTGAAAGAGGCTAGGAAAATGTGAGTATATATAATTCCCTTAAGAGGGGTAACAGTGGAAGAGGATAGAGAAATGTGAGTATATATAATTCCCTTTAGAGGAGGGACAGTGGAAAAGGATAGAGTAATGTGAGTATATATAATTCCCTTTAGAGGAGGGGCAGTGAAAGAGGCTAGAGAAATGTGAGTTTATATAATTCCCTTTAGAGGAGGGACAGTGGAAGAGGATAGAGAAATGTGAGTATATATAATTCCCTTAAGAGGAGGGACAGTGAAAGAGGCTAAAAAATGTAAGTATATTAATCCCTTTAGAGGAGGGACAGTGGAAGAGGATAGAGAAATGTGAGTATATGTAATTCCCTTTAGAGGAGGGACAGTGAAAGAAGCTAGAGAAATGTGAGTATATATAATTCCCTTTAGAGGAGGGACATGTGTGTATATATTAGTACATATATTTGAGGACACCCTCAAAGACCCAGTATCTGAACTCCACTACGCTCCACTGAAGACTAATAGACTGTAGACTGGAACATTATTTTATCACTTTTGTCTATGTTTTCGTTTTCGTTTTCTTTTCCTTTTTTCAAACTTTTCATTTCAGTATCGGTTTCAAGCTTTCCAAATTGATTCTAATCCTTACTGAATATATATTCAATACGAAAAATGATGGACGTAGGTTGCATATCATATATAAAAATATAGAGAAATTGCAATCCTGTCCGATCATGTCATTAACGGGTGACTACCGCGCCCACATTCCCAATTCCCAATTGTATAGATCTGTTTTCGTTTATACGGTTTGAGTGGTTCGACCTTATACATGCACAGGTGTATGCAATAGTTACAATGCACATGTAGTTGCTCAAAATCGTTTATGAATTAGTGACATACCAGAAAAATTGTACAATGTTTTCAGATGAGACTTAACAAAGCACTGTGTCAATATAAGCCAGTCCGTCAGTATTTATACGTGGAACAATAGGAGATTTCAGAAAAGATGGCGTGACGTCACAGAAAGTGTACATCCGGGTCCTCAAAGGTACAAACACGGTATGGCGACTAACAAAAACAATAACAGATACGTACATCCCTGCTACACAATCGATACTTTGACAAAAGTATACACTTTCATACTTGCAAATTTTGATTTCAAAATAGTTTCTTATTGTTTCAGAGGTTACAGACATTTATATTTACAATTGTTTATTGCTAAATATATTTGTTTAGATTTAGTGTTGAAGCTAGCTTGCGAAGCGGTGCCGGGCCGTCATACGTACCCGCTTTTTGTTCACACGTAGAAATCCATGTTGTGAAAAAGTTATGAATAGATAAATGATTTCAATGTATCATATTTTTGTTATACACGAAAAATCTGTTCATAACACTATTTAATATAAATATAACGAAATGTGAACTACCTGGCCAGACCACGGCCGCTCGTGCATGGCTTCGCTGGTAGATCACCTCGGGCAACAGCCAATAGTTGGGAAATTAATAATATTTATACGTCATTACCAACACATATCTCAATAAGTACTTGTAAAATATATATATTTCGTTATTTCCCATGTATATATTATTTTAAATGAATGGTATAAACCACCGTTACACATAAATAAAGATATACATGTATGTGTACGTAGACGTACAGTATGGCTGCCGATATCTCGAAAAATAAAATAGTGAAATCGTTCAATTTCATGAGTTTATTTTTTTTTTTTTTTTTTAATCACTTTTATTCCATGTGCCGTTATGTGAAGTCCCAAACTGAGGTGATATTACTTTTAAATAATTTGAATACATGTTAGATAGACTACATTTAGATTTATGAATATAGCTACAATGCAGATCGTAATTACTATAAATGCCGACCAGGACACATTGCGCACGGCTTCGAGAATCCTAAAATACTCGAAGTTTTGTTGAAAAAGATGATAAAAAGTAACTATAAAATGACTCATTTGAATGTTATAAACTAAATTCCAAAATTTCTGACGAAAAAGTTAACCAGAATACATAATTTTGTGACTATGAAAAATGACGAAATTCGGGATCTCGGCAGTACTGTATGTAATGGCTGCAGTGCGCTTGGGGTATCTACGAAGGCAAATTTTAATTTGGTCTTAATCACACATCGTAAGGTGTTTTACCAAGTAAGACTTAGAAAACAGTAATTGCTTATTGAAATATCAGTATAATATTTGGGGAAACTTGGAATTTAATTTGCAGTTGTCAATTTTGTAACTTCTGTCAATGTTTATACGTAGGTCTAATGGCGACCGTGTTTTTTTCTCGTGGCGGTAGAAAATGGAGTATAAACGGAGTAAAATATATAAATACCAGATGTTTATATCTAAATATTATTGTTAAATATATTTATTTACCCTTTTTATAATTAAAATAACGCAATAGTTCTCGGATTGTCGTACAATTTATTACAATAAAATGTAAACAATCATCGCAAGCGGCTGTTTTCCCTCTATGTTTATGTGTGGCTATACGGAGTTGTACCTTTGAGCGCCCGGATGTACCTTTGTGTGACGTCATCGCCATCTTTTCTGAAATCTCCTATAACTTAAACAAACAATAGGCCTACCCGTCGAACCGGTTGTTCTGCACAAACGGAAGCACCCTGGATCGGGTATAATAGGTCTGTAAGGTACATATGTACGTGTGTGCTTCAAATAGATGAATCAAAACAGGTAAGCACATTTCATGTAAACGTATTTAAAGTCCTTACATTACACTAATACTTAACGTAATAATTAACTTCTTGCATGTAATATAATGATGTTTAAAACGATCAAACATCTAGATCTACCTTGGACATCAAAGATCGGGACTACTGACATGATCGTATAGGAACGGACAGGATTTCGTAGGGAGAGTGAATATTCGGTCAGATGAGTAGCACAGAGTATGAGAAATGTCGTATAACATCTTGATTGTCACTTCACTAGGATCACAAAAATCAAAAAGGCTTCAAGTGGGGTAATCTTTTAATTCATAATTATCGTACTAATCCTAAAATGTTTCTAGGTGTTTAGAGCTTGATTTTTATAAACAAACATTTTGTGACTCTTATCATTACACGCCTGAATTCCAACTCAAAGCAATAATAATTAACTTGTCACTATTAGATTGTCGTCGTCGTCGTCGTCGTTGTGACAGCATCAACTTGCAATTGCATTGTTGCCATTGACGTCTTGTTGTTGTTTATGCTCTAGGATGAGATTGAAATAGAATCCTTCACCTCCTTCGGAGTGGAATCTCAAGCCTGAGATAACTATCACTACATTGAGATTAATATTCTCATATGGTGACGCCAAGGGGAGTCCGGACAGGGGTGTCTCAACCCTAGCTGGCAATCCTCGTGTTTGACCAAAAGAATCTAACCCCTCATAGTTACTAGTAGTCTTATACATGAGTAGGTAAAAGACAACTCAACTAGACAATGCCGCGACGCCACCAATACATTTGGCTCCCACTGTTGACGAATTCGTTGTATAATATTTTAGCTGTCACCACTCGACACGCCTCGTAATTACAAGCCCATGTGATGCCCACAATCTCTCCCAGGGTTCATTAGGTCCCCACATCCAAGAAAAATGAGAAATGTTGGGACATCAATGCACTATGAGAGAGATTGTTATCCCCAATTTATTTTGCGATCAGTTAAAATTCAAACAAACCAAGCAAATGCCTATGTGAATCTACAATGTACATTTCTCTGTTTCAGGGTGAAGGCCTAATTTATTTCCCGAAGATGGCTTTAGACAGCGATAGGGAGACGATGGATTCGCGGAAGATGTCCAGATTTTTGTCGCTACATCTTGATCATATGGATGGGATTGGATCTGACAATGCTATTAAAATTAGGCGTTTAATGGGACATCTTCACACTAAAACGATGGAATGGCCCGAGGTGATCACGTGCATCGGTTCAGGTTCCAATTCAGAAGGATTACAATTAGCTGGATCCGATCTCGATACAATGGTGGTACTGAACGAGGTGATTGTTGTACAGCCAAACGACGAGATTTCAGAAAAATATGACAGTAAAACCATTCTAGTCATGGATAAAACGAACTGCATGCCTGGGTTTACATTGCTCAGACTTTACCAGCGTGGCGTAGTTGATAGCCTATTCGTCCTGAATGCCATAACAGATTTTAATGGATCACGGTATTTGTCGAGTGTTGTCCACGGTAGTAACATGCAATTTCGAGGTAGCTATCCTCATGGACCATGTGCATCCTTTGATCTAAGGAATATAGAGACTGATTATGCTATTTGTTTCCGCTGCCGGTCATGGCCTTATGACCTCAGTGATTTCAGTAAGCGTACGAAGTATAGTGTTTGGCCACCCAGGTATCTTGTTGACGATATCGTTAAATATGGCTGCCACGTTGTTGCAATTGGTGACAAGCATTCTGATCTGTTTGCAATGCAATGGCGAATTTCGTTTTCACGTGGTGAAAAAGTTCTCGTATGGTCGTTCAATCATGTACAACTAAAAGTTTATGCTTTATTGAAAATATTCCTGAAAGAGTGTATTGAATGTGACCAGTCTATTAAAGGATTGCTTTGTTCCTACTTCATGAAGACAATAGTATTTTATGCAATAGAACATTCGACTTCATCATTATGGACAGACGAGAATTTTGTTCGGTGTTTTTGGTATTGTTTCACTATACTATTGGAATGTGTTCAGACCGGATATCTGCCGAATTACTTCGTGCCTGCCCACAATATGTTACTTTCTAACGTGACAGGTGACAACAGGATACGACTACTCCGTGTGCTGAATAGATATCATAGTTTAGGGTACACCTGTGTGTTTGAGTGTCCCAGTCTGCAGTCTGTACTCAGAACGATAAAGGAAAGTCGTTCGTCGTATCCAATACCACGTGATCCAAGGTTGCTTGAATATGATGAGGATTCAGACGTTTGGATTAACCTTCAGGTGAACATACATCACTGTCTAGATACTGTACAGTCCTTAAACTTAACAAACAAAATGTTCCTGAATTGTGCTAACGAAAACTTGCTTGATATTTTGGTACTGTACTTTTTCCAGTCGATCACTCTCGTCTCCAGTAAGAGCTTGGCAGACCAGACACGGACAAAATGTAACAATAACAAGGCTGCCTATAGACAAATCCGACGACACAAACGATTACTTCACTTGTCGTCTGCCACTGATGTCTGCTTTGGGTTATTATCTCTAGCCACGTTCTATTACAACGCGGGATCTTACCACAAAGCCTCGGACGTAGCGATTCACGTGGTGCTCGCGTGTCAACAAACGGCTTTATTGCATAACAAGGATCCTAACGAAGAGTATAGAGAAGAAATATGTGGTAAAGGATACACTCTGCTGCAGAAAGCGAAGCGCTCCTTTGTGATTTTTTATGCGGTGAATGCAGAAAGATACAATCTGTATCCTCCGGAATTAGAAGTCGAGGTTCAAATGAGTGAGAAAACGATCGATCTACCACCGCTACCGTATGCCCTGTTTCTTCTCACTTTGTCCAACTTCAGACTCGGTAACATTGACCAATCCCAGACAATCCTCGACGATCTCATGACTGTCCGAACTAACCGTATCTACGGTGTGTGTTACTATCCCATCATACACCATCTGGTCGGCATATGTCACCAACTGTTGGGGAACACAGGACAGGCCATCAAAGCGTTTGAGGAGGCGAGCAGACAACTTCCTTACGACCCAGCGGCTACTATAAGGCTCCATGATCTTTGCATGACTTTGAAACAACAGAGCGGCAGCACAGACGTCGAACGATTAGACTACTGCAATGTCCCTCATCTGAACCAGATTGGTGATAATATTGACGAAGACATGTTAAATGACTATCATAAAACAATGTACAACAAAGACCCAAGCAAGTTGATTGAAAAGACGTGGTGTTGTGATGTGGCAATCAAGTTTGAGAACATCTAGCATAAGCTATGTTCTTGTATTATGAACGATGCTTAAATAGTTTTCGTGGGTTGATAACTCACCGTATCCACCTGAAAATAGGTCGATAACTGTTTTATTGTATGACACTTGCATGATATTAACCCGGCTCTTCAAAACGACTTTTACAACTACAAAAACCAGGATGATATTTGCAAACTTTCTGTTTACAAAAGCAATTACATGTAGTATATGGTAATATCCAAATGCTTCTTGCTAACGGTTTAGACTGGTAGGCCTGGAATATTGTATCAACTGCAGCCCGTCTGGCATTCTTGAACGTTTTCCATAAATTGAAGTTTGCATTGTCACCGTTGATCGCAGTGAACTTGCTGCCTTCCACCATATATGTTGCTGACTATAATAATGGCATCACAATAGATTATCCCGACGTCATTGAATAAGGGAAACTCCCGTTACGCTATATTTGGGTACGAATCGACGTCAAAAGTGATTATGACGTCACATTTTACTGGACTCGCGAGAGGTATCTGGACTGAGTCCAGTAACCTCGCGTGCTTTTTGACGCCGATTTCGGGGTTGATATCGCAGTTGATGAATACTTCTGAGAAACGTATTGGCCAATCAAAATACAGCAAAAGCACCAGTCATATAATAAATAGTTTTATTATATGACTGCTGCTTTTGCTGTCTTTTGATTGGCCGATACGCTTCTCAGAAGTATTCATCAACTGCGATATCAACCCCGAAATCAACGGCGAAAAGCACGCGAGGTTATTGGACTCGGTCCAGATACCTTTCGCGAGTCCAGTAACCTTTGTCAAAAATAGATCGAGGAAAACTCCCTTGAGATGTGACGTCATAATCACTTTTGACGTCGAGTCGTACCCAAATATAGCGTAACGGGAATTTCCGTCATTCAATAATGACGTCGGGATAGTCTATTGTGACGTCATTATTATGGCGGAAGGCAGCAAGTTTACTGCGATCAACGGTTATCAACAGAAATGAACTGCAACTTCAATTTATGGAAAACGTTCAAAAATGCCAGACGGGCTGCAGTTGATACAATATTCCGGTTCTACCAGTCTACACCGTTAGCAAGGAGCATTTGGATATTTACCATTAATACTACATGTAACTACTTTTGTAAACAGAAAGTTTGGAAATACCATCCTGTTTTTGTAGTTAATTCTTTTTGAAGAGTCGGGTAAATATATGTATGTTTCATATAATAAAACGGTTATCAACCTATTTTCAGGTGGATACGGTGAGTTATCACCCTCGTAAATGATATAACCCTCGGCCTCCGG
Organism: Argopecten irradians irradians; assembly: GCA_004382745.1. NCBI lineage: Eukaryota > Metazoa > Mollusca > Bivalvia > Pectinida > Pectinidae > Argopecten > Argopecten irradians. The sequence goes on along the minus strand of SAYR01017606.1, from coordinate 781,096 downwards.
CCTCGGGATATATCACTTACTCGGGTTGATAACTCACCGTATCCACATGAAAATAGGTCGATAACTGTATATTATATACTCGTACCAATCAACTATGGACTTATTAAGTCAATGGTTTTAAAAACTACTTAGACATAGGACTTGTGTAGGATTTTTAAGTGCGTCAGCTGTTCTTTGATGGCTGAATTTAATGTCAGTTGATCATAATCCGTGCTTTCAAGGAAGAACATGTACAAAGGACCATCAAATCTAATTATGTCCATGTACTAGTCTAGATATTAATTTTAACACATTTCTCAAAGTAGGTGTATAACCAATGTCTCCCAGGTTCGTTATTGCGCTCCCTCATTGCGGTAGAATGAGAAATGATGCAATCGTAGATCTTTCTAAACCTAGCCAATTAACAAATGAATAATTAATGATGAAAACTATTATTCTTTCTTTGACGATGGTTAATCATGTTTTGTAATGTGAACAGACGTGATGAAATAGTTACCTTCTACCACAAGCTATTCTAACGTGCAGAACCGAACACGTTTTATTTGGTGGCAGAGAATGGACTTGACAACCTGCAAACAACATCCTCCCAGACAGCAGGGATGCATAATCAATGTGACTGGTTCTGGCAATCTAATTAAAATTAGACTTGTAATTCCGCTCCACTACAATGTTCTACGTGCTTTAACTTACGTAACTTAACTTACTTAACTGAAAAGACGTACGCTTACTTATTTGTGTGTGCTAGTGCCTAGGCGTGCGCTGACTTCTATATGTGTGATAGCGTATATAGGCTTACGCTAACTTCTATGTGTGCACTAGCGCCTAGGCGTACGCTAACTTCAATGTGTGCACTAGCGCCTAGGCGTACGCTAACTTCTATGTGTGTGATAACTTCTAGGTGTGCGTTAACTTCTAGGAGTACGCTTATAACTTCTATGTTTGCGCTAGCGTCTAGGTGTACGCTAACTTCTTTGTGTGTGCTAGCGCCTAGTCGTACGCTAACTTCTATGTGTGTGATAACTTCTAGGTGTGCGCTAACTTCCAGGCGTACACTTATAACTTCTATGTGTGTGCTAGCGTCTGTTCAAGGCGTACGTTTACTCTTATGTGTGCTCTAGCATCTAGTTGTACGCTAAATTCTTTGTGTGTGCTAGCGCATAGGCGTACGCTAACTTCTATGTGTGTGATAACTTCTAGGTGTGCGCCAACTTCCAGGCGTACGCTTATAACTTCTATGTTTGCTCTAGCATCTAGCTAGGTCAGGGTTGGGGTAATTAAAAATGTAATTGTAATTAATTGCAATTAATTACATTTTTTAAAGTAATTGAAAGTAATTTGTAATTAAGAAATATTTCAATTACATGTAATTGTAATTGTAATTAATTACATTCTAAAAATGTGTAATTAACAATTACATTTCAATTACTTTTCAATTACATATATATATTTACTAATGTCTAATACTAAAATTAATGAATGTAAGACATTTATTTGGCTATATAGAAATTTAAACAGGTTACATATGTGAGGCAGTGACCATAGTATACCCTACACTTGTACCTCTTTTTACCTGTAGTTTTCTCCTGAGGCAATATATACAGGTGTGAGTTGTGAACACATAGCCTGTGATTACAAATCACAAAGGTCTTGCTTATATAACACCTATATATACATGTTGATCACCTAATTAGCATATCTAATGAAGGCAAAAATATAGATGATAGCTCAGATTAGTCTTCAACCGCCCCTGCCAAGAAAACTTTTTCAGTTCATTCCACTACACCCTCACGAAAGAGACACAACTCTTAAATCCAATGAAGTAGACACCTACGGGTACATTGGTGAATATTGCACAGAGAGATGTTGGGACCCATTTAAGTTCCGGAAAGATAATTCTTGCAGATTTCCACATTTGTGTATTTTACCAGCTCCAGTAGAGAGATTATTTAGTGTTGCTGGCAAAGTATTCCGACCAGACAGAAACAGAATGCATATATGTCTGATGATAATTTTCAGACTCTGATGATGATAAAATGCAATTTTTAAATATGAATACCTGGTACCATCATATTTTTAAATTGCATTTTATCATCATCAGAGTCTGAAAAGTTTTAAATGTACATTTTTATTTGACCTAGATCTAATAAAAATGCACATGTAAAACTAATACACGTACACCCTACCAATACTCAATTGTAACTTGTGAAGCATATGTTCTATCAGAACTTACTGATAGTGACTTATATACTATACAATTGTGTATATATTTGTAAAAATAAACATCTTAAGAAAATGTAATGTGTAATTGTAATTAATTACTTTTTGAATGTAATTGTAATCGTAATTAATTACATTTACAAAACTGAGTAATTGTAATTGTAATTGTAATTGAGTTTTGACCAAGTAATTGTAATTGTAATTAATTACATTGCAATGTAATTGACCCCAACCCTGAATTCTAGGTGTACGCTAACTTCCAAGTGTGTGTAAGCGCCTAGGCGTACGCTATGTGTGTGTGTTTGCGTCTAGGCGTAGGCTTACTTCTATGTGTGTGCTAGCGCCTATTCAAGGCGTACGCTTACTCTTATGTGTGCTCGTGCAAGTGTACGTTAATTTCTAGTCGTACGGTTGCTCTTATGTGTGTTCCAAACTAGTTCCAAAGGACTAGCGTATAGCTGATCGAGATTTATGATAAAATACTAGGGAACTAGTATTTACTTTGATAACTCAATAAAAAGAGGTTTATTAATATATTTATTAACATGAGGCTGTGTATATAAGAAAATCATCCCTCAAATATCCCTCAACTATATTTTACATGTAGCCCTACATATACTTTAACTGTTTTAAGAGATCGATGTATACAAAATATTTGCTTTCACTGAAGGCCTTATTTGTCTCTTGTGCTATATCCGTGTATTGCTAATTCAACAGCCATGTTCGTTAGTGATCGAAATCTATGGACGACATAAATTTCAGAATTAAAAAAATAAGAAACTAGAAATGACATTTCAATATATTCCACGATGATCACAATAACTCGATCAACACAAAATCCGTGTGGTATCATTGTGACGTAAACTAAACAGTGACGTCACACTTAGTGATATGTCGCTGAGTAGTGGGAACGATTTTGTTTCCTACGTTTTCGAAATATCCTACATAATACATAACACTCAGGATCGTTTGGCAGTGTGTGGTTCTATAGAGGAGCTGGGTTCTTGGCGACTTGATGGCGCGGCAGTCGCTAAGGAACTCCCGCCTAAATCAGGAACGTGGTTTGCTGCCGCGGAGCTCCCGAAACAGTCGGAATTCAGCTGGAAATGGGTTGTGATCAATGAGCATAACGACGCCTTGCGGTGGGAGGAGAGACCACCCAGACAACACCGGACAGGTGTGTGTCATGGTAGGCTGCTCACAGCCTGGAATGGAGGGGAGACCTTGTCAATTCCACAAAACCAGAAATTCCGACACATTGGTAATTACAATCTCAACACGATTTTAATAGTTTATACATCACATGGTGTTTGAGAATGTGGATGGACTAAGTTAACAAGTTTATTTGTGATTTCAATTATCTTTATTTCTTTGTTATCTTGGTTTGAAAAAAAAGAAGAGGAAAAACAGTTGCAATATTAATTATAACATATAAAACAGCAACAGTAGATACTATCACTGATGTTATATCCACCCCTGGAATATCTCGCAGAAAACTGAAGGCAACAGAAGACGCAGGTAATTTATCATTTGATGGACACAAAAAGAGACGGTACACTGTGGTTGAAAGTGTGGCTTTGAAGTTGGGCGTCGCTCTCTCTGTAATCTTCAAGGGAAGTCTCTGCAGGCCTGTGATTGGGCAGTTTTTCTCTCTTTAACCGTCTTCAGTTTTACTATGAGCTAGTCCAGGGTTGATATAACGACAGTGATAGTAACCCCTGTCGCCATGTCCACTTCAAGAATGTTTTCTTTCTTCTATGATCTCTCTTTTAAGAACATGCGAATAAGGCAATAGTATTCTATACATGTCCATAAATTGTGTCACCAGGGACATGAGAATAAGCGATATTATATTGAATTTTAGGATACTTATCTTGAGTATACTATTCTAGTCTGCATTACATTATAACGGGGATCTACATGTATTTAAAGACTAGATCAAAACTACATATTCAGTTACCAATCAGCATGGCCCTCCGTACTAAGATGGGTCAGATTATATACAGTACATGTTTAACGAATCCTACAACCCATGGTTTTATAAACGTTAAAGCGTCCTCTTTATATTTACATGTAATTTGATTTTTTCTAGGAATAGATGATACAGGCGATGAAACTGAAGAAGAACACAGTGAAACGCCGTCACCAGATATATCGGCACTGTCAAAAGAAAACGATATTTTTGCGTCAGAACGTCATTGTCCACCAGAAAGCAGTCTCCTGACTCATGTAAACACTATATCTACGAATCCTGACAATGTGTCGGCACAAGAAGCTATTCGTTTGGAGACGTCCACGGATACAACTAAACCAGTTATTGAGACATCGGGAAAGTGTGGTGACAAACCGTCACTAAATCCCTCGCGGATCATATCCGCATGTATCTCAAGCATATTAGAATTCTGTAAAACTCTTATTGAAATAAATTACAGTTAGTCTTTTAGTTTGTTCTTGCGTGCGTGTATAAATCAATCAACTATAAAAAGATTAACGGAATATTTTGAATCAAATAGTTCTTTTTAGTTCCGTTCTTATTTACTAATGCTAGGTTTACACTATGTTCCCGGCGGTTACGGCAGCCCCGTTTCAGACCACCGTGGACAAAACTTGGTGACCGCAAGACAACGTGAGACAACGCAGGAGGACGTGATAGACAAACGTGAGCGGTCGTGATTACCGTGGAAGCCGTGCAAAATTTTTAAACTGTCAAAAAATTTGCCACGGCAGTCACGGTACAGATGGTGAACGCCACAGGACTTAATAAAACGGGGTTGACGTAACAAAACGTCACAGTGCGTACGAGGCCGTACTTTTGCACCCCGTTCCGTGGTGGAACGGGCAGCAATCACGTTCCCCGGAATCTCACAGTGATTTCAAGTTTTGTGACGTTCTGCTGCGTTTTTTCCACGTTTTATCACGGTTGATGCAGATTGGCTGCACGTTTTGTGCCGTTGTATTCAGGTTTATCAAGGTTTTGACGGCAAGCCAAGGTGGATGATAACCGTTTTGATGCCTTCTGTTAAGACACATCACGGCTTATAGCGGTTGAAAGTCCGACGTGATACGGCTTGTTACGTCTTATTACGGTCTTACGTTGCAAGCAATATATGATGGAGTATCATTGCCTGGCCTGGTACATATTCGCTACTTCATGGAATTATTTGTATAAATAAATAGAAATAGTCATTATCAAACAAATTCAAACTCTCAAATTATACCAAAACTATTATTGCAGAATGCAGATTAAGTGAGAACCATTACAAAAAAAATATTTGCATAGAAACACTTGGCTACAATAATTATATATTTATACCAAACACAGTTAATATTTTCATTCTTTTAACGCATTTTGCAATCAAAACGTGTTTGAAATGACATATAGGCAATAGATATTGTTTCATTTGCTCAAAAAAGCCCGGCATCATACTTTCATTCCTAGTAAGCCTTGGCGGACCGTGAAAAACGTATCGGAGCTTGATCAAAACGTGTAACACGTAGCAGACATCATCAGATCGTAACAGGCCTAGAGAGAACGTAGTGGTATCCTTGATAGACCGTGCTAAAGCCGTAGTGTACCTTTAACGCCCGGGAACAACACTTTCCCCTATATCCACGGTCCATCACGTTATCCGTAAAAGACCGTGGCAAAACTTCACAAGACCTAGCTCAACTTGAATACAGAGACAAAAATAGCCAAAATTCCACGGCGCACCACGTTTTGGGCAAACGGGGATACCGTGGTCGCCGGGAACATAGAGTAAACCTAGCATAACATTGTCAGACACCATATAGTGACATTTTCAATGATTTGTTTGTTTGTTTGTTTGTTTGTTGTGTTGTGTCCTCTTGTATAGTGACATTTTCCATGATGACATCCGCATGGTGTATCGAGGCTTTGCTAAGCTATGCCGTAATTCCGTTGATATACAAGTATAACATTTTATATAGTAAAAAAAACCGACCAAAAGTGTGTATCGTGGATACATCTTGGATTTTGATAGTCGGAGTTTTTCAAATTCACAAGTAGGTTCCTCTTGAAGCGTGTATGCACGTAATTTAGCATACTGCATTTAAAAGCTAATCACATTTGTCCGACTGAATCCATCTTGGATTTTGACTGTCCAAATTTGTTACCCCTATATCTTACAATTGAAAGTAACATATGGATCTTTCCAAAATAACATCGGCAGATTTTCGTTGGATCCCTTGTTGGAAATAACGCTTTTTGGAACCTATGGAAAAGATCAAAAGACGACCATCTTTTTTTTGGACATTCGATTTTATTTTTACTCAGAAAGTCGAGAAAAGGAATTTCCTAAAATTTTAAATGTATGGGAAGTCCGTTTCCATCTTTTTTCAATATGGTACTTTTGGACCAATTGGACATGACAACCGACATTCGTGATTAGCTATCGTGGATTTTGACAATGAATCTCAATGCTCGAAAGAAGAAAAGGGAAAAGGAAAGAAAAGCTCACTAGTAACCGCGGGATAACATTTTCCTGTTAAGTACATGTATATATATATGTATAGGAAAAGCTCCGCCCCGATAAAAAGAATTCAACGGTAACTGTTAAACGTTGGCTGGGAAAGAACATGAAACCACACGCAATACTATATTAAAACGTGCTAATTCAATAATTTTGCGTGGGAACGCAACGTGCGAACGTAATAGTTTTATTGCGAACATATAAATCACCATTGCGTGCGAACGAAATAATTAAATTAGGTGTGAATGCAATAAAATTGCGTGTGAATTCAATAATAATAATAATAATATATTATTGAGTGATTTACTTACCAACAATTTTAACTGTCATTTACCAATTTTTTTTATTTTTTATTTTTTCCATGTCCTTTCCCAGCCACCATAGACCAGCATGTAGGTGTCAAGATCTTTCTCATGGTCTTGTGTAATTCTTGTTTTTTTTTTTTTGGCAAATGCATTACATTTTAAATGTATTTCAATCAATTAGCTTTGGCCAGTATACAATATCAGGAATCAATCTCTCCCAGGGTGCATTTTTGAATTTGTGAACCGCAGTGAACCCTGGGAGAGATTTATAAGGAATGTATTGTCACGACCACTGAACACATTTTACTTTCTTTTTCAAAATCCTTCTTTCATTTCATATGCACATATATATATTATCTGTTATTAATACTTGTTAACAAACATGATTTACAAGTGTAGATCTTATATCTAATTTATTTGCCTTATAGCTAAATGTGCCATAAAAGGACATTGTGACCATTAGGGAATGTTTGGGAAAGATATCCCTGTAGTACATGTATGACCTATTGCATGTATAAAAATTGTAATGGGAATGGTACCTGTAACACATTATTCATTATTTGTTCCAAAATTTGGGTCGTAAATTCACTCGGCCTATCTAACTTTGACAGAATGATTTACTTTGAAAAAATAATGTGTTTCGTTTCTTCACGTTGAAAAAAAGGTAAAAAAAATAAAAGCAAAGTCTTTCTATCAATAAAATATAATTTTATTCATTAACAAATTTTATTAATTAATTAAGTGCTTCTATATTTGTATTTCTCAACTGATTAACCAAATTTTTGTTTTTTCACAGTATACGTATATCTACATGTGTATCTGACAGTATTCGGAGTTATCTGCCCTTGTGGGTAGGTATTGATTGTGGCAAGCCTAACATCATACTTTTCATTGACTACCCGCAAGGGAGGTAACTCTGTAATATGTGAAGAGGAATACACACCTGTACCGTGACTATATTCATCTTCTGTTTTATTGTAACCTTTTAAATATTTGTTTATATCCAAAAGACTCTAAAATAAAAAGTCTGACCTTTTTGCCTCCCAGGAAAAATCCAAATCTTTAACTCATATCACTGTATCAATTATAATCTAACTTGAATGGAAAATTAAATTTCATCATATAGTGTATATACAAATAAAAATATTAATGATATCAGAAAATTTGTTTTTAATTAGACAAAAAAACGTGAAAATTTTTAATTTCCTACCTAAAGCAAGATGATGAATCTTTGATAAAAAAATACCAAAACATGAAAATAACATCTATATAAACCCTAGCGTACTACAGTGTAGTAGTTATAGGGTTTAAAATACACAAACACTGTAAGGAAAGACTTTAAAATCAAAACAAATAACTCATAAAGTAAACACAGACAAATCATTGGGTAATATAATAAATAAGTACATGTAGCAAAGAGCTGACCGATTGCTGAGCAGTATTCACACACCCATAATGCATGTGTTTCCATTCAATGTCACAGCAAATGTTGTAATCCCTTGTGTGGTCTTTATAGACAGGTTTGACAGTAAATCCTCTTATTCATTAGTATACATACAGATTTGTACTAAAATCACCCAGATAATGTCCACATGAAAACAAACCAAATGGCAATTACTAAAAAAAAGGGGGAAAAAAAGAAATAATATGTTGTGAAAACCTGGTTCATAGTTGCATGTATACAGTACCAGTATAAAGCTTCATATAGTAAACACTAAAAATGGTTATAAAATAAATAAACAACCAATTTATCAGTTTGGCATACACATGTAGAGGTATTTTAATGCTGATATTGGTTAAATGTACCTTCAAATATTTATATCTGTATACAACAGATCTAGACTTATCTTGAAAACATTGTTAAAATCAGTGGTCACTGCAATCATTTATTTTTTTGGCATTATCTTATTGTTTTTACTGTTCAATTAAAGACATATACTGTGTATACATACACATATCAGACAATATCTACACTGCCACATCTGTAAAAGTTTGAATCATGATCAGATTGAAATACAGAGTTTCAACATTGTTAACTAGACCAGCACCACAGTAACACTTTGAGTTAATTATTATATAATCCAAAATTTTTCAGAAAATCATATGTTAGCAATTTTTAAATTTTCGCGATATGAACTTTAAAGTTAGGAATCATTCAACCTTTTTCAATTATTTTGCGGATCAAATTTTCGCGGCCAATATAGCCATGACCCACAAAATTGCGAAAGTAACCAGCTATATGGTAAGTAAAGTTTACGTGAATATATGTTTTAAGTGAAAAGTTTAGATGGGACCAACAACATACTCTGAATTAAACAGGGTACCATATTCAATGCAATAAGTACCCCTCATCCCTATAGGCACCCCTCCTCCTTTCTGAGGCCTCGATTTCACTTACAATGTACATTAACTTATATCATACAGACTGGAACTAAATTTATGAAGACTGTGAGGTTTCTCTATTTGATTTCTTTCATAAATTGATAAATGTGTTGTGAAATGTTAGTCCATATTTGGTCCTATTAAACGCCATTTCATATTTCAATATTTTAACCGCCCTGGGCACAAATTGGGTCAAATTCTTGAATTTAATCAAATTACATGTCAGAGTTAATTAAATGTTCACAAGGTTCAATCACATATAGCATATAAATCAAGGAAAGATAAAATTAGATTATCAAACTTGTTAAGTTTGCAAAATTGTTCTTTACAATCACAGATAATTTCAGGTCAAAGGTCATGCTCTGTAATATGGTACAAAGCGCTCCACAGGTGCTCTGCACACGGGACACAGAAGTGGCTGAGGGAGTATTTCAGCACAGTCAATACACAGACATATATGTCCACAGCTAATGAGGACAACTTCTCGTGGGTTTGTCAGACAAACCACGCACAGTTCACGATCTTCGTCGTGGACTCCATCCTCTTGTGAATCTCCATGTCCACCCTCGGGATCTCTTTGATGGCGGGCATTACGCGCCCTCTGTTCCATCGCTTCCCTCCTCGCTCGTCTATTCTCTTCTCGTATATTTTGTAACAACTGCCTTTGATGGTATTCTTGCCGTAACTTCTTGTACCAACGATATATCAGAAAAGTCAAGAGACAGGTACCCAGAACCAAGGATATTCTGAAGAAAAACTTTGCCATTTTGGACTGTGATTTAAACTTGCTGATAAGTTCCTCCTTGCCGATTGCAGTGACAATGTATCGTTTCCCATCAGTAGGGGGGCGTAGCCTGACTTTACCAGCTTCTAGTGCCAGTTCCCCTACACCCAATACTGGGGTACCGACTAGTAACATTCGTTCCATTTCATGGAATCCCTTACTTACTTCACCCGATAGGATGTCCATGCCATGTTTTATGATGGAAGAATTCTCCTTCTTTTCGAACTTATCATAAGTGGTCATCAGATTGTCTGTTAAGTATTCAGCCCGTCCAGGTTCACTAACGAAAATTTTGTGGTCTGGTTGGCCCTGAGCGTGGATAAGAAACGGAATGAACTCTGATGTATCTCTTATTGTATTCTTTGTGTCGGCCCTGTACAAATAAAAACATATCTGTAGTTACAACAAAAGAATGTCTAGAATGCAAGAAACCTATAAAACACAAATGTCTATAAAACTGGGCCTTTAATTAAACATAAAACCCAGAGGAGGAGATCTAGTAATATGGTGGAACAAATATATACATATATATAAGCAGGATGAGACATACCAGGATGATAGAGATATGGAATAAGTTTACACTGTCTCCAAAAATGCCTTCAGGTTTTTGACATACATGTACTCTTGGTTGGTTATTACAAAGCAAATTTCTTCTTTAATTTGAATATATTAAGGATACCTGAACCCATGGGATACATACATATATGTATATAGCTACCTGTTCTGCTAATCAGCCATTCCAAACAAGAGGCCCAGAGGGCCTGTATCGCTCACCTGGTTTGTAATGCCAAGTAATGTTCTGAATACAGGTTCATTGTTTCTTTTCTGAAGGAATTTTAATATTAACCTCTAAATCCCCTATTAGGCCCCACCCCTCCTGCCCCCAGGGGGTCAGAGCCAAAATTTATACAAGTTCTGTTCCCCTTCCCCCATGGATGTTTGTGGCCAAATTTGGTCACAATCCAAGCAAAACTCTAGGACAAGTAGCAATTTATAGGATTTACCTCTATTTCCCCTATTGGGCCCCACCCATCCTGCCCCTGGGGGCCAGAGCCAAAACTTAATACAAGTTCTGTTCCCCTTCCCCCAGGATGTTTTGTGGCGCAAATTTGGTTACAATCCATACAGACTCTATGACTGGTAGCGATTTAAAGAATTTACCTCTATTTCCCCTATTGGGCCCCCGCCTCCTGCCCCCCGGGATCAGAGCCAAAATTTATACAAACTCAGTTCTTATTCTTCCCAAGGATATTTCTGGCCAATTTGGTTACATTCCATGCGGAACTCTGTGACTAGTAGCGATTTAAAGATTTACCTCTATTTCCCCTATGGGCTCGCCCTCCAGCCCCGGGGGGCCAGAGCCAAAATTTATACAAGTTCTGTTCCCCTTCCCCAAGGATGTTTGTGGCCAAATTTGGTTCCAATCCCTGCAGAACTCTTTGACTAGTAGCGATTTAAAGGATTTACCTCTATTTCCCTATTGTGCCCCGCCCGTCCTGCCCCCGAGGGACCAGAGCCAAAATTTATACAAGTTCTGTTCCCTTCCCAAGGATGTTTGTGGCCAAATTTGGTTACAATCCATGTAGAACTCTATGACTAGTAGCGATTTAAAAGTTTTACCTCTATGTCCCTATTGGGCCCCGCCCCTCTGCCCCCGACGGACCAGAGCAAAATTTATACAAGTTCTGTTCCCCTTCCCCAAGGATGTTTGTGGCCAAATTTGGTTACATTCCATTCTGAACTCTAATGACTAGTAGGCGATTTAAAGGATTTACTCTATATCCCCTATTGGGCCCCGCCCCTCTGCCTCCTGGGGGGTCAGAGCCAAAATTTATACAAGTTCTGTTCCCCTCCCCCAAGGATGTTCTGGCCAAATTTGGTTTACAATCCATGCAGAAACTCTAATGACTAGTAGCGATTTATAAGGAAATTTTGACGGACAGACGGCGACGACGACGGACGACGGATGACGGACGCCTGCCATGAATAAGCTCACCGGCCCTTCGGGCCAGGTGAGCTAAAAAAATGGTCCCACTTTTTTATTTCTCTAAATAACTGTTGTCGTTAGCTCACCTTGTAAATATGGCACGGATCCAACTCGTCCTGATAGGTGTAATTTCACACATATCAAATCTTAATTGAACAAGAGGCCCAGAGGGCCTGTATCGCTCACCTACTGGTTTGTAATCCAAGTAATGTTCTGAATAACAGGCTTCATTGTTTCTTTTTCTGAAGGAATTTTAATATAACCATTAAGTCCCCTATTGGGCCCCACCCTCCTGCCCCCAGGGGGTCAGAGCCAAAAGTTCTGTTCTCCTTCCCCCAAGGATTTTTATGGCCAAATTTGGTCACAATCCAAAGCAAAACTCTAAGAAATTAGCGATTTAATAGGATTTACCTCTATTTCACCTATTGGGCCCCAACGTCCTGCCCCAGGGGCCAGAGCCAAAATTTATAAGAAGTTCTGTTCCTTCGCCCAAGAATGTTTGTGGCCAATTTGGTTACATTCCATGGCAGAACTATAGACAGTAGCGATTTAAAGATTTACCTTTATTTCCTCTATTGGGCCGCCTCTCTGCCCCCGGAAGATCAGAGCGCAAAATTTATACAAGTTCTGTTCCCCTTCCCCAAGGGATGTTTGTGGCCAAATTTCATTACAATACCATGCAGAACTCTAGGACAATAGCGATTAAATAGAATTTTCACTCTATTTTTCCCTATAGGGCCCCCCTCTGCCCGGGAGGGTCAGAGCCAAAATTTATACAAGTTCTGTTCTCACCTACCCCCAAGGATGTTTATGGCCAAATTTGGTTACATTCCATGCAGAACTCTATGACTAGTAGCGATTTAAAGGATTTACCTCTATTCCCTATTGGCCCCGCCCTCCTGCCCCCGGGGGTCAGAGCAAAATTTAAACAAGTTCTGTTCCGCTTCCAACAAGGATGTTTGTGGCCAAATTTGGTTACAATTCATGTAGACCTGTATGACTAGTAGCGATTTAAAGGATTAACCTCTATTTCCCCTATTGGGCCCCGCCCCTCCTGCCCCCGGGGACCAGAAGCCAAAATTTATACAAGCTCTGTTCCTTCCCCCAGGATTGTTTGTGGCCAAATTGGTTACATTCCATTCCAGAACTCTATGACTAGTAGCGTATTTAAAGGATTTACCTCTATTTCCACTATTTGGCCCCGCCCCTCCTGCCTCGGGGAATCAGAGCCAAAATTTATAACAAGTTCTGTTCCCCTTGCCCCAAGGATGTTTGTGGCTGAAGTTTTGGTTACAATCCATGCATAGAACTCTAGGACAGTAGCGATTTAAAGAATTTACCTCTATTTCCCCCGTCTATTGGGATCCCCCTAACCGTGCCTGCTCCCCGGGGGGTCAGAGCCAACAATTGTATTACAAGTTCTGTTCTCCACCCCCAAGGAATGTTTAATGGCTAATTTTTGGTTGACAATCCACAGAAACTCTAATGACTAAGTAGCGATTTAAAGGATTTTTACCTTTATTTCCCTAACTAATTAAAAATAAAATGATTTGGAGATATTTGTTTATACTAACAGGACTATTCAATGGTTTATGGACAACTCTAAAATAGAAGAATAAAGATCCACCAAGATATGTCAAAATAATAGATCATGGAAAGTAATACTAATGTTCCAACATTATGATTACCAAGGTGCGTATTTTTATTTGTTGAACATTTAGTAAGATTAACATGGATATAATATTTATAAAAGACCTTACCTAACGATGTTTTGTGACATTTGTGACATATACCGACGACTTTATCATATGACTATGTAGTCTTACTTACGT
>SAYR01017606.1:731384-754770 GCA_004382745.1 Argopecten irradians irradians | reverse complement strand
TGCTTATGAAATTATCGATAATTATGGATGTGGTAAATATTCATACCTTATTAACTGCCGTAAGTTTTAAGATTACGCCACCTTGGACATTTACAAAATGTTCACCGTCTGTCACGTGCTATTTTATCAGTAGACCAAGTTTGTCCAAAATTTTGTTAGAGTTGTCTTTCTTCCATTGTAGTAAGGCCATGTGCCATAACACAGCCGTGATAAATGCATCTCCATTTCGCCATGGAATGTATTTGCTCCGAGACAAATTTGATTCAAATTACAAAATTCATTATGGTATCAATTTTGATGTTTGAGGTGAAATATTGATTTCATTTTTTTCCGTTGCGGAATAACCGTCTCTAATAGGGAGTAAACGTCTGGGGGGAACCGCTTCGGAGCGAAGCATTTTTGGGACGAAACGTCTTCATTCATTGTAAACACCATTTTGGGGACGAAAAGTCTAGATACTTTGTAAACAATCAGGTGGAAATTTTCAAACAGAAGATCTTTTGGATGGTGTATATACTATTCCTATTTCGACGTTACAGATACGCTTATTTCAGTAACTTTCACATTCAAAATTTGCTATTTAAAATTCCCGGTAAAATCAAAGTTGTTGAATACACTGCCGCTAGGAGCGCTAGTATCTGCGAGCAATTTCTAAGCCAATCATATTGAGGAAATTGACTGTAAGAGAATTTTGTAACCACGATCACAATGGCGAGGTGACCCTCGCCAAAAAATAATAGAACATAATCGATTTCATATGAACGTGCACGAAAGAGGAACTGTGTTGGTACCAAACCTAAGAAAGGTGTGGTGGCATTTCATGAGGAAGATTGTAACAGTAAGATGATACCATCACCAGAAATAAACTGATATTTTCTTTGAACAAATTGTATTCCTATTGAGAGAATGGCTCATTTAGAGAAAATGACAATATTGAAATAGAAAATTTGTCAATGCATGGAAAACATATCGTAATATATAGCTCAGTATAGCTTAAATAGTGTTTTTAACTATTCATTCCGATATTACCAAACTCTGCACAAGACGGTGAAGATGGTATAAAGTGCATTCTGCTGCTGTACAACAATACAAAACCAAATAATGACACACAACATCGCAATAATTGGATGCAGATGGCATAAGGAATAAAATTGAAAATTATTTCAACTTCTAAGAACATTTAATAAATTAACATTTATTCTTTGGTACTATCCGATAGAGATCATGCACTGTAAATAGAACTTGAAACTGGGCACATTACAATCATAGTAAAAAAAATAAAAATGATAACTTTCTCCAATTATTCTATGAATTACAACGGAAAAATTCTTTTTCGTACAGTATTTAGCTTTTCAGACATCGCGACCGTCAGTACTTGGTAGTAGCATATATTGTATGCCGTATCTATCTTTAGTCTAACACAAATTCTAGTCGTAGATTTTCTGGTGAACCATGATTTAAAAAATCATACAAAATGCATTTATTTAAGAAACATGTCAAAGAAATTCCAAATAACTTGGTCACAGGTCGGTTCAGAAACCAATGAGGAACATGCCTTGTCATATCATATTGACAGACACGTGTGGTGAGAGCTCGTCAGCCAATGATATTTAACGGGGGAGGAGCCATACGCTTCGTGTGCCTGTCAATTATACCTGACTGACTGATTGATCAAAGGGAAAGCCACGGGAGCACGCCAGTAGACATCAACTCTATTGTGTTGTACTAACAAATGTTTTTGTATCGTTACACAGAAAAACGAAATATGTATATATTAAATTAACATATCATCCTCTCAGGGTGACTTTCCACGGTACCTCGCAAGTTGAAATATGCGCCATTAAATTTCAAATATGTTTTAATTTATACATGTGAATGCAACCTTGAGGGGAAAGAGAGAATTAAATTAACGATGTATAAACAGCGCTGTTAAACCAAGATTTACGTTGACTCAATTATGCATTATTCAGGCCAGTGATATATTGAATCAGATACACGGAAGAAACTAGGACTAATACCTGTAATTAAATTTAAAAAACCAACGAAACTTGATGGGTACGGGTTAGCCAACCATGGGTACGAGCTCGCCAAATATTTTGGGTACGACTTCGCCAATTTTCGGTACGGGTTGGTGGTTACGAGTTGGAATGGGTACGGGTTAACTATACCCCTATTAAATTGATTCATGAAGACATTTAATTAATAATGTATTAAGTATATAAAAGTCGCGGATATATATTGTCAGGTATGGTTCAACTACTTTTGTCCGGTCTCTGTAGCTTTATCTGTCTATAGTATGATGAAATGAAGCAAGTGGGTTTGATCATCGCATAACGTGCAGTACACGGTAGTTACTACTGTATACTATTTTAATGCAGAAATTTTTATTAACTTTGATTTATTTCAGAAAAAAAATCATCCTTGAATTTGGTGTCTTATAAAAGGCCTTAGTAGGCTCATCATATAGTAAAATTTAGAATCAAAACGTTCTTGACATTTGACCCGTTACTAACGTCAGTTTGGACCCACCTCAATATCGGCCACATATCGACTTCCGTACGTATACAGCTTATACATACAGTAGCCAAAAGCAAAATCCGTGGCTATTCCTGTAATCAGCCCCCAATCGACTGGTTGTAACATCATTGTTGGTTCTCGTCAGTTCAAACTCTTCACATTTAACAATTCTACCGACAAACACGTAACGTAATGTTGTGAAAGTACATACAAATTTAGGAATATATTTAAAGCGAAACAAAGTATGTTACAATTAAAATCATAGTAAATTAAACTACAAAATTTTAGCTTAGAAATTCCAGTTATTATCACAATAATAATATACTTAAGAACCACATAAACGGCCATTACATTATAAAACATAAGTGACTTTCTGAAAATAAACGTAGATTTTTTTCCATGTCATTCCGTAAAATAGATAACCCGGTCTACTTTCATTTTGGCTGACTTAAAAAGTTAGGAGGAAGTGGGGAACAAACCGCTGCAGAGGTGAGCCATTTGTTCAAGCGTCTTTATCATTCTTGAAGTGTTTTTTTAATTCTGTCAAAGCAGAATATATATGTTATGTTTTTAGATACTCTGTCAAAGGCCTAATTTGGAAATGTCAAATAAAGATCTTACGTTACTTGTTTTTTACCAGTTATCAACGTAAACTTTAATTCATTTCCTAATAGATCTAGTAGCTGGTTACAATTTCAAGTTAATGTGTTCTTTCAGTAGTTTTACTATATATCTGTATCTAATAACAATAGTAAGCATATGGATGGCATGCAATAGTTAAAAAAATAAAGTAAATGAGTTTTAAGAAGGTACATGTAAATTGAAGGATTATTAAGCATGTTCTGTACACAGTAAAACATGCTTTAGTGACCTCTGTGTGAAGATTACCTTCCTAAATACTAGGATGCATACAAATATATATATATGTACATAATTTTAATATTTGATAATGATTACAATTAAAGGGCCACTACCTTTCCGAAACGGCTTTTAATTTTTAAAATGGGAATGTAAAACGAAATCAATAATTTTGTAGAGTCGCAAAAGTTATTAACCATACGTTTACTAGCACACTTATCATCACCTTCAGAACTGTTTAATTAGAATAAATAAAATGTTAATTTTCATAACGCGGGTCGTTTTATGTTTCCCGCCGTCGTCCTAAATGCCGCGCGGTAGTTGACTATCACTGCGCCAGACGGCAAAACAGCGACATGAATTTCCACTGTTATCATACATTAGACAGGAAATCTTGCATATGTTTGGTGTTGTAACCTCATCTTAAGCCATCGATATATATTTTCTTTTGTTATTAATGTTTTTAAGAAACCTTTAAATTTTGCTCCGGAAAGGTAGCAGGCCTTTAAACTGTTAAAGATAATAATCATTCCAGTGGGATGGTTTTAATTTTTACATCATGTTTTTGTAATACATGTAGAGGTATTGAAATGTTAACAGAAAATGTAGTGTGTATATGTATGTTCATGTTCATTATGTATAAGTAGAAATGTAACCTTAATCTTGAGTTTTGACCTTCTTTTTGCATGGTTGATTCATAGTAAACCTTCAACCGTCAGGTTTACCTGTGAATTAACTATCGGACATGGCTCAATGACCATACTGATGAAGAAAAGATATCATGGAAATATATAATGTTGATGGAGTTTTAAATGTTGTGTTTAAATTGGCTTTATTACTGAAATATTATGTAGAAATCGTCGATCAACATACTGTATATTTTTTTATACCATATTTGCAGAACTAATAATATTAAGAGCTGATACAGTTCAATCTTTTAAATTGCTCTTATTTTTTTCAGCCTTCAATTTAGATGGTACAATTAAGTGCCTCTTGATTTTCTGAAGTGTAAAGCCACCTTAGCACTTCAATTGGGTTGAATACGGTACATGTACAGTTTATAACCAGTGACACTTAAGCAGACAGTATTATTAATTTAAGATTCATGTATGTTAAGTACCATTAAAGTACCATCACCAGCATGTAAACCTTCCTGTGTATTGTACATGTACTAATTTTAGCGGTATATTCTATATTTTAGGATTTTTTCATGCTCAGGTAATTAAGCTAAATTCTAGTACAGCGATAAAATTTGTCTATAGAAGTGTAACCAAATTTAAGAATAGTTTTCCTAATGTACTCTACAAAAAGGACCTCTTATTTGATTGTGTAAAATTCCTGTCATTAGACAATTTAACAATTTTTTTTATTGTGTCTGAAATTATCCATGATTTGAATACGAAGAAAACTAAGACACATTATGAATAACACAACTTACAATTTTGTATAATTAAAGTCAAATCGCGTTGAACTCAATGAAACACAGACACCTTGTGGCTTATTAGCTGATCGTTTTCATTTTCTAATGCCATGTCTTTTTTTATAATAATAAAACAATAGATACTTGTGAATTTACTAATATATCTACAGCGTTTCCGTTGGACATTTGGCATTTTGCACAGTTAGCTTAATTCTGATTCATATTAAGTCCCCTACTTCCTGTTGATGTTTCAGCCAGCACTAATCTACTTATATACTTTTTTCCTCTTCAGTAATGATTAAGGTCATCAATTGTAATCCACTGTCCGCCTATGGATCATGTTCACCACAAATAAGACGCCTCATGGAAATAGTTAAACGCCACTTATTTTAACAAATTTCCAGAATTTGTAGGGAGGGAGGATGTTTGAATATATAAGACCCTTCACCTATTTTTTTCATTTACTTGAAGCTGTATACATATAATAATGTACAAATATAATAATCTACACATATAATAATGTATACATACAATAGTGTATCTTTTGCATAATTTAAACATATATTTATTGTGTATTCAATTGATTACTATTGCAATGTATTTTACAATATATTGCAGTGATTTTTCAGGATATTTTTTTAAAAAAGTTTTTGTAACAAATTGGGAATTTTTAATCGCAAAAAGAGCAGTTTTGGGAAAAGGCTACCCATTACTGAACATGGTATAATAAGTGATTAGATATTGTAAAACAGTAAACTGTTTCATTTTATCAAAAGGTGACGACCATAACAACAGTTTCAGAGTAGTTTGTTTTACTTTAAACAGTGAGAGGAGAGCTATTCGGGTTTTGTTTGTTTTTCAGAGATTTGATTTGGGAATTTTTAATTGTAATTGGGAAAAAATAGGGGGGTTTGGCATTGGGAATGGGATCGTTTACCGACCCCAGTTTTATAAGCAGAAAAATCACTGTATTGTATCTTACAACTGTAAATTGTATTGTTGTGGCACTTATGAAGGCTACAAGTAGTAAAACATCGAACATTAAGTAGAAATAAAAGGGAAGAAACTCAAAGACTTTAGTTTCATGGAGAATATTAAATTCTCTCATCGCAGCCATCTCTGTCCAATTATAAACAGAATGATGTTTTCCAGATGTCGGAGAAAAAGTTACGACTGATCACCTATATGTGCCCAGGTCTACCTGTGGAGCTGTTTGAGGTGATCCTGCAGTACCTAGAGGAGGTAACTGAGAGGGAAGCCTATCTGATCTACGAGTCCCGGTGGGATGGTCCACCCAGAGAGAGAACTGACCCATTCACAGCAGACGAGGTTGATATAGGTAATGGTGTTATCTGTGTAAGGTTTTGTTTTCATTATAAAAAGTGTATTATTTAAACATCTTCAACATCTTTTATCAACCATTTATAGGCTTTTTGGAATTTATGACTGGTGGCCTTTTATCGATTGACGACCTTGAGAGATAGGTGACTTTCATAGACCAACATACACATGTAGACCGATTACTTATGAAAGTTTTTGACCTTTATCAAACAAGTGACATTGAATTTTATAAAAAGGAGACCTAAAAGACAGGCAAACATTTGGTGTAAGTTATAGATAGGTGTCACATCATAGTGACCTCTATAGACTGGTGACCTTCACATCATAGTGACCTCTGTAGACTGTTGACCTTCACATCAAATTGACCTCTGTAGACTGGCGACCTTCACATCGTAGTGACCTCTGTAGACTGGTGACCATCACATCATTGTGCCCTCTGTAGACTGGTGACCTTCACATCATAGTGACCTTTGTAGACTGGCGACCTTCACGTCATAGTGACCTCTGTAGACTGGTGACCATCACATCATTGTGACCTCTGTAGACAGGTGACCTTCACGTCATAGTGACCTCTATAGACTGGTGACCTTCACATCATAGTGACCTCTGTAGACTGGTGACCCTTCACGTCAAAGTGACCTCTGTAGACTGGTGACCTTCACATCATAGTGACCTCTGTAGACTGGCGACCTTAACATCATTGTGACTCCTGTAGACTGGTGACCATCACATCATTGTGACCTTTGTAGACTGGTGACCTTCACGTCATAGTGACCTCTGTTGACTGGTTACCTTTGCATCTTAGTGACTTTGAGAGACTGGTGAACTTCACTCCACAGTTACCTCTGTGAACTGGTGACCTTTGCATCTTTGTGATCTGACCTCTGTAGTTGATGACCTTCACATTATGTTGTCCTCTGTGGACTGATGACCTTTGCATCTTAGTGGACTGTTTAATTGTCATTTTTAGACTTGCAACTTTATTAATAATAGGCTTGAGAGGTTCAGTCACATATCTTTGTTCCTGTTTCTTGTATAGACAGACCTTTTTATATTGGTGACCTTTGTATATTGGTGACATTTGTATGTTGGTGACCTTTGTATGTTGTTGACCTTTGTATGATGGCGACCTTTGTATATTGGTGACCTTTGTATATTGGTGACCTTTGTATGTTGATGACCTTTGTATGTTGATGACCTTTGTATGTTGGTGACCTTTGTATGTTGTTGACCTTTGTATATTGGTGACCTTTGTATATTGGTGATCTTTGTATGTTGGTGACCTTTGTATATTGGTGACTTTTGTATGTTGTTGACCTTTGTATATTGGTGACCTTTGTATATTGGTGATCTTTGTATGTTGGTGACCTTTGTATATTGGTGACTTTTGTATGTTGTTGACCTTTGTATATTGGTGACCATTGTATATTGGTAATCTTTGTATGTTGGTGACTTGCAACTTATTGATAATAGGCTTGAGAATTTCAGTCACATATCTTTGTTCCTGTTTCTTGTATAGACAGACCTTTTTATATTGGTGACCTTTGTATATTGGTGACATTTGTATGTTGTTGACCTTTGTATGATGGCGACCTTTGTATATTGGTGACCTTTGTATGTTGATGACCTTTGTATGTTGATGACCTTTGTATGTTGGTGACCTTTGTATATTGGTGACTTTTGTATGTTGTTGACCTTTGTATATTGGTGATCTTTGTGTATTGGTGACCTTTGTATATTGGTGATCTTTATATGTTGGTGACCTTTGGATATTGGTGACTTTTGTATGTTGGTGACCTTTGTAAGTTGGTGACCTTTGTATATTATTGACCTTTGTATATTGGTGACCTTTGTATATTGGTGACTTTTGTATGTTGGTGACCTTTGTATATTGTTTACCTTTGTATGTTGTTGACCTTTGTATGTTGGTGACATTTGCATCCTTTTAACCTTTGCAGGTTGATGAACTGTAAATCTGATTGGTTTACTTTGAAGACTATTAGTATTTTCACTCTGACAATTATCAAAGACATGTATACAAACTTTTTGATAGGTGTGAACACATGATCTTTTTAGAAACGTGACCTTTAAAAACAGATGGACTTTCAAAACAAATGATATCTTTATTGTGTAACCTTTGTAGACCAATGATCCCTTTTTAGTCACAATGTCGTCATGATTTACATATATATAAGGTAAATACAAAAGTCTTTTTATTACAGATATTTAAATAAAAAGTTCAAATTATGATTTAAAAGTGTTTTCTACTCTCTTATATGTCAACTGGTTAATATTTAATGATATTTGTTGTTTTGATAGGTTTTATGAGCAGTGAAACATTTCTACCACTGCAGCAGAGGAAGAACTCAAAAGTCGAGTTATGTGGAGCGGCTCCTGTCCATGTCCATTCCAAGAGTCAGGCTAATCCTGTATACTTTTCTGACCTCATTATCAACTCAAAAGATGTGTAAGTATGCGTGTATATTAATGTCTGTCAATTACTGTATAGTTGTTTAATTTGATGGGGCGAACATTTCATGGTTTCCTTTTTGATATTTATCTGCAGGGATAAATCTTCGCCCATTTGTCAATTTCAAACATTAATACAGCGCTATATACTTTACATTCTTAGAATAGGAATGATTACTCTGTATATTTACATCAGTATAATATCAGAGCACCATCATGGGATTTTAGATTTATTAAGAAGACTTATATAATAGTAAGCTCTTTTTAAATTTTGTAAACTTAAAGGAAATTATCTATGCAGATCCCAAAATTTTATGTTGTTAAAATTCAAAATTCAATTAAGTTTTGAACGTTGCAATGCAAAAAAGAAATGTAGTGTATGCAGCAACAATGGCTGGCTACAACATATTTGGATTACAAAAATCAATAAAATCCACAATACTAAACTTTCCACTGTGTTTAGTCCCTTCAGATATCAAAAGCAAAGTTGGCAGTCTATTTATCATATTTAACTTTACACAGGGGGGAATACAAGGAAGTACACAACCTACAGGGACACAGCTTTGCCTACGTAGAGGACTCCTCCCTTAGTGGATGCTTGGTTACTTTACAAGAACTGAAAAAGATGGGATATAACTCAAACTTCTTTGGAAATGTTCTCCGTTCAGGTAAAATTTTGTTCTGTGAAATTGTCCTCTGCTCAGGTAAGTCTTTGTTCTGTAAAATTGTCCTCTGCTCAGGTAAAGTTTTGTCCTGTAAAATTGTCCTCTGCTCAGGTGAGCCTATTTTCTGTGAAATTGTCTTCTGTTCAAGTAAGTCTTTCTTCTATGAAATTGTAGAATATCTTGGAATTCATAAATGAATATTTACAATTATTTGGTAATCTCTATACTATATATATATTGCAGGCTCTCCCCTGAAGTCTATACAGATGGTACTAAATAAAACGGCATCGTCAGCAGCTGTTGACTCCACCGTTTTATACAACTACCTTGAACAGAATCCACAGCACAAAGAAAACATCACCGTACTAAAATCGTTCGGACCCCTCCCAATTTACCCAGTTGTGTTCAATTCTCAACTTCCAGGTAGGTGGGGCATTCGCTTTATATAATTCATTTTCATGAATTTTCATTTTTGTGTTTCTTATTTTTAGTTACACAAATTACATTAAGCCATTACATGTATTTCTAAAATGTTTTATGACTGTTTTAATCAAGGATTTATAAATGAGAAGGATTCGTCACTGTCTCTTTACACTACTAAACACCATGCGTGATGCCAATGAACCGGGAATAAAAACCATTTTTCTCAACAAATGCTTTTCTTATCGAGCCAAACGAAACACCAATGTAAAGTTAATTAAATTTCACAACGTTTAGTACTTACTTTAAAGACGGAAGATTTAGAAGATATGTCTTAAATTTTTGTTAAAAAAATATGTCAGCTCATGAAATGACAGCACGCTTCAGAAAGTAAGACGGTAACCCTCGCACCAGCAAGCTACATCAAAGGCTGCGGCAGCAGATATCAATGGAAAATCAGTTGTTGCCCAACGTCACGGTCAGTGTACAAACACAAAAGCTCCTACGCAGTACTTGTCCAAAACCCAGTGTGACTTATCCTTCTCATATACGTCCTTGCTTTAATTTATAAGAAAACTTAAACTGTCTTTGTATATGACAGAGTTACCTCCTTTGCGGGTAGGTATTCATTATGACGTCGTTGTTATGTTGTAAAAACTCTCGTTTTTTTTAGGTCATCTGACCCGAAGGGTCAGGATGACCTATAGCCATCATGCTTTGTACGTCGTTGTGCACCGTGCGCCGTCTGTAAACTTTTCACATTTCAATCTTCTTCTCAAGTTTGACCACTGGGATTGAGCTGAAACTTACATGAAATGATCCTGAGATGGTCCTGACCTAGTGTTGTTATTTTTCGGGTTGATCCGAAATCCAAGATGGCTGCCACAGCTGCCATCTTGAAAACACATTTTAAACTTCTTCTCAAGTTCTACTGGTGCAATTTAGCTGAAACTTGCATGAAATGATCCTGACATGGTCCCGACAAAGTGTTGTTATTTTTCGGGTCGATCCAAAATCCAAGATGGCCGCCACAGCCACCATCTTGAAAACACATTTTGAACTTCTTCTCAAGTTTTATCAGTGCAATTTAGCTGAAACTTGCATGAAATTATCCTGACATGGCTTCGTCAAAATATTGTTATTTTTCGGGTCGATCCAAGATGGTCGCCACAGCCCCCATCTTGAAAAAACATTTTGAACTTCTTCTCAAGTTCCATATGTGCGATTTAGCTGAAACTTGCATGAAATGATCCTGACATGGTCCCGACAAAGTGTTGTTATTCTTCGGGCCGATCCGAAATCCAAGATGGCCATACAGAATAACACATTCTAGCCTATATTGCTTCATGTGAATTGGAGCAAAAACAGTTCATGGTTCATGTGAAAACCATTAAAAATTCTAATGAAACAATATTATATTAAAGTATTGCATGCTTATATATTTTCACCAAGAATTATTTTAGCAGCAATATGGCCTATTTATGGTATATTGCAACTGTGAACTAGACTACATGCGTGATAAAAAATAAATTTGGTTTCAAATATTATTTGCAGATGACATGAAAGAAAAAATAACCAAAGCCCTAATTGATATGTCCAGTAAAAAGGAATGGTTGGATAAGTTGAGGGCCTTTGGAATCACCGGTTTTAAACCTGTGGATATGACAGTGTTCCTCAAAGAAAAAGAACTTATGGAGTCTGTGAAAAAGCTCAGCATCACGGCAGCATATTACTGAAGGTGGTATCACCTGAGACCTTCAATTGAGAATCATATCCGTGATTATTAATACTCTATAAAATTCATGTTATTGTGAAAATACTTCAAAAACTTTCATTTGGTGCATGTTTGAACTTAAATGCTGATTATTTGACTGGCGGTATTGTTTTGTTAGGTCAAGACTTACCTGTTTGGTATTGTAGCCGACAAAAAGATGATTACCAGCGTTTTACAATGGTCAATAGGACATACCGTATTCAACCCAATAAGCGCCCTTCAAAAATTGAAGCAAATAAGGGGGCACTTAAAAGAAACAAATTTGAAATATAGCCTTTAATTTATACAATTATTATACAAAGTAAGGCATAAATCAATTTGGAAAAGAAATCAGTCAGGAAATCAACAGTTTTGATATTTTCAGTCTGCATTTGATTCGTGTAAAGTGAAATTAAAGCCATAAAAAAGGGAGTGGCACTTATAGGGATGGGGGCGCTTATTGGGTCGAATACAGTAAGATGTATACTTAATCATGTATGGGAAACGGTGTTAACTATTATATAAAATCAAAATAACAAACAGGAGTTACTAACATGTAGATTCTGTAGGATGCTGTATAGTCAGTTATTTTTCACGATTTCGCGGGTCATCACCATATGGTTGTGTAATTTTGATCCACGAAATTTTATGAATTTATTAATTTTATATACAATTGAAGCCAAACTGTGAAGTTTTGATTCACACTAAAATTTATTTTTTTAGTTTTTGGTCCAAATCATGAAAATTTTGACCTGGGAAAATAACCTGTTATACGATAACTAATGATTTGAAAATTCATTTATATTTATATGTATAGACTACTTATTCTATATCATTAATCCAAGTGGTCTATTTATAAAAACTGTGATGGAATTTTAATGTGCCATTTGTAATGTATTTCATTTGAACTTTCGTATAGTTGGTAATTTTTGCCGAGATGAAATTTCCACAGCTTTAAGCACAATTATTGAGAACACAAAAATTTAAGCTTAATGGAATGATAAGTGGAAGATCATAAAATTTTCATGTGGTGAAAATTTCTCTTTTCTGGTTTATGTCCAGATCAAGGAATTTTTGACCAGATGTATTGTCACATTTAACTCAGGAAATCAATTATTCAATGAAGTGTTCAATTGGAGACCAATCTGTATGATCCATGAAATATATACCTATGGAAAGTTGACATGTTGTCTTTGGGACCAATATACCATGTTAAAATTTTTTATTTATATGTTAATTATATTTGTCCATGTATTACTAAATTTTTGTTATGATTTGTTTTAGATAATTATTGGATTCCTTCAACAAAAAGTCTTCATGACAATCTGTATAATTATAACTGGGTATATAATAACAGTATATTTTTCTATGTACCTGGTATCCAAGAATCTCTTAAAAATTAATAAACATATATTGTATCTTTTTACATGAAAATATCTATATTTATAGACACAAAAAACATCTATATTTATAGACACAAAATATATAAATATTTGTTGACGCCTTTATTATATTCATAAGACTGACATCTATTTTTGTAGATACTATATTCAACAAATTTATGTAATTCTAGAAAAAACTAAACACTTATACATTACCTATCTGTTGTCATTACTATAGTTGTTGTAAAGTTGTTGTGGTGATCGATTCACTCATAGAATGTGATTGTTGTCATGTCAACAGTTGTCAAAAAGTTGTAGTTACTATTTATTCAGAAAAAAAAGATGTAATTGTTGTCATAGCGAGATTTGATAGAGTGGCAATATAATTGATGATGTATCTGTTGTCCTGAAAGGAAAGTTGTACGGAAATATCTGACAAAGTAGTTGTTTTTGTTATGGCAACAGCTGTGATAAAGTTATAGAGCTTTTTGTAATGTATTATGTATTCAAACAGAACTTGCTGTCATCGCAACCCTTTCTGTAAATTTGTTGTCATGGTAACAGTTGTAGCAATTCTGAAATGATTACAAGTATTCCTCGCTATGACGTTTCTAATTGTAATAATTATTAATTAAGTCAACTTTCAAAAACAAATGTATTTTTTTGACCTGACAAATGTTGTAACAAAATATCTTGCTCAATCAAGATCTTTGTCTTTCAGCGTGGATTTTAAACTTGTTTGTTTTATGATTTATTGACTATTAAAACATATTCCAGCCATTTACTTGATATATCTATGGGATCCATTATCTAAAATCACTATATTTTGTAATATAGTATATAGTTATGAAAATAAAATAAAGATATATCAAATGTAACTACATTTGTAGTCTTTGTTGTTATAAAGGTGAAGGAATCATTTTCTGATCCTCCCAACTCCCACAAAGGAGAGAGGTAAGGGCCATGTTTTCTATGTACTACAAATCTCCCTACTCCCACAAAGGAGAGAGGTAAGGGTCAGGTTTTCTGTGTACTACAAACCTCCGTACTCCCACAAAGGAGAGAGGTAAGGGCCAGGTTTTCTGTGTACTACAAACCTCCCTACTCCCACAAAGGAGAAAGGTAAGGACTAGGTTGTCTGTGTACTACAAATCTCCCTACTCCCACAAAGGAGAGAGGTAAGGGTCAGGTTTTCTGTGTACTACAAACCTCCCTACTCCCACAAAGGAGAGAGGTAAGGGCCATGTTTTCTATGTACTACAAATCTCCCTACTCCCACAAAGGAGAGAGTTAAGGGCCAGGTTTTCTGTGTACTGCAAACCTCCCTACTCCCACAAAGAGAGGTAAGGTCCAGGTTTTCTGTGTACTGCAAACCTCCCTACTCCCACAAAGGAGAGATGTAAGTGTCAGGTTTTCTGTGTACTACAAACCTCCCTACACCCACAAAGGAGAGAGGTAAGGGTCAGGTTTTCTGTGTACTACAAACCTCCCTACTCCCACAAAGGAGAGAGGTAAGGGTCAGGTTTTCTGTGTACTACAAACCTCCCTACTCCCACAAAGGAGAGAGGTAAGGGCCAGGTTTTCTGTGTACTACAAACCTCCCTACTCCCACAAAGGAGAGAGGTAAGGACCAGGTTTTCTGTGTACTACAAACCTCACTACTTACACAAAGGAGAGATGTAAGGGTCAGGTTTTCTGTGTACTACAAACCTCCCTACAACCACAAAGGAGAGAGGTAAGGGTCAGGTTTTCTGTGTACTACAAACCTCCCTACTCCCACAAAGGAGAGAGGTAAGGGTCAGGTTTTCTGTGTATTACAAACCTCCCTACTCACACAAAGGAGAGAGGTAAGGTCCAGGTTTTCTGTGTACTACAAACCTCCCTACTCCCACAAAGGAGAGAGGTAAGAAAGAGAGAGATTAGTAACCGGGAGGGTATCAACTTAATTTATGAATAAAATACATATCCTTGATTACCAACCGTCTTACGCAAACGTAGTGATGGTATCACATTCTTGAAATCCGCGACGCGGGCGTTTCCTTAATCGAACGGATAGTGGTTTATATATCTTTTTAACCACCCCGTCTTTATCAATAGGCAGTTGTTATGACGTAGGTGTCCTTACTAGCGCATCTGGGCCGTTACCTTATTCAAACGATAGTTATACAAATCCTTATAGCCATGCCGTCTTAATCAAGACGTAGTTTATGATGCCAAAAATCCATTATACGGCCCACTCCGTCCTGTATCAAACGTAGTTATATCATATCTTTAATCAACCGCACGATCCGTCTTATCAAACGTAGTTATAGCCTTTATTGCAGATCCTTCTAACCAATAAGTCCGTCTTTCAACGTTAGTGATTAGACTATCAATCACTCTCTTATTAACCACTTCTGTTCTTAATCAAATTCGTAGTTTGATATAGGATCCTTATATACCACCCGTCTTCATCAACGTAGTTATAACATATCCTTATAACCCCGTCCTATCAAACATAGTTATTGAGTTGTAGATCATTATAACATTATCCGTCTTATCAAACGTAGTTATTACAAATCTCTTATATTCACCTGTCCTTATCAACGTAGTTATAACGTATTCTTATATTCACTTCCGTCTTGGAGTCGAGATTATGTAGATCATGCATAACATCGTTCCTTATCAGAGTTATCTTTAGTTTATATAGAACCTTATTATAGCCATCGGCCGCGTGTGCTAATATTCAACGTAGTGATACAATCTTTATAACCACTCCGTCTTATCAAACGTATTGTAATTATAGACGAACCTATATTGGAGCCACCCAGTCTTCCATCAACGTAGTTATATTAGAACCATTATAACTTACCCGTCTTATCAAAACGTAGTATATATTTCCTTATTAATCCACCTTTTTCGTTCTTATACAACGTAGTTATACAGAATCCTTATAACGCAGCCGTCTTATCAACACGTAGTTTCTAGGGTCAATCCCTTATAACATCACCCGTCTTATCAAACGTAGTTTTATACAGATCCTTATAACCAACCGTCTTATCAAAACGTAGTTTTATAGAACTTATAATCCAACCGCTCGTTTATCAAACGTAGTTATATAGATCGTTGGTATAACCACCCGTATTGATCGTAGTATACAGCACATCCTTATAACCATCCGTTGTATGCAACGTAAGTTTAATAGAAACCTTATACACTACCCGTCTTATCAAACGTAGTTATATATATCTTATTACCACCGCTCTTATCAAACGTAGTTAACACACAACTCCTTATAACCAACCGTCTTATCAACGTAGTTATACAGATCCTATAATCACCACGTCTTATCATAACGTAGTTATAGCAGATACTTATAACCAACCGTCTTCATCAAACGTAGTTTTATAGAACCTTATAGACCAACCGTCTTACAAACGTAGTTATATTAGATCCTTATGACCACCCGTCTTTATTAACGTAGTTTATAGATCCTTATAAAACCACCCGTCTTATCAAACGTGTTAAATAGCTCCTTATAAACACCCGTCCTTATCAACGTAGTTTTATATACGATCCTTATGACCACGACCGTTTTTATCAAACGTAGTTAATACAAATTCTTATAACCACCCGTCCTTATCCACGTAGTTATAGGCAGATCCTTAATAACCACGCCGTCTTTAATCAACACGTAGTTATACAATATTCTATACACCACGCCGTCTGTATCAAACATAGTGATACAATCCTTATAACCATCCGTCTTATCAAACGTAAGTTTATACAATATCCTTATAACCAACCCGTCTTATGCAAAACGTAGTTATACAGATCGCTTATAACCAATCCGGTCTTATCAAACGTAGTTTATTAATAAGACTTATATACCACCGTCTATCAAACGTAGTTATATCGATCTTTATAACCCACCCGTATTTATCGTAGTTATACAGATCCTTATAACCATCCGTCTTATCAAACTAGTTTAATAGAACCTTATAAACCAACGCGTCTTATCAAACGTAGTTTGTATAGAACCTTATAACCACCGTCTTAATCGAAACGTAGTTATATAGATCCTTATGCCACCCGTTCTTATAAACGTAGTTATATAGATCCTTATAACCACCCGGTCTTTATCAACGTTATATATGATTTCCTTATAATACACCCGTCTTATTCAGTAGTTTATAGATCCTATGACCACACCATTTTAATCAACGTAGTTATACCAAAAATTTCTTAATATACCAACCAGACCCGTCTTATCAAACGTAGTTATAACAGATCCTTATAATCACCCGTCTTATCAACCGTAGTTATACATATTCCTTATAACCACCCGTTCTTATATCAAACGTAAGTGATACATAAGTCCTTATAACATCCGTCTTAATCAAACGTAGTTTATAATATAGTCCTTTATAGCCACCCGTCTTAATCAAACGTGTGATACAACCTTATAATAAAACACTTCGTCTATTATCACACGTAGTTATATTATATCCTTACTAACCACGACCGTCTTACAATCAAACGTAGTTATATCATACTCCTTATAGCCACCCACCGCGGCCTATCAAACATAGTTATGACTATGATCATTATAACATTCGCGTCTATCAAACGTATTATATCAAATCCTTATGTTCACACTCGTCTTATCAACGTAGTATATAAGAATCATCATTACCATGCCCGAGATCAACGTAGTTATCATATGACGCTTATAACCACCTCTTCTTTATCCAAACGTAGTTTAATACAGATACTTATAACACAGCCTCTTATCAAACCGTAGCTATATAGAACCTTTAATAACAACCCGTCTTATCAAACGTAGTTATTAGACCTTATAACACCCGTCTTATCAAACGTAAGTTAATATAGATTCCTATTACCCAAACCCGTTCTTATCAAAGCGTAGTTATACAAATCCTATATAACCCACACCGGTCCTTATCAACCGTAGTTAACAGATCCTTATAACCAAACGCTTGTTCGCGTCTTCAAACGTAGTTATCAGATCCTTATAACCACCGTCTTTATCAAACGTATTTTATAGAACCTTATAACCAACGCGTCTTACAAGAACGTAGTTTATATAGATTCTTTATAAACCACCCGTTATTATCGTAGTTATACAGTCTTATAAACCTATCCGTCTTAGTCAAAGCGTAGTTTATTAGAACCTTATAACCAACCGTCTTATAAACGTATTTTATAATGAACCTTATAAACCAACCGTCTTTATCAAACGTGAGTTTATTATAGATCCTTATGACCACCGTCTTATCAAACGTGTTATGATTATAGTTATATTACGTCAGTTACTGACCCCTATAGGCATAGAGGTCAGTAAGATTTATAGGGGGCGAGGGGCGTAGCCGAGCTCCTGATACTTCTTACTGACCCTCTATGCCTTTGATAGGGGGTCAGTAACTGACTATATAAACGAATTTATTTCGCAACCGAGGGACCATTTATGTTTTCATTAGATCTTTTTGTTTCCTATTTGTCTTCTCAGAATCCGTAAAAAAAGTTTCCCAAAAAAAAAAAACCTGAACCATGCTTGCGAAGTATACAACAATCGGCCGCATTTTTAAATATTTGGCCTACAATTAGCCTACGTATTTTTTACATGTATGTATTTCCTTTCCGGATCTTGCAAATAACTGTAATATGGAAACTGAAGAACCACTACTCAATGCGACATCAGATCTTGTTGTATTGAAAGCATCACAACAAAGTGGACCAGAACCCATCCAACATTTAATAGCGGAAAGACTCATGATCATCTCTGCATCTCGCTGAGATAATCATTAAAGTAATGCCGATAAATTAGGCTGTAGAGTTTGAGGGTTTGAATAGATCTAAAGATACGAAACCTCCTCCCATTTGGTTTATGGTCGCAGTCAAGAAAACGCTTTGAATTCTTACGTTTGACTTTCAGACCCGCGTCAATGCAACTTTCAAACTGGCGTAGGGGAAGCAACTTCGTATTTAAATAAACATAATGCGTTTTCATTTAATTTGAAGTATTAAAACGATTTTAAAATGCCATTTTACAATAAAAGATAATAAGTTAAAATATATTTGTTACGGTAAAGAAATGGTATATTTAAGTTGAAGAGAATGTGGTTAAATTTTGAAGCGGGGCCCGAGACGCCCGCCCATATTGCAACCCATAAATCAAAAATTTACTGACCCCACTATTAAAGTGTTTGAGGGGGCACCCAAAGTGCGTGCGATGCTCTGCAGCCAATTCATTTGGGGACATTTTTTCTGTCAGAGGTGCGATAAAAGAACTTATAAACACCCGTCCTTATCAAACGTAGTTATATTAGATTCTTATAAAACACCGTCTTAATCAAACGTAGTTATATAGATCTTATTACACCGCGTCTTATCAACGTAGTATACAAATCCATTATAACCACAACCGTCTTATTCAAACGTAGTTTATACAGATCCCTATAACCACCCGTTTCTTATCAAACAGTAGTTATACAGATCCTTATAACCAACCGTCCTTATATCAAAACGTAGTTTTTAGACCTTAATATACCAAACCGTCTTATCAAACGTAGTTATATAGATCTTTATAACCACACCGTATTATCGTAGTTTATACAGATCCTATAACATCCGTCTTATCAAACGTAGTTATACAGATCCTTATAACCACGCCGTTCTTATCAAACGTAGTTATAATAATCCTTATAAACCATCCCGTTCTTATCAAACGTAGTTATACAGATCCTTATACCACCCGTCTTATCAAACGTAGTTATACAGATCCTTTATAACCAACGCGTCTTATCAAACGTGTTATATAGACCTTCGATATCACCAACCGTCTTTATCAAACGTAGTTATTAGATCTTTATAACCACCCGTATTTATCGTAGTTTGACAGATTCCTTTATAACCATTCCGTCTTATCAAACGTAGTTATACAGATCCTTATAACCAACCGTCTTATCAAACGTAGTTTATATAGAACCTTTAAACCAACCGCTTATCAAACGTAGTTTTCAGAACTTTACCCCGTCTTATAACTTTTTTTCTGTTATCACATAACCATACTGTACTCTACTGGCAGGTTTAAATTTCCTAAACAGACAATAATAACTTTAAAATGAAATATCTTCGCAAGTACTGCCAAAGATTAATTATTTAAGTTTACAAAAAGAGATTTATGCACGAACATCCTAATCTTTAATATAATCTGATCAAGGTCATGTAAAGCTAGCAAAACTAGAAAATTAAGGAACATTAGAGATCTGAAGTATAAAATGAACTATTGGATTTAATTTGATTACATTTACCAGCATAATTGTTAATGTTCCTGTCAATCTTTTTTTCCAATTCTTCCATTTGCTTAATGCATCACTTTTGTTTCGTAATTAGGTTTTCATATGCCATGAACAAGATACCCCTTGAGACGTAATTATATACCCAACGTGGTTTTGAAAACCCTGGCATAGAGAATGGATTAAACCGGCATTATGTTCAATGATGCCACACAAGTAAGATGTCGATTGCTCTCATTTTCTGCTACAAGAATACAGAGCAAGAGTATCCTTTTCTTTCAACCAGACATTTTACAAATTGAGCGTCAACCGCATTACATCCACCGCGTCTAATATAGCAACTATTATTCACTATTAAGGCTTTCCACTCTGTTTGTATTGGTTGGGATTACCAAATACTTCTTTTTTTACTTTCCACAAAGCTAGCCTGCATAAGCAGAGAGCGGATAGTTGCTATTATGAACAGGAAAGAGTCAACTATCCTTCAGAACCGAAAATGTATGAAGATGAGGAAGTCAGAGAATCGCCAGAGGAAGAAAAAGAGGAGGATTCTGAGTCCCAGCTAAGCTCAATTTCAATGGGAGAACGGGGATCGGCAGAGAATTACTAAGAAAATAGAAGCTGAATTGGCGCGGGTGATCCTAACTTTCCCGGCTTGACGCTTTACAGCGTCTCTGGGATTACGTGACAGGTTCAGAGAGATTGTTGATCTTCGGTTCATTACGGAAACATATATTTCGAAAAAATAGACTTTGATAAAATTCATGGGAAGTTTTAAGAAATTCTGGATTTCAGAAGAGTTTGCTTTAAATTTCGGATTACCTAAGCCAAGTATGTCTAGATACAAGGTATATCTTTAACCGGTAGATCAATGAACGATTTGGCGAAGATACACACGTGTGGTAATAAGGTGGGAAAATTGAATCGATTAACATTGTTATAGGTTTACAACAATAGCGTTGCATTCACCTATAAAAGAAAGTATATATATATTGAATTGTGTTTAAGATATAAAGCAACTTGTGACTTTTTATGACAATTTTTTTTTGACAATTTTTAACCTTACCACACTCACTTAGAATAACAAACTCATTATTCAGTGTCAATTCAAACTAATTATTATACACGAGTTAGACGAGCTCGGTCAATCTTATAAGTTCCAAAACTACCAGTATAAGAAGAAATAGTTAGGTTTTATCTCTTTTTGTCCCCCTTTTGGGGGCCCCAATCCTCACTTGCCCTGGGAGTAAAAGCCAAGAAACCCTTCTCACTCTCTCCACGTATGTTTCCACGTTGTTTTAAAATTCACTGAATGCTTTATTGATTAAAAGCGATATTAATTAACTGAATTTACACATGAGTTAATTTAAGATTTATGGATATTTTTATTTATATTTCCAATTTCTGATGATGTTTCTTGCCCGTTACAATTATTTGTACAAAAGTAGTGATATCCAGGCAAATATGATGGATTTTTAAATTTAGTTCAATCAAAGCAATCAAAATTAAAAAAAAAATCTAAATCCGAATGACTGACGGTTGTAATCTTTGATTTTAGAATAATATATACAAATGCGGTGTTTATAATTGCAATAATTTGAAAATAAAATTGTATAGATAGTGTCCATCAGCACACACATGCAGGGCCCATTTCCTAATCCAGCCAGTCTAGTACAACTTTTGTTGTTGGCTAAATCATTAATGTCAATGCAACAAATAGTTGTTCATTAAACCCTATCGTAAAGTCACCATGACATAACAGAAAGTTTCAGACCTTCAAGGAAGATAGATATACTTGTTGAAAAGGTTGTTATCAGCCGCAGGAAGTGACTTGCAACGACGTGTAAATGTGTGGTTCATATTACGTGGTAGATACTCTTCAGTATATACAAATAATGGCGTTCCGCCTATCGCCCTCAATGGGTTAAAGTTATATGTGTCGTAAGTTTCATGCTCACGAATCAAGAATAGCATTTAATATGTTATTCGCTACCAACATTCTGAGAATTACATTACTTAACAATGCATCAGTGTTCATTTTACAAAGTCAATTATGAGTTAAAAATGAATTTTGGCATCACTTTAAAACATTATGATAGTTACTTCTACAGTGCAATATTGAGGTAAGCTGTGGGTTTTGTCCCATGATCGAGACAGACCAAAGTCTATAACGGTGGTAGTTTCTGCTCCCGTGCTAAGCGCTCAGCTAAAATGGATAAATGGAGTAGGACGACTGGTTTGCCGGTCGTCAGTATAATGTGACCGGGTGGGGTGTGTTGCTTGGTGTTTTCGGCGGCATGTTCCAGTGATATAACACTATACAAGGGCAACAGTTCCGCTATACAATAGACACAACATGAATATACCGCAGTCTCCCAAAACACACACCTCTCTTTGCATAAGACTACAAACCGCATACATAGGAAGCCGTCCTTGTATGACCCTAGCTGTTAATAGGACATTGATTTGTACAATAATGTTATTTCCTTATTGCGTATTCAAAATGGTATATAATTGATTTGCAGTTACATGTAAAGGTACTATATGTATAATTATTTTCCAATTTCTTATGCGTTGAACATGTAAAGCATGTTATTTGGATGCTGAATACTGTTAGTTAGTGATATGTACTGTAAATAGAATTCAACTAAATTAGATAGAAATACGTGTATACTGTACATAGATCTGTTAATATTATATTATTATTTTGAGGACAGGCCGGCAAGCTTTCTTAAATGCACGAACAGTATCGATCAAACTCAAAAAGTGTTGTTGTGTAACGTAAACGAGTTGGTGGTTTTTTCCTCTTGCATTGCAGGTCTTAACTTTTATTCTTAAAAAAGAAGTGAAAAGGCGATTTTCAAAGCCAATCAATTTATTGAAATACAATGAGTGAAACTATAAAAAACCAACATAACACGGATTTTTAATTTTGATTAAATTAATGCAAATTCACGATGCCAGGGTATGTTTCAACACAGCTTACGAATAGTTTTTTTTAAAAAAATGTTGAGAGTGTAAACCTTTACATACGTACCACCCAGCTTATTATTATTGTTGTTATATTCTATTATACGTGCACGAAAACAGATTTTACCTATGAAGCCAATTATATATATAATATTTGTA
Organism: Argopecten irradians irradians; assembly: GCA_004382745.1. Classification (NCBI taxonomy): domain Eukaryota; kingdom Metazoa; phylum Mollusca; class Bivalvia; order Pectinida; family Pectinidae; genus Argopecten; species Argopecten irradians. The sequence continues at coordinate 731,518 of SAYR01017606.1, read as the reverse complement.
TAATTATCGGTTAGCTTGTAATTAACTTTAATTGCTTTACAATAGTATATTGGTAAATTAATTAATTAACACAGTTTTCAAAAACAAATTTCTTTCACAATCGATTGCCTTAAATAATAATATAAATACTGTTG
>SAYR01017606.1:690180-731359 GCA_004382745.1 Argopecten irradians irradians | reverse complement strand
GGCCAGGTTTTCTGTGTACTACAAACCTCCCTACTCCACAAAGAAGAGATGTAAGGACCAGGTTTTTTGTGTACTATAAACCTCCCTACTCCCACAAAGGAGAGATGTAAGGGTCAGGTTTTCTGTGTACTACAAACCTCCCTACTCCCACAAAGGAGAGAGGTTAGGGTCAGGTTTTCTGTGTACTACAAACCTCCCTACTCCCACAAAGGAGAGAGGTTAGGGTCAGGTTTTCTGTGTACTACAAACCTCCCTACTCCCACAAAGGAGAGAGGTTAGGGTCAGGTTTTCTGTGTACTACAAACCTCCCTACTCCCACAAAGGAGAGAGGTAAGGGTCAGGTTTTCTGTGTACTACAAACCTCCCTACTCCCACAAAGGAGAGAGGTAAGGGTCAGGTTTTCTGTGTACTACAAACCTCACTACTCCCACAAAGGAGAGAGGTTGTTTTCTGTGTACTACAAACCTCCCTACTCCCACAAAGGAGAGAGGTAAGGGTCAGGTTTTCTGTGTACTACAAACCTCCCTACTCCCACAAAGGAGAAAGGTAAGGGTCAGGTTTTCTGTGTACTATAAACCTCCCTACACCCACAAAGGAGAGAGGTAAGGACCAGGTTTTCTGTGTACTATAAACCTCCCTACACCCACAAAGGAGAGAGGTAAGGGTCAGGTTTTCTGTGTACTATAAACCTCCCTACACCCACAAAGGAGAGAGGTAAGGACCAGGTTTTCTGTGTACTATAAACCTCCCTACACCCACAAAGGAGAGAGGTAAGGGTCAGGTTTTCTGTGTAGTACAAACCTCCCTACACCCACAAAGGAGAGAGGTAAGGACCAGGTTTTCTGTGTACTATAAACCTCCCTACACCCACAAAGGAGAGAGGTAAGGGTCAGGTTTTCTGTGTACTATAAACCTCCCTACACCCACAAAGGAGAGAGGTAAAGGTCAGGTTTTCTGTGTACTACAAACCTCCCTACTCACACAAAGGAGAGAGGTAAGGGTCAGGTTTTCTGTGTACTACAAACCTCCCTACTCCCACAAAGGAGAGAGGTAAGGGTCAGGTTTCCTGTGTACTATAAACCTCCCTACTCCACAAAGGAGAGAGGTAAGGGTCAGGTTTTCTGTGTACTACAAACCTCCCTACACCCACAAAGGAGAGAGGTAAGGGTAAGGTTTTCTGTGTACTATAAACCTCCCTACTCCCACAAAGGAGAGAGGTAAGGGTCAGGTTTTCTGTGTACTACAAACCTCCCTACTCCCACAAAGGAGAGAGGTAAGGGTCAGGTTTTCTGTGTACTACAAACCTCACTACTTACACAAAGGAGAGAGGTAAGGGCCAGGTTTTCTGTGTACTACAAACCTCCCTACTCCCCAAAAGGAGAGAGGTTAGGTCAGGTTTTCTGTGTACTACAAACCTCCCTACTCCCACAAAGGAGAGAGGTAAGGGTCAGGTTTTCTGTGTACTACAAACCTCCCTACTCCCACAAAGAAGAGATGTAAGGGCCAGGTTTTCTGTGTACTACAAACCTCCCTACTCCCACAAAGGAGAGAGGTTAGGGTCAGGTTTTCTGTGTACTATAAACCTCACTACTCACACAAAGGAGAGATGTAAGGGCCAGGTTTTCTGTGTACTACAAACCTCCCTACTCCCACAAAGGAGAGAGGTAAAGGTCAGGTTTTCTGTGTACTATAAACCTCACTACTCACACAAAGGAGAGAGGTAAGGGTCAGGTTTTCTGTGTACTACAAACCTCACAACTCCCACAAAGGAGAGATGTAAGGGCCAGGTTTTCTGTGTACTACAAACTTCCCTACTCCCACAAAGGAGAGAGGTTAGGGTCAGGTTTTCTGTGTACTACAAACCTCACAACTCCCACAAAGGAGAGAGGTAAGGGCCAGGTTTTCTGTGTACTACAAACTTCCCTACTCCCACAAAGGAGAGAGGTTAGGGTCAGGTTTTCTGTGTACTACAAACCTCACAACTCCCACAAAGGAGAGATGTAAGGGTCAGGTTTTCTGTGTACTACAAACCTCACAACTCCCACAAAGGAGAGATGTAAGGGCCAGGTTTTCTGTGTACTACAAACCTCCCCACTCCCACAAAGGAGAGAGGTAAGGGTCAGGTTTTCTGTGTACTATAAACCTCACTACTCACACAAAGGAGAGAGGTAAGGGCCAGGTTTTCTGTGTACTATAAACCTCACTACTCACACAAAGGAGAGATGTAAGGGCCAGGTTTTCTGTGTACTATAAACCTCACTACTCACACAAAGGAGAGAGGTAAGGGTCAGGTTTTCTGTGTACTACAAACCTCCCTACTCCCACAAAGGAGAGAGGTTAGGGTCAGGTTTTCTGTGTAGTACAAACCTCCCTACTCGCACAAAGGAGAGATGTAAGGGCCAGGTTTTCTGTGTACTATAAACCTCACTACTTACACAAAGGAGAGAGGTTAGGGTCAGGTTTTCTGTGTAGTACAAACCTCCCTACTCGCACAACGGAGAGAGGTAAGGGCCAGATTCTCTGTGTACTACAAAACCTCCCTACTCCCACAAAGGAGGAGAGTAAGGCCAGGTTTTCTGTGTAGTACAAATCTCCACTACTCCCACAAAAGGAGAGAGGTAAGGGTCAGGTTTTCTGTGTACTACAAATTCCCTACTCCCACAAAGGAGAGAGGTAAAGGGTCAGGTTTTCTGTGTACTACAAACCTCCCTACTTCCCACAAAGGAGAGAGGTAAGGGCCAGGTTTTCTGTGTTACTACAAAACCTCCCTACTCCACAAAAGGCGAGAGAGTTAAGGCCAAGGTTTTCTGTTGACTACAAAACCTCCCTACTCCCACAAAGGAGAGAGTAAGGGATAGGTTTTCTGTGTACTACAAAACCTCACTACTTACACAAAGGGAGAAGGTAAGGGCCAGGTTTTTTTTGTACTACAATTCCCTACTCCCACAAAGGAGAGAGGTTAGGGTCAGGTTTTCTGTGTACTATAAACCTCCCTACTCCCCACAAAGGAGAGAGATAAGGGTCAGGTTTTTCTGTGTACTACAAAACCTCCCTACTCACCACAAAGGAGAGATGTAAGGGCCAGGGTTTTCTGTGTACTACAAACCCTCCCTACTCCCACAAAGGAGAGAGGTAAAGGTCAGGTTTTCTGATGTACTATAAACCTCACTACTCACACAAAGGAGAGAGGTAAGGGTCAGGTTTTCTGTGTACTACAAACCTCACAACTCCCACAAAGGAGAGATGTAAGGGCCAGGTTTTCTGTGTACTACAAACTTCCCTACTCCCACAAAGAGAAGAGGTTAGGGTCAGGTTTTCTGTGTACTACAAACCTCACACTCCCACAAAGGAGAGAGGGTAAGGGGCCAGGTTTTCTGTGTACTACCAAATTCCCTACTCCCACAAAGGAGAGAGGTTAGGGTCAGGTTTTCTGTGTACTACAAACCTCACAACTCCCACAAAGGAGAGATGTAAGGGTCAGGTTTTCTGTGTACTACAAACCTCACAACTCCCACAAAGGAGAGATGTAAGGGCCAGGTTTTCTGTGTACTACAAACCTCCCTACTCCCACAAAGGAGAGAGGTAAGGGTCAGGTTTTCTGTGTACTATAAACCTCACTACTCACACAAAGGAGAGAGGTAAGTGGGCCAGGTTTTCGTGTGTACTATAAACCTCACTACTCACACAAAGGAGAGATGTAAGGGCCAGGTTTTCTGTGTACTATAAACCTCACTTCTCACACAAAGGAGAGAGGTAAGGGTCAGGTTTTCTGTGTACTACAAACCTCCCTACTCCCACAAAGGAGAGAGGTTAGGGTCAGGTTTTCTGTGTAGTACAAACCTCCCTACTCGCACAAAGGAGAGATGTAAGGGCCAGGTTTTCTGTGTACTATAAACCTCACTACTTACACAAAGGAGAGAGGTTAGGGTCAGGTTTTCTGTGTAGTACAAACCTCCCTACTCGCACAACGGATAGAGGTAAGGGCCAGATTTTCTGTGTACTACAAACCTCTCCTACTCCCACAAAGGAGAGAGGTAAGGGCCAGGTTTTCTGTGTAAGTACAAACCTCACTACTCCCACAAAGGAGAGAGGTTAAGGGTCAGGTTTTCTGTGTCACTACAAAACTTCCCTACTCCCACAAAGGAGAGAGGTAAGGGTTCAGGTTTTCTGTGTACTACAAACCTCCCTACTCCCACAAAGGAGAGAGGTAAGGGCCAGGTTCTGTGTACTACAAACCTCCCTACTCCCACAAAGGAGAGAGTTAAGGGCCAGGTTTTCTGTGTACTACAAACTCCCTACTCCCACAAAGGAGAGAGGTTAAGGGTCAGGTTTTCTGTGTACTACAAAACCTCCCTACTCCCACAAAGGAGAGAGGTAAGGGAAGGTTTTCTGTGTACTACAAACTCCTACTCCCACAAAGAAGAGATGTAAGGGCCAGGTTTTCTGTGTACTACAAACCTCCCTACTCCCACAAAGGAGAGAGAGTTAGGGTCAGGTTTTCTGTGTACTACAAACCTCACTACTCACACAAAGGAGGAGATGTAAGGGCCAGGTTTTCTGGTACTACAAACCTCCCTACTCCCACAAAGGAGAGAGGTAAGGTAAGGTTTTCTGTGTACTATAAACCTTCACTACTCACACAAAGGAGAGAGGTAAGGGTCAGGTTTTCTGTGTACTACAAACCTCACAACACCCACAAAGGAGAACATGTTTAGGGCTCAGGTTTCTGTGTACTATAAACCTCATCCTCACTCCCCACAGAAAACAGGAAGTGGTTAGGCGTCAGGTTTTCTGTGTATCAAACTACAAACCTCAAACAACTCCACACAAAAAGAGTCCGATGAAATATCAGAGGATTATAGGATGTATTTCTGTGTACTACAAAACACTCCCTAACTCCGCAACAAAGGAGAGGAAGATGTAAGGGTCAGGTTCTGCTGTACTACAAACCTCACAACTCCCACAAAGAAGAAGAGGTAAGTCGGTCAAGATGTTCTTTAGTGCTACTTACAGAACCACAACAAACTTCCAAACAAAGAGAAGAGATGTAAGGGCCAGCGCGTTTTACTGTGGTACTACAAACTTTTCCCCACTACTCACACAAATGGAGAGAGAGCGTTACCAAGATGGCAAAGGTGTGTTCTGTGTGTGACTACAAAACCTTCACGAACTCCCCAAAGCAGAGCAAAGGTAAGGGCCAGGTTTTCTGTGACCTTTATAAACTCACTACTCCACCAACAAGGGAGAACGCGTATATAGAGGCCAGCTGTTTTTCTGATGTATCTTAAAACCTTACAACAACTCCAAAGAAAGAGAGATCAGGTTAGCGAGGGTCAGGTTTTTCTGTGTGACTACAACCTCCTACTCTCCATCAAAGCGAGACAGCATGTACTTAGAACGGCCAGTTTTCGTTGAATAGCATACTCACAACCTCCTACTCTTAACCCACTAGATATGCAGCAGTCCAGAACGCGTCAGGATTTCATAGCTCGTACTATTAAAACCTCACTTATACTAACATCATAAAGAGGAGAGTAGGGGTCGTTATCAGGAGTACAAGTACCGCTTTTCTGCCTTTACTATAACACTCTACGTACACAAACGAAGAGATGTAACATGATTCTGTACCTATTCACCCACAAAGGGCCAAAGTAACGTCATTTTACTGTGTTACTACAAACCTCCCTACTCCCACAAGAGAGAGGTTAGGGTCAGGTTTGTGTGTACTCCCTCTCCAACAGCGGCCAGGTTTCTTGTGTAGTACAAACCTCACTACTTTACACAAACGGGAGAGAAGGTCTAGGGTTCAGGTTTATCTGCTGTAGACTACAAACCTCCCACTTGCCAATTCACGATAAACAGCAGAGGGCTGTAAGAGGCCAGATATTTCATGTGCACTACAAAACCTCCCCTATCCCCATCAATGAAGAGAGAGTGTCAAGGCCCAGGTTACGTGTGTAACCCTAACCGCTACTCCAAAGGAACAAAGTAGCCTCAGCTCCTGGTGTTACTTACAAAAACTCCCTACTCCCACAAAAGGGAGCAGAGTAAGGCGCACAGGTATTGCTACAATCCTTTCCAAGGACTACAGTTTAGTGTATCTACAAACTTCTCCTACTCCCACAAAGCGATCCGAAGAGTTAAGTACGGCCGGTTTATCTGGCACTGTACTACAAAACCTACCTCTCACTCTCCACAAAAGTAGAGAAGGTAAGGGGCCAGTTCGTGTACAAATCTACTCCCATGGGCAGGTACGGGATTTTCTATGCTGTGCACTACAAACCAATTCCCTACTCTCACAAAGAAGAGAGAGTAAGGCCAGGTTTTCCAGTTGTATGTACCTACATAACCTCCCAACTCCCCAACATACTGAGAGGATGAGCGAGCGGTCAGGTTTTTCTGTGCTCACTACAAACCTCACTACTTCCACAAAGAGGGAATCGTAAAGCGGCCAGGTTTTCTGTGTACTTACAAACCTCCCTACTCCCAACAAAGGAGTAGAGGTAAGAGTGGTAAAGGTTTTCTGTCCTAAGTAGTATAAAACGCCCCACTACAGGAGAGTAAGGTCAGTGTTTGGCAATACTCACCTATGCGACAAGATTAAGCCGCCAAATACTGATACAAACTCACTACTCCTACAAAGGAGAGGAGATGGTTAGAGGGCGCGTCAGGCTCTGATGTACTAATACACTCTTCAACTATCATCTCAAAGGAGCAAGCAAATGTAAGCAGCTCAGTGTTTATCATGTGCTACTATAAACACTTCACAAATTACTACAAACAAATAATGAGAGAGACGTAAGGGTTCAGTTTCTGTTGTACATATCAAAAGCCTCACGAACAACTCATCCGAGCAAAGATGGAGAGGTAGTGTAGAGGTCAGCGTTTTCCTGTGTAATCTACAATCCATCCTACATTCGCTACAAAGGAAAGTATGTAAGGGCCCAGGTTTGTCTGTATGTCATAACCCAACAAACTCTGCCCACTTCCACAAAGGTGAGATAGGATAAGGTCAGATGGACAGGTTTATCATTGTGTTACATTATCCAATCCTCCACTGACTTCGCATCATGACACGAATAAGGAAGGTAGCCAGTTTCCATTAACTCACTATCACAAGGAGGATGTAAGGGCCACGTCTGTGGTTATACTCTTACACAATGAGAGATGGCGTCAGTATATTTCGCTACTACAAACCTTCCCTACTCCACAAGGAGAGAGGTAAGGGCAGGTTTTCTGTGTAGTAACACAACCTCCTTACACCCACAAAGGAGTGATGTAAGGGTCACGGATTTCTGTGTGTACTATAAAACCTCACAACTTACACAAAGGTGAAGTATAGAGGTTATGAGGTGCTTATCTCGTGTACTACAAAAACCTCCCTACTCGCCAGAAGGAATGAAGAGAGTTAAAGGGCCCAGGTTTTTTCTGGTAGTAACTACAGACTCCCTACTCCCATACAACAGGGAGAGTTAAGCGGCCATCGTTTTCTGGTTGGTAGTTACAAACTTAAACTACTCACTACTCCCACAAAGGGAGTATGAGGTAAAGGTCAGTTTCAATGTGTACTACAACCTCCCTAATATCTCACCACAAAGAAGAGAGTAAGGGCTCAGCGTTTTTCTGTTGTACTTCTACAACCTCCCTACTCCCACAAAGGAGAGAGGTAGCGGTCAGGTTTTTCTGCTATTACTTATTAAACCTCCCTAACTCACACAAAGAGAGATGTTAAGCGGCCAGGTTTCTGTGTACTACAAAACCTCCACTACTCCACAATATGGAGACCGAGGTAAGGGTCAGGTTTTCTTAGTGTTTACTATAAACCCTCCCCCTACCTCACACAAAAGGAGAGACTTGGTAAGGCCCAAGGTTTTTCATGTGTACTACAAACTTCACAACTCCCACAACAGGGAGAGAGGTTAAGCGGCCAGGTTTCTTGTTGTACTTACAAACCCCTTCAACTCCCACAAAGGAGAGATGTAAGGGTCAGGTTTTCTGTGTACTACAAACCTCACAACTCCACCACACCAAGGAGAGATGGTACAGGGCTCAAGTTGTAATATTACCAGATGTTACATACATAACTTACGTAACGACTTCCCTACTCCCACAAGGAGAAAGTGAGGGTGACGTAATGACTCAATTAAAGCGGTTGAACAGTATGATGTTAAGTAATTTTCTGCTGCATTAAGACTACAAGTGACCCTTAGCACAAACTCCCACGAAAAGGAACGGTGGAGAGATTGGCGCTCCATTAATAAATCACACAAATCCAGGAGTCCAGTTTATCTGATTGGTACTTACAACCCTCTTAACACAGATACTTCCCACAATAGGATGAGAATGCAATTAAGGCTTCAGAGATGTTTTCTCTGCGATATATGGTACCTCATTAAACAAATAGACCTGACAGGCCAAAGACCCTCTAATCTACACAATAAACTCCCACCAAAGATAAGAAGCGGAGAAAACCAAAGGGTCAGAGTTTGTCCCTGCGAACCACCAATAACCTTCCAAAAAATCCACTCACTATTCGCCACACATCATAGGGCCAAGATAAAGGTAATAAAAGCGGAGAGCTCATATTTCCTGTGCGTTACGATCGATAAAACCCACAAAACTCACAACATAAAGTAGACACAGTACATCAAACATAAGCGACCAGGTCAACTATCACACAACTCCCTTCTCTCTCTAAGATAAAAAAGGTATAAACATCAACTAATAACTCACTCTCTGTGTAGTACAACCGTTTTCCGCTAACCTAAATCAAAGATGTCATAAACTACTGAACGATAGGTAAACCATGTGTATATTTCTAGGTGTTGACTAGTAAAACTACTACAACTTACTTACCACCAAAGGAGAGAACTGAAGAGTTAGTGTAGGGTCAGGTTCGTGAGTAAAAAACTCACCCCCCAACATAGACGCGTATATCCCAACGAAAATAACCAATCACATACTCCAACAATAGTCGAGAGAATTTCCGAAAGGGCCATACACAGCAATACCTCTCTACTACTGTCCCACTATAAAAAAAAATAATAAAAAAATAAAGAGTAGAGCTAAATATATCGCATCATTAAAACTTTATCTGTAACGCTCTTCTTACTCGAGAGATATTTTCATGATTCAAACTGTTCAGAAATCAAAATGGTTGTTTTAGTGTCCCAACTTACATGCATGTAAGGTCTTTATCACTGTGGTGTTTATTCCGTTTGAAAACAAACGTTCTGACGCCCTTGAACTTTGCGAATTTAAATTCAACAAAAGAAGCAGAACAATATCAATAAACAATGCAATTGCAGCACTAATATCGACATTAGTCGTGCAAATAACTCGATACCAGATAATAAGAATTCTCTGTAACAGCTGCGATAGAAAAATATAACGATGTCAGCAAATAAATGTTTCATTTCTTTATTTTGATTCTCAATTCTAAATTTGATGCTTTGATCCCGAACATTCCAGTGACGTCACTTTTAGTAGGTCGTCAATCAGCCCCTCCAAACAGTGACGTCATAATCACCGGAATGACGTCGCTTATATATTTCCCACGGTTGTAAAAAGGAGTACACACTCATTCGCTTTAGTGAATGCATCTTTTCTTGGATCATCAAAGAAGCGTCTCGCTTTTAGCGAAATCATATATACATGTATAACCGGCAATTTCCTTTCGTTTCTTACAATACAGGTTTTATATTTTGGTGTCGACACGGAAAGACGAGATGACTCGGCAAAATTAAGCCCAACCACAGGGGCACGCAAATTATTCATCATGTAAAAATGTTGCTGTGTACATCATGTCCACATTATCGAAAAAAGTGAAAATTAATTAGATATTATGTAAGTATCGGTTAACATGTAACAATAATAATGATAATAATAATAGTTAATTGTATTGAAAGAGCATAGCATGATTGCCCAAAACTACCGCAAGGTCCTCAAAGGTTAGCAAAACATTTTATGGTTAGAAAAACACATGTTATATGAATATCACAGATAGGAATAATTATATCAGAGTGGCATCAGTCCATTACGGATAAGCAAACTGTTGTTATTAAGATTGCTCCATACTTTTTGGGGAAACACATTTTATTGTATTTCTAACAGCTCTTCTGTTCTTGCATTTTTCATGCAGATTTAAAATCTGTAAAGACAGCTGGATGTTCTTGAACTACTGTTTTAGATATTTGAGGTTGAAATATACCATCGTTCACATTTGCTTGCCGAAAGTAGAAAAATTCATAAAATTAAGTTTTCTAAAATACTAGAGTAAATGTAGTCTCAATATTGTCATTTTTTGTCCTAAATTCCCAGAACCGTTTCGCCCCTTAAATATCAATGAATAGGCAAAAAAGGAAATGAAAACCCATATCAATTTCACTATATTTTTATATAATACATGTTTCCCAAAGGAATATAATTTTCAGATATCATATAATAACATGAGGTCCTCGATCAAATTTTTCACAATTTTGCGAGCTTGATGTCTGTAACTCACATCCCTACCCCCATTTCATCCCGTGCTTTGACTATGGTTTGAAAATTATGCCGCAATGGTCCCCTCTTATCATTTATTGCGACGAACGTTACTTCCGGTGTTTGAAAATCCATTCCCATTTACGATAGGGACTGCAATGTTTACTTCATTGCTTTTATTTAATTCATTTAATGATTTTAAACATTCAATATATTAATGTAGATAATTTTCACTTATCAAAAATATACAAGTTGAATGTCGTAACGTATCGGAAACAACTCCTGAATTCAAAACAACCTCCGCAATTTCCGTTTTAGCGTAATATAAATTGGCGCGGTTTTCAAAAGAACGGATCTTCGTTAATTTATGTACTTGTTTCATAAATCAATAATCCATATATTGTAACATTCAGTACAATATTAGGTACATGGACAATTAACACACTATCTATCACAGCCAGCGTTAATTAAAATGATCACAGTATTTAATGTTAATTAGTATTATACAAATAACATTATAATATTATGCATCTCAGGACGATTTGCTTAATCTTCCCCTGAATGATTAATACATCATTTGCATTATCAAGACTCTACAATTAATAACAATATTTTGTTACATCATATACGACAAAGTTAATTGATATCTAGCACATGTTAGTACATATATTCATGATGAAATTATAGATTACTATTAATTTGTTTCAATATATCATAAATATTTATATTAATGTAAAATAGAAATTGGAACAAAATTTCGCTTACTGCTATCAAATATCGCATCCCATAAATGGGGATTCATCGTGTTATATACAATACAAAATATAAAATCATGTGCGGTGTGATCGTCAGTTGGCGATCCGTCCTTATCCGTCTGTCTTACTATATGTGATTGAAATGGGATAGAAAAGGCACATATATTTCATATTATTGTTAGTAATTGACGAAGGCGTGATCAAAACAAATAAATATTTGCAAACTACAATTACTCATACACATATCAATCTTTAAGATATGGAACATTTTTTCCACCTTCGTTTCTGTCTATTATATCGACCACAATACGACAGTAAAGCACGCTGAACCTGGACTATGTTTGATAGTACAGAATCAGGGTGTATGTACAGTGTTTGAAATAAAATATACAAGGAAAGTAAAACGCTGTAAAAACTTACACACTCTTAACTATCTGTTCATTCAAAAATTAAGTTATAGACACTTATTAGCAACCTCGCCTATCGCAGGGGTCCAATAGGTCGAATTCTTTATAACCACCAAGACCCCTAGACACCTGATATTTGCCCACTGGCATGCTGGCATGAAGGGATATCGAATTTGTTCCCATTAAGGTCAAGGGGTCAAATCAAAGTTCTTTAAACGACTTCATGTCAATAACTTAGATCGAGCTCAAGGAACCAAACAGTTGGCCTGTAGCATACCAGCATTGAATGATTTATGGATTAAGAATGGTAAAACCTTTTAAACGACTTCTTGTCAATACCTATTAGTCCTAGAAAGCTGATATTGGGCGTGTAGCAAGGTCACTGAGGTTAAATAGGCTGAAATAGTTTATGTGACTTCTTGCAATGAGTAAGAGACCTAGATATTGGGCCTGTAGGATGTAGCGACGAAGGACAATAAAGTGTGAGCAAATGAATGACGTTGGCCTTCATTCAAGGTCACATGGGTCAAATATACTACAATCTTACTGTGTACTTCACCTCTGTTTTATATTGCATTATAGTCAGATGACCGTTGAAAAAAAAGATCTACTTAAAGAATATGCCTATGGCTTGTATTTAGGATTTCAAATTGTGGACAAAATCGATAACTTGCCAACTCTTTGGAGCAAACCAAAAACGTTTGAAACTAGCATTGTTTTCTTGAAAAATCGATTTGTAATCAAACTTATTAGTAAATATCATTGTAAATTTGAGCACGTAAAATATGAAGCCTATTTCGTGTGCAAAATTACTTTTAAAAACAAATGAAAAATGTGTTCAAAAGGTGGACACAAAGGGTCCTCTTGACACATATCCAGAGTGAAGTTAGAAATATCATTTTACGCTCTTTATGTGAGATTAAAAGAACACATAAAGTACAAGCTGAAAGAAATCTTAGAGTGGGTCTTTATAAAGAGTACAATTTAATACATATTCATATGCACTACCCACCAGTCGTCGCCACTAGAATATTATAAACTAATTTGTTTTTTTGCTACGAAAACTTTGTCCCGTGGCCGTGAAGGATACTAATCAAAATATATTTAATGTAATTTCATCAAGAGGGGTTGCCATATACATGTATCTAAAAAAATACAGATCTCCTAGACCACCAAATGGTAGCGGCATATTGATTTGTTGACGAAAGTTAAAACATTTATGTATGTCTGATTTCTGATAAATTCAAGATGGCTTTAATGTAGAATGCGAAAGGATGTGATACGTAATCACCGATTAATAAGTCAGGGACCTATAATACATTTATCTCGATGGACTCATTAACAGCCAATAAAAGGATCTGAAGACTTACTCAAAAAATGATAAACAAATAAACACAATAACAAGTGTCTTCAATGAAAAATTGTTGAAGCGATCCTAACATAAACTTCTATTTATCATACCCCAAACTACGAAGTTAAGCGGGTATACTGGAATCGGGTTGTCTGTCTGTCTGTAGACACAACTTTGTTCCGAGAACTTCTCCTAAACTACCTGACAGATTTTGATAAAATTTGGTACACAAAACCCTGATATGAGGTGAGTTGAGTTATAGGTCTCTGCAACGTCCCCTATTCATTGCGGTATTACTATATTTGTGCAGCAGGGGGTATTAGTCGTTCACTCTGGAGACAGGTCTATTCCAATATACAATAGGACATGACATCATACATAATCAGATGATCATAGATATATTGAGTTGGAAAGCCGAAGGAAGCCGGTCTGTGTGCCCCCCTTGATTGACGTGCGTTTACTGCCTAAAGTCAGCACTCCTCATAGCGCGATTCTGTCTGAACACATGCATAACTATACCCGCAATCCTGTTCAAATCCGCTTCTTCCAATGCTGCACATAGTATGGACACTTTCTCTTCCTCTGAACATACAGGATTTCCATTCCAATATTCAAGGATTCTAAATTTGATTTCATCCGGATTGCCTTGATATCTGAATTGCAAAGCCTCATACTTTTCTCTTGGTACTTTTAACTCAATAGATAATTTCCATGTTTCGTTTGGTGGTATTTTCGTTGCGAGCGCAAGCATACTTCTATCCTCCCAAAAATCTGAAAATGATTAATATACAAAAGATGTAATACGGGTGATTTTAAACATAATGTTTTAAAATTTGTATGTGCTTTTTATGACTGCAGAAAATCAGTTTATATTTACTAATAAAAATGTAAAATGACTTTTGGTTTATCGCCAAAGTACTAGACTCTAGTTAATGGTATGCATTGTGTTGTCTGGACAAAAATGTGTCAGGCGAACAACGCAGAATCACTCGTCATGCCCTACTGTAAGTTTAATGTTATTCTAAATAGTAGACTACAACACAGCTTCATGGTGTGAATGTATGCACTGATTTCACTGCACTGATGTAACTATACTTAATTCTGGAATAACTTAAACGTATGCGTTGTAAGTGTAATGATTCTCAAAATGTTGGTAACTTTATAAAGTAAATGAATAACATATTAAAGGCTCTTGAATCACGAGTATAGAAATTAATTTTACGGAGTAACTTAAGTGTTTATTCTGAATTCTGATGATATATATTTGTTAGTGCAGCGTTTTCCTGTACCACTTGTATTTGGAGGAAAACATCGAACCTGAAATATTTGGTCAAAGAGTTCGGTTCTATATTTTCATTTTTATTATGGTACTGTAACAGCTCTAATTTTCCATATAAAAAGGGTTTAAATGGTGCGAAGGTTTATAGGAAATATTTATATGTTTGTTTGTTTGTTTGTTTGATTAATTAACGTCCTATTAACAGCTATGGTCATGTAAGGACGGCCTCCATGTATGCGGTGTGTTGTGTGTATGTTGTGCGAGGTGCGTGTTTTGGGAGACTGCGGTAAATTCATGTTATGTCTTCTTGTATAGTGGAACTATTGCCCTTTTTATAGTGCTATATCACTGAAGCATGCCGCCGAAGACACCAAGCAACACACCCCATCCGGTCACATTATTATACTGACAACGGGCCGTTTTTACATGACCCTGGCTGTTAATAGGACGTTAATTAATCAAACAAACAAAGTTTAATTGGTGTTTTCGGCATCATGTTTCAGTGATATAGCACTATACAAAGGGCAACAGTGTCACTATGCAAAAAGACACAACACGAATATACTGCAGTCTCCCAAATCATGCACCGCACGCTGCGTACATGCTGTACACCGCATGCATGATAAGCTGTTCTTAAATGAACCAGACTGTTTATAGGAATTAATGAAAAAAATCAATTTCTGTGGCCATAATTAGAACAAAGCTTCATACCACTTGTTTCGGCCTCAGACCTCGAGCTTCCCAAAGATGACACGGAAGTTGGAGTGATTGTAGTCCTGTAAATTTCGCCCCGTGAGTCAAAGTGTAAGGACGCTACAGTGCCACTGGTCGTAGCGGGAATGGTTCCGGATCCTCTTGTCATTGGCGAATCAGGTCTGGGATACCTTTGATATTTGCTCATATCCCGTGGGTCGAAGTGAGCTGTATAAAGTTTTTTGCCACTTTTTGTTTTAAAGTATATCGTTGCCATCTTGTCTTTGGTTTTCCTCCTAACTGGAAAGGTGACAAAATTAGCATCGGCACCAGCTATAATTTCTATAAATACTCGTCCTGTCTCACACAAGGTCAAAGGACCGTCCGGTCTCAGTCGGATTTCAATCTTCTTTATGCGTCTTACTATCAAACTTGGTGATCTACACCGCTGTAGTTCTACTATATTCTTTTCCTTTTGTCGTTTTCTGATAGTGCTGGTTACATCCGATTGTTCTACTATTTCTGCATGGAGTGTCCAGGTGCGTGGTTCATATCCATTGCCAAGGAATAGGAGAATATTGTGAGGACTTGCCCCATTCAGTCGTCTTATTTCTTTGAAAAATTCCCTCAGGTTCCTTCTTAATTTGTTCACCTTCTTTCTTCCATATATACCGTTGCTGTATATGCAAATGAAACACTAATTATTCTTGTTTTATAGCATTTGTTACTAATGACGGTTAATCTATTGTAAACCAACATATTCCCATATCGATTTAATTTGTGTTTTATGCATATTGGCATTTTCACGCAGATTTTATTTTTCGATTAATAAGTGAAATGCTATATTGTATTTGCAGCTGGGTTTTTTTGCGGCAATGTATTTTCGTTTTAAATAATTTTAAATAGCGAAATGATTTGAGTTTACAGCAACATTTAATTTGTAACCATTCTGGCGCTATTCGGTCGTTCAATACCGTAAATACCCTTTTACAAATTATAACGCAGTACATGAATTAGCGCTTGAAAGACCATGCGATAAACGCTAAGATAACACTACAATACTAAATAGCCTAAATAGGTACGTCCACACAGCTACTCAATAATTGCGAAAATGTAATGTTATTTGCAAATTACAAACCCCGAGAAGGATGTCGTTTCAAAGCTGCAAACGTTTCCTGATACAATATGTACTTCGACGTCTTCATTGATTGAGATGTCGTCATCCCCGACATGGACACAAAACAACTCGCAAGCTGATACATCTGTTTCTCCCAACATTGTTAACGGGACTTTCACCTGTACTGGCTTCAGAAATTCTTCATCATGATCTATATAAATCGTGTCAGAATATTCGAGGACTTCTGTTAATTGAACGGTACTCTCCCTCACTGGTTCCAACTGTAATAAGATACATGTACATTCAGACTTTGGTTTTTCTCTTACCCCGGATAGGGATATCCACAATTGTACCGGTGTAAGATTTCTCTATCTCACCCTAAGGTAAAGACAAGGTACACGAGATACTTGCACATGCTCACATAGGGTAAGAGAAAAGAGATAATTCACCTTCTTTGGGGTGAGACAAGAGAAATGAACCCTCGGGATAAGTTCTTATGATGTCGACCCATCGATATTTGATTTAAAGTATTTCAAGCAGAATCGTATGATTGAGCCATTGCAAGTAACGAATTGTTAGTGCATAGAAATGTGCCATACACAATACGTATATCTTACCTGGATGTTTATATTTCCCTCAGACTCGATAACTCCAGAGGGAAAATCCACCTGTACATCATCTTTACCGGGAAAAATATAAGAAAGTCCTTCATCCGGAATTAGCTTCTTAGTTCTAAAAATAAACCATGGATACATCAGCGTATCTTTTCCCGACAGGCATTGTAATGGTGCCGGACGATTTCATGATAAATACTATATCCTTCTGACAAATCTGATTGAAATGAAGATCCTTTACTATCACTAAACGACATCCCATTAGGGAGTCATGTTGACTGGGGACGAAAAAGTTTTAAAAAGCTGTCAGAATTATTTTCTTGTATGTAGTCATCTCGCATGAAAGCACATCAAAGCTAAATGTATATGTATACTGGGACGAAATGGCGTTGTCAATAGATAGAAAGGTTCGAAGGTTCCAAATGATTTGTTGAGGAGTCGTGCTTTATCAATCAAATGAAGTTTAAAGATCAGAACTGCCACTGATAAGTATTTAAAGCTAGCACAGTGGCTTCATCGGATGTTAGATTACAAACGTTTGCATAGTCAGCTACAAATTAATCATTATACGAAAACATCCTTTGAAAACGCCCATTAGAAGTGTGAAGGCATTAGATAAAACAACTGGTGGACATGCTATTCACGAATAAAGTAAGAATACAGATTTGATTTTTTTACTTGTTTTTTACCATATATAACGAACAAATATATTTTGTCTTAAGCTATGTCAACATCGTATGAGGAAAATGACATACCAGCATTACTAAACATGAATGTGATACATCAAACTGTTTTTGATCTTGCTATTTTCAAAACACTTTTGGGGAATAATAAGATATAAAGGGGGACAGAATATGAATTGGCACCAGAAATGGAATTGACTGTAGTGAAAAAAATAGAAATACATTATAACATCGAAATAAATAATACTTTATGCGGTTACTTACGTGTTTTGTTCCAAAATCTGTTCCCATTGAGCCTTCTCCCTTTGAAAAAATACATAGCCATTATGTAATACATAGTCTTGACCTCATTTTCTAAAACACTGACTATGCATTCTAATATAAGCCAAATAGTCACAACACCGAGATAAAATATGTAAAAATCTATGTTTTCATGGCAATTAGATTAGGTTTAATACCATCTTCGATACTCAAGGGGTTCCGATCACTTACAATCTGTACATCCCTGGATTATCTCATAATAAATCTGAAGGCAGCTCAGAGGAAAAAATCTGAACCAATCGCAGGCCAGCAAAAATTATACAGATAGAGCGAATCCCAACTTCAAAGCCAAAAACCAACTACAGTGTACCGCTACATGGCTCTTTCGATGTTCATCGAATGGCTAAATTAGCTGTCACATGTATGTTGCCTCCGGTTTTAGTATGAAATGGTCCAGGGGTGGAGAGATCATAAGTGATCGGAACCTCTAAGGTATCGAAGATGGCTTACTAAAAAAGTCCATTTTTCTTTTATTTATGGTTTACAGGGTAAATCAATATGTAATACAACACTTTCAACTAGACCATAAACTAAATGCCTTATACACCATATAACTTGAGCGAAGCCATTTTTTTCTGTGTTATAAATAATAACTACATGAAAATAGCAAATTCTTACTTTTCCAAGCGATCCACCAATGTACTGCCTTCCCTATAAAAATACAGAATAAATATGTAATTATTCTTACGCAGCTTGATGTGGATAAAAATTAGCACCTACAAGTTCCGTGAAATTACAAAGCAGAAATGTCTACAAGACATAAATATCGCTACCTCCATATGAAAATGATCTGAATAATAAGGACACGATTTGAATTGACCCCAGGAAATTGTATTGGAATTATTAAGATGGTATGCTTTCTACTTACACAACTTTAAGTGTACCCTCCAACCTGTGAATTAAGAATATGAAATATTTAACAAATAGAATAATAATTTGACCTTACTTGTAGCAAACATTTTAGAAAATATGCTATCACGCTTATAACGTCGCATTTGATTGGCTGATACGCAAGCTTATAATAATTTTTAAGAGAAAAGAGCCCGTCTATAGAAGTAGAATTACCGGCTAAACGAATTAAATTATAAGGATTAATTTGAAATGCTCGGGTTAAGATGGATTACACGAGTAAAATATGCAGTGAAAATATTTTAATTGCCCTTACAAATTAAATTTAACATGTACAAATTACATATACATGTGTATTCCTCAACCTAATAAGAATGAGCGATTACATCACGAAATAATTTCTTAAAGATGCTCCATCGCTGACAAATGATATTTTTTCTCTATCAAAAACATGAGCAGACGATTTAGCATTTTTCTTTAGTTACAAAAGTTACTAACTTTACACCATTACCACCATTGAAAAGTTTGAGCTGCTAATTTTACTTCAAGATAAAAATATAAAAAAAAATTAATGGCATCCCGAAAAAATTGCGTGACACAATTTCCTATATGGAATGAAGAAGTGATTGCGCATGCACCGAAAGCAAAATACATTATTTCATATTAGTTTTTGTGTTAATTAGACATACATGTATATACACACGATTAAATACCAATTATTGTTCAAATGATTAGTATTATTTGTGCTCTGTCGGCGGTTGAAGCAACTTTGAGAGTCCGTATTAACTGTGCTTTTGTTTCAGCTTTTCTCGAAAAATCGAATAAGTTATGGGTTCGTACAGATGTACCCATCTTATTAAAAATTATATGGAGCAGGTACTAGTGTTTGTCTGACACTACAAATGTTTACCTTGTAGCTTGTTAATACTAGCGTTTGTGATAATTAAATATCTTATACTATCCTTATGTATCTTATATATATGTTACTAGTTCTGTAGCAAAATAAAGATAAATATCACACTTACCTTGTTATCAATAATTCTACATCTGTCATCCTGAAATACAAAATATGCAAGCCTCAGTGTTGAAACAATCACTATATGAATACAATTCAATAAAGTTTTATAATACTATATAATGCTTTACATTTCCGGGTCTTTGGGAGCTTGCCTCAGTGCGATAGAACTATAAAAAGGCTACAGGTCCATTATTACAAGGAGACACTAATAAACACTAATAAGCCTCCCCAAACATACATACGCCGGAACACGCTGCACACAAAGGAGACCGTCCTTAAATTTCCCTGTTAATAGGACCTTAATCTTCTCAAACAAACAAGCACTGATGAGATAAAGAAAAGTGCTAATACAAAGATGAAGCGGGTGTTTAAAGACTATGATCATATATAGTATAATAACATCACTTCCTACTACCATATACTTACATGCGTGCATTCAATTTCAAGATGATCGGCGGCCACCTGTAACCATTCATACAGCACAGCTACTTAACCAACTAGCACATAACATTGTTACAAATCACTTAAATATGTTCTGGAGATAATGAAATGTAGAAAATACTGATTATTTCCATTTTTCATGGAGGATTAAGGGTGACATTTCAACGTTTGACCAACGATGTGCTTTTCTCGATTCTAATAAAATTTATTAGGTTATGGAAATAATGATATGGTTATTATGCAACGACCAAACTATGTATGTCAATATACATAAACTGCAGTAACAATTAAGAACACTATTTTTCAATAAAAGTTGTTTCTATTGGCAACATACCCGGTTTCTTGACATCTGAATAAAGAAAGGAAAGAATAACGTTAAAAGTGTGAAAAGATTGAATTTATTAAGGAATAGAAAATACAAATGAATGTTCAAATATTAAGACTAATTAGCAAATACAAAATGAAAAATCAACATACTCGATAGTGGCCTAAAAGAGAAATAATTGTATGATTTAGAGATGCAGTACTTACTGTCTTCGAAGTGTTTTGATATCTTCTAAGCTGAAAAAATAGACAATACTAGATACAGATATTGAACGAAAGTATCAGAATAGCATATCGTGTTTACATCATCTCTTACCATTTTAATATGTGTTTAATGTTCGATTGAGGATAATGTTATACTTATTTTATTTAGTAGATTATTTCCCGTAGTTTGATTCCGACATCTTTAATAATTATTATATTATCTGATAACATTGCATTATTTTTCATATCATTTGTTTGTTTGATTTATTAACGTCCCATCAACAGCCATGGTCATGCAAGGACGGCCTCCCATGTATAGGTATGCTCAATGATATTAAGAATTAATATATATCAATATATAACAAGGACATAGTCATTCAGATCCCCCGCCAATGGAGATATCAAAGCTGAAGTAAGTTTGATTGTGGAGACTTATGTGTATAAAAAAAAACAGGAAAAAGGAAGTTGAGCTAAAGAAAGAGGGGGTATAATTCAAATAGAGCGGGGCTGCAATTGTTGAATCAGGTATACAGCCTTGACATTTATATTAGTCTATATACAGAAAGATGGGTGGAGTTTTGCAAAGTAACATTTACCATTTACCATGATATTTTCAGCAATGTTTCCATGGTAACGGAAAAAGTGCAAAAAATGAAAACTTAAAAATAGCAAAACGCACTACTAGACCATAAGAACAATGTGTCTATGAAGTTTCATGGAAACATCTCTGCTGGTTTTAGAGTTGTGCTCCGGAAACTATTCTTACACAAAAATCTGCCATTTTCAGCAATGTTTACAGTTTCAGAAAAAACGTACAAAAAGTGAAAACCTTAAAATAGCAAAAGGCACTACTAGACCATAAGACTAATGTGCCTATGGAGTTCCGTGCATATATCTCAACCGGTTTTCCAGTTATGCTGCGGAAACGAACCTGGTATAAAAATATGATATTTTCAGCAATGTTTCTATGGTTACAGAAAAAAAAACCACAAAAAGTGAAAACCTAAAAATAGCAAAAGGCACTACTAGACCATCAGAACAATGTGTCTATGACGTTTCATGGAAATATCTCTGCTGGTTTCAGAGTTGTGCTCCAGAAACGATTCTTACACAAAAATCTGCCATTTTCAGCAATGTTTCCATGGTAACAGAAAAAAAGTACAAAAAGTGAAAACCTTTAAATAGCAAAAGGCACTACTAGACCATAAGACCAATGTGTGTATCAAGTTTCGTGGAAATATCTCTTCTGGTTTTAGAGTTATGCTCCGGAAACGAACCTGGTGCAAAAATATGATATTTTCAGCTATGTTTCCATGGTTACGGAAAAAATGCAAAAAATGAAAACCTAAAAATAGCAAAAGGCACTACTAGACCATAAGATTAATGTGTGTATGAAGTTTCGTGGAAATATCTCTGCTGGTTTTAGAGTTATGCTCCGGAAACCATTCGTACGGACGAACAGACGGACGGACGGACCCATTTGTATATCCCCCGCCAACTTCGTTGGGCGGGGGATAATTAAGCGACTAAACACAGAAATTCTTCATTCGATGAGGTTACTTACACATCGGAACTTTTGCATAAACTGAAATAAGAATGGTATAATTGTGAAGGTCTCTCACAAGTAAATCAGCTTCTACATTATTTTACTATTAATTCGGGTCTATAATCAAGTTGAAGTTTAACTAATGTAAGATATGCTGCAAACCTGATACATGGTTTAAAACACAATAACTGACAGATATAAAGCCTTTTAAGAGTGTGACAGAGCTGTCATCTGTGTCACCGGATGTTTTTAAGCACAACCGGTGCAATTTTGTGGGAAAACCCAGTCGTTTTGCAGCTGTATGTATCCACCAGGACGTACATCTCAGCATAACAAAATCGGTAGTTTCTGATAGTTATAAATATGTATTTCAAATATATATAAGATATGGTATCGATCACCAAAACGTTTTAATTCAATTCCCATTAAGTTAGGGAATTTGATTTTCTCACCAGACTACTTTTGTATGAAATATGAAATACACACTAGCTGATTGGCTGCTTTGATTGCATGATACCTAAAGCAATTGCCATCACATAGTGCCGTAATTTTCATACTGATAAATGAAGAAATGCTTTTACTATTTTATTCACCAAAAAATGTTACCAATATTTTGATAAGTACAATACATAGGTTTTAGTATTACAAGTGCAAACACGAGTAAATATATTCACAACTACGGTGCAGTGAAATGAATACGCACGGTGAGATTACTAATTGGTCTACAATTTCATTTCACAATGTTTAACATTCAATACAACTTACCTTTCCAGAATAGACATAAGTTCTTCCTCAGATCTGTAATTAAAAATCCATAAAAAAAGTCAAGTATCTTATGTTGCCATAACTATCAGAAAAATTCTATACACAAACACTAGAATATTGAATGAATAATTCATTCACATGTCATTCTTGTGAATGCAGATATGTTGGTTGCTATGCTAACATACACGACATTGTGACCGGGCGAGTTTGCTTGTTTCGGCGGCATGCTTCAGTGAGATTGCACTAGAGAGTTCCATTTTTACAACAAGACCATGAACCCATCTAAAATAAGCCAGATACCAGACCGATTAGCTGTACGATTTTGAACGAAAACTGTATATCATGATTCAACCAACTTACACCTCGAGTCGCTCAGCTGTCTTTCACGTATTAAGTAGATACGAGCAGATATCACGAGAGCCTATGTTCACTCTTCCATACTGTTTATTTATATTTGTTTTGGCTTGCAGTACCCCATTTATTAATATCAATAACACAACGAATTGGTGAATTATATGGAAATAATTTCAATCAATGAAATATTTTTAAAGGGACAATTCAGTCTAAGAGAACAATAAAATTTGTACATATATCGAGAAAAACCCAGTTCTTATGGAAATTAGATCAGTCGGTTTTACTGTGATATGCCTGAAAAGCCCATGGTTGTGACATGTGTGTAGATGTTCAAACTCGCTCGCTGTCCGCCATTACACATTGTGGTCGAACTTCTTGTATGTCGAACCATGTCCCTTGCTCATAGAGTAATGCAACTTTTGTCTAGAACTGCTCAAATCGCTCTGACAGTCGTGTGTTTACCTTATTAGGTGAATTGTCTTGCCTTAAAATTATTTTATCACCTTCTCGGTGGTTATGTAGTTTATTTGTTTAACGTGCGTGACTTTGGCTCGGGTATGGGTACAGCTGCCAATTGTACCTGCTTAATCGTATTTATTAATTAAAATACGAAACAATGACGTGGAATTTGTCAATATTTGATGTTATATGTTTCATAAGAAATGTAGAACAATACATTTATGCCATATTTTGCTTCTTCGTTATGTAAAAGAATTAGCCTGAGTGAATTGTCTCTTTAAATGTACCAATAGGCACGAGCTTGTTATCCACGTGTCTTTAAATAATAACTACGACATTGTGTAACCTGTTTCTACCACTAACAACCACAACTTTGTGTGACCTGTTTCTACCACTAACAACCACAACTTTGTGCGACCTGTTTCTACCACAATAACAACCACAACATTGTGCGACATGTTTCAATCTGATTACAATACAGACCCTAATTATCACTACATTTGATAAGAGGATCTGACAACATCCCTTTAGGGGTCACGTAAAGATGACTTTTGGAAATGACCAATCAAATTGGTACTGCCAGAATCTTGACTAGGGACGAAATGGTTTGAAAAAGCGGTCTGAATTATTTTCGTGTACGTAGTCATCTCGCCCAACGTGCACAACAAAGCTAAATGTATAAGTAAACCGGGACGAAATGACGTTATCAATTGACGTCGCATTGTGTAGAAAATATATTTGATCTGAAGTACAAGTGGTAAAAGGTCATCCGATCATGACTCCTTATGGGATGTTGTAAGATCCTCTGATGAACGGAGTGGTTATAAGGATATGTATTTTAATCAGATTGGACATGTTTCTACCAATTTCGTTGTTTTGTCGTATGCCAGTTTGTATTTCACAAGTATATGAGCCAGAACAATTAGTATGCAAAGATGGCATCCTCAAAAATACAAATACTGGATTTTTAATATACCAAAAATGAAAATGCAGTTGTGTTTTTATATACATCAACGGGTCTCTTGAAATCACAAAACTAGTTCCAGTTTATTTTGGATATCAATGTAATAATGAAATATATATACATACGTTTCCTTCGCGGATTGCAAGGTGTTCAGACTGAAATGACAAGAATATACCCAAAGATAACTAATACAGTGCTATTCAAAATCCCGTCTGTGGAAAACTATCTGATAACAGAAGATTTCTTTTTGTACTTTTTTTGATTATGTAATATGAAATATAAACATGATATACTCAATTTACAAAAAGTGATCGGTATGCAATTTGAAACTACCGATTAATGGTCATTACAAATCTGATCGTTGAGGTCAATATCACACCATTTATCAATATAGAGATGGTATTATTAAAGATAGTAAAATTACTTGTTGAAAGTACTGTTGTATTGTTATAGTGTAAGAATTCTGTATTAATAATGTTTACAGAGTTAAATGTTTACTTACTCAGTGGATCTTTCTTCGAGATATTCGATTCTGAAATTATTTGTTATTTGACTAAATAACCACGTTTATAGGGTACAAGCTTACAACAAATTTATTCTAATAACGTAACTTTGATAAACAACTATTTTCATTATCAATAATGTCAATATTTCAAACTTGAGACACTATCGACTTTGCTTGTTTCAGAACATTATACCTTCTCTGAACCGAACGTCATTGGAACCAGTATATTCGGTCGATATGGAAGTTTTCGTATTTGACAAGGGCAGGTTTGGACTGGTTCCACTGTAACTTGTAACTATTGATCATTATCTCGTCATATTACAAGCAAAAGAAATTATACACAACTGATTTTAAGTTTGTTTTGGTGTTATTAATATACACTGTGAGTTGGAAATTAACTTTTCTCTCACAACATACACGTTATGCAAATAATATACAATTAATACTTACATGTTTAATGCCATGCTGAAAATGAATAAATCGAGTTACATTTAGTTTTCTGAATGCACTCTGTTTTCCTGCTACGTGTGCCCTTACATCAGTTTCTTCGAAAGTATAAATTAATAACTTGTTTCGCAATCGATGTAAGATAAATACAGTTTGTATTTTTATCACATAATACGCGTGATAACCAGTGATTTTGCACTGGTAATATTTTTGCG
Organism: Argopecten irradians irradians; assembly: GCA_004382745.1. Taxonomy (NCBI): domain Eukaryota; kingdom Metazoa; phylum Mollusca; class Bivalvia; order Pectinida; family Pectinidae; genus Argopecten; species Argopecten irradians. The sequence goes on along the minus strand of SAYR01017606.1, from coordinate 705,566 downwards.
TATGACACTAGTGTAATATGACCTGTATCGATTTTCATTGGCAGGATATCCATTGTGATGTCAGACAGAAACAATAAAATGACGTCACGAAAAATGACGAGATGTCAGGATTACGAGCGCGACAAAATGGCGGCCTCTGTTGGATTTTCGGAACACATTTCGATATGACATTTTTCGTTATTTAGGCATTGGTAGTTATGTGATAAAATTATCTTAAATTGGTAATCATTTCATATGTGATTTTATGAAACGTTTTTGAACAATAACTGATCATCGTGTTAATGTGTCTAATTAACACAAAGATGTATATCAGAATCTAATTAAGAAGCTATAACTTTTCAATGGTGGTAATAGTGTGAAGTAAGACGTCTGTAACCGAAGAAGAAAATTCCTAGTTCATTTGATCATGTTTTTTGACAGAGTAAAAATACCATTCGTTGGCCTTGGAGTACCTTTAAGATAAATACCTGGAAGAATTACTTACTTCCAATAGTTTTTGATATCGGTACTTACCAACATTCAGTTATCAGGGATGTTGTCAGATGTTCCTTGACGCTGAATAGAAACAAAAAAGTCGTATAAGAGTCATCAGTTAGATTCAAAATATTTCTGTACATACTGTGGGTAGTTTTTACTAAAATTTGCTTGGTATTTACATGCTTACCTATTCAATCGATCGAATGCCTCGTCATCGATTCTGAAATAAGAAAACGATATGAATTAATTATTGTTTGTTTGTTTAGCAATAATCACAGCATAATTATACAGCGTTGTCTTGCATTGATTACAAATATCCATTTTAATACTCACATGTTGACAATTCGGGCGACACATCGGTATCTGCAATAACAGTTCATAATAAACTTAATCACATAAAACATTGGATGCTTAAAACATAAATACAATGCATGTGGTATTTTTGACATCATAAGTATGTAACAGGCCTGAGACAGTCCAGGTTGGAGTATTTTTCAGAATCTGACTCGGAGCGTAAGGATGACCTATAATCATTGTGTTTTGTCCGTTGTGCGCAAATTTTTCACATTTTGAATGTCTTCCCAAGTCCTATCAGTGCTTTTGCCAAGGTAGTCAGATTACCGTTAAGGCCCTTGGACCACTTGTTTAAATATGACATTTTCGAATACAATCTGTCTATACCGCTATAGGAAAGAAGAAGTTTCATATAATAAAAATATGACAGTGATATTTTGTCTTATTTAATAATAGTTTTTTGTGAAAAAACATGTTCATGCTTACGAGTCTCTGATGCTGTCGACGTAACATCTAAAACAAAAAACAAAACAAAAAAACAATTATTTTTAAAAACTGGTTTGCCCGCTGTCAGCAGAATGTGACTGGGTGGGGTGCATTGCTTGGTATAGCACTATAAAAATATGAACAAGAGTTTTACTATACAAGAAGAAAAACATACATGAATACCGCAAAACATACAAACATTCATACACGCATTTCACACGAAATATACCTTCCTGATATTGTCCTAGTTCCATTGGATGTTACCAAATTACCAACCAACCAACCACCATCTAAATATTTGTAAGTGCATTATACACAGTCCATAAACATTATTTAAACTTCTAAAAATCAAGAAAAAGAACGTACCCTTCTTTAAGCCATCTACAAAGGAAGCAATGATATCAATCAGTATCTGAAAAATGTATTAATATACAGATCTTTAATATCACTACGTTGGATAAGAGGATCTGAGAAAATTCCATTAGGAGTCATATCCAGGTGACCTTTGGAAATGGCCAATCAAATTGCTGCTGGCAAAAATACGACGGTGAAGTTCAGAGGACGAAATAGTTTAAAATATGTCAGAATTATTTCCGTGAACTTAGTAATCTCGTCCAAAGAGCACAATAAAGCTAATCGTATAAGTACGTTGGGGCGAAATGGCGTTGTCAATTGATTTAGCAACGTGCAAAAAATGCATTTGATCTGAATAGCACGTGGTATAGAGGTCATCAGAACATGACCCTTTATGGGATGTTGCCAGATCCTCTATTGAACGGAGTGGTTATGAGGATCTGTATTTTAATCAGATTGCCTTTTAATGCAATCATCGGCCAAGTTCGATCGCGACTTTCAACGGACCTAATTTAGCGGAGTTATGGCCCTTTGCTTAAGTAAAAAAAGTCAGTTTTTGCCATTTCCGTACAATAACTGTAATAAATATTAAACGATTTTCTTCAAACTTGGTTACAAGGTTGAATGGCCAGGTTCGATCAACTCTTTCAGCGGATGTTATTTATCAGAGTTATGGCCCTTTAATTTACTACAAATGTCATTTTTTGCAGTGTCTGTGTAATAACTAACAGATGTTAAAAATAATATTGTTAAAATTTGGTAACAAAATTAAATGCCTTAAGGGCTTAGCCAAGTTTGATCGCAACTTTTGGCAGAACTTAATTAGCAGAGTTATGGCCCTTTGATTTAATAAAAGAGTCATTTTCTGCCACTTCCGTACAATAACTGTAATAAATATTAACCGATTTTCTTCAAACTTGGTAACAAAGTTAAATGTCTTACATCCGAATAAGACTTCAGTTTATTTTTTTCCATGTTTCATCTAAGGTTAAACCTAACCTCAGTAATGTTTACCTACAATATGTCCTGAAAGCGGGGGATAGAAATTCCACGAATTTGCTTGTTTGAATACATCCTTAATACATTGGTTAAAGCCTATATTGTTAGAACGAGTCTACATAGAAAATACTTACTTCCGAAGGTCAAGATAGAAAAAATTACTTTCGAAGGTCTAAATAGAAAATGCTTACTTCCGAAGGTATTTCTGTAGCTGTACCAGCCTGAAAATAATGAAAACAAATCTTTTGTTAGAAGTCGATGACTCATTCCGATATATACAGTATTCGGCTAAACGAAAATATCATGGACATTATTAAGCACTTTCAGTTAGCATTCATAGTTCATATTATTCCCAACTGAAAGACGTTCAATGCTTATACATATGTATATACATTTGGTTACAATTTTATGATGAAATACCAAAGGAATTTGCATCTATAATGAATAAATCTTTCGTTATCGTTAAGAATGGAACAGCCATTTTTCGTACACGGGATCCAATCAAACGTAAGTCTGTTGGATACGAATTACTTCAAATGGTAAATATGGGACAAGGAAGTAATTCCAACCGTGCGGACAAAACAAAATTGTCAAATTTTCGAGGCGATCTGCCCCTTTATCAAGATATACAAAACGAACACGATTACATAATAGGATACGAACATTAATGCGGGACTAATAGAAGCATTATACATTTGTATAGACTTTAAAGAATGGATACCGCCGCACAGATAAATAAAGCGTATTTTAAAGCAATATAGCAATATATACAATATAGCTGGAATATGTCCTTTTTCGTTAGGTGAAGCTATTTCAGAAATGAAGCTTAATTAATTAATTAATTAATTAGACAAGAATTATATGAAACATCGTATGATGTGTGTCAGTTTGATATCGTGTATTTTCGGACCCTCAAGGTATAAGTGTTTGGCAAATGTTGTTATATTAAAACATGAAACCAGTTGTAAGCAGTGAGCAATATCAGCGTGTCAGACACACATTTGTACTTACCTCTGCGGTAAATTTTCTCTAAGACTGTTACAAGGAAAAATGCTAAGCAATTACGGAAATCCTTCGATTACACAAACAATTAAATGTTGTAGCGCTGTCATTTATTATTTTGTCAACGAAGGAAAGGGATATGTATTTCCATGCTGATTGTGTATATCTTGTAGCGTTTCTTACTACTATGTGTATCGTTTTAAGTACAAGAGAGATTTAATAGTTTCCTATAACAATACAGCTTGCATTAACTTAAAAATTGTAAGAATTAGTAGGAAAACAAAACTAATACATACTCATGAAGCAAAGCGTTTCTCTCTCTGAAAAGAAATATAAAAAGTCTGTGAAAACTTTGTTCAGTAGTTTAACTGTGAAGGCCAGTGACTCACTATTCTATCACCAGTCACATTCACTGACCCAGTCTCAAAAACACGCACCACACACTTCATACACGCAACACACGGCATACATTGAAGGTCGTCCTTGCAGTCTTGTTAACAGGACGTAAATAAATCAACCAAACCATTAACGATACTCCACTGCCGACGGAGCATAAATGATATTCATCATCTGAAAAATAATTGGTGTTTAATCGTGTATATATATGTCTAATTAACACAAAAATAATATAAAATATATATTATACATATTATATATATAATATACATTTGTCAGCGGTGGAGCTTCTTTAATGTTTCAGGTTTTGTACCAATTTGGATATTTTCTGTAGATCAGTCTTTTTTGCATTGACTACTATGACTTTTCTCAATCACATATTTAAAGTCACTGTCTATCAGACAGATTATGTGATAAAAGTAAACTTTCGTCTTTTTGACTGATTTTAAATAATTTTCGTTGTTACACTAAAACACTCATTTATAAAAAACCTAGCACCGGAAAATATTTCATGTAAATAGATAACATGATAGTCACAAACCTTTCGGAGACTTTTTCGAATTCCGTTAATCTGAAAAAAAAAATTAAATTTAAGAAGGAACATAATTGGTTTTTATAGCTGTCCATTATTTTCTAGTTGGCTGTAAATGTTGAGTTTATTTCACTGAGAAATGCTATTTTAAGCAATATAATCAAGTTCCATTTTCGCTTTACGATTTATTTGGATTGGACGAAAAATTGACAAATTATTATATTTACGTCTACAGTTTTGTAGCCAAGTTATGCGTTAAAAAATTCACAGCTTAATTCAGTAAATTTCATGGTTTTCAATAGATTAACTAAAGAAAAAATAACACGTCAAAATTTTCGCCCTGTTATGGCACATATAACACACAATGTATAACACAGACTTTCACACAAGTGAGAACTTACCTTCTTTCCCAGTCTAAAAACTGGCTCAGTCTGCAATAAAGTAATGACTTTGATTTCATATGGTCAAATTTCCATAGTAAATATTTTTCAGTGCGAGCGTACTCTCGCACTATTATTTTCCTTGTCGGGTGTGGAGTCTGTGTCCATCCGCTATATGCGCAGATTCCAGCTGCGCACGCGATACCGGAAGTCACTGTTGTATACCGTTTAATAGATTTCGCCGTGATGTAGTGACACCAACCTTTCAAAAACTCATACTAAGAAATACCTGTCAGCGATGCTCTATTATGAATTAACGATATTGACATTATACAGTGCTAAACACATTCATTTTGTGTAAACGTCAAGCGTCGAATCATGCAAACTCTTGTTTCGGTCACGATATTCTAAGCATCTGCTCGACTTTGGAAACTTCCGGAACAATGCAATGCAAATCAGGTTGATATAGTCACAATCTTATAAGAATATATCACTACGTTTGATAAGAGGATCTGAGAAAATCCCATTAGTGGTAATGTCCAGATGACCTTTGGAAATGGCCAATCAAATTGCTACCTGCAAAATATTGACAGTGGATTTCAGGGGACGAAATTGTTTGAAAAACTGTCTAAATTACTTTCCATGTAGTAGTCATCTAGTCCCTAGAGCACAACAAAGCTAATTGTATATGTATACTGAGACGAAATATCGTTATTAATTGATGTAGCAAGGTGTAGAAAATGCATGTGATCTTACATGTAAGTACAGGTGATATAAATATCATATAGGTCATATGAATATGACCCCTTAATTTATTTCACGTCATCCTAAGTCTTTTAGGTCAATCTGATTAAAATACAGATCATTATTATCACTACGTTGGATAAGAGGATCTGAGAAAATCGCATTAGGGGTCATGTCCAGGTGACCTTCCGAAATGGCCAATCAAATAGCTGCTGGCAAAAATTTGACAGTGAAGTTCAGAGGACGAAATAGTTTGAAAATCTGTCAGCATTATTTCAGTGTACGTAGTCATCTCGCCCAAAGAGCTTTACAAAGCTAATCGAATATGTATGTTGGGGCGAAATGACATTGTCAATTGATATCACAACGTTCAGAAAATGCATTTGAACTGAATTACACGTGGTATAAAGGTCATTCGAAAATGACCCTTAATGGGATATTGATAGATCCTCTATTGAACGGAGTGGTTATAAGGATCTGTATTTCAATCAGATTGTCTTTGGGGTGTATATTGCACTATCGCTTACCATCCCTGTGATCATAGACCACATTTACTCCGGTTCTAATAAATATTTATAAGATAACCCAGACTTGTGCAAGAGAAACAGAATAAAAAAAAATATACAATACCAGTCTGGGTGCCTAAGCATTCAAGCATGACACAGGTAAATCACCACGTGCACAGAGACTGGACAGTGTTGTATGTAGCAAGATTTCAAGATTTTATTATTCACTAATGACGTATATACATATGTAACAAAAGGTCAAAAGAAACAAAAATAATGAAGGACGACTATTTTGAACGGCGAAACCAAGTCTATCATATCAATATCAATAATATAATAAACAAACTTCTATGTAACGAAGACCACAATTAACAAAGTTCAAAGTTATTTACATTGAAAGTTCTGATGATGATATCAAGGACATGAACCATCTCCTTGCAATAGTCCCAAGGATAATGAGCGATAGTGCTACGTACACCTGTTGTCGTGGATAATATCATTTCAGACTTGCAGTTATAAATCTGCGGGTTATTTATTAATTATTTGTTACATTTATGCACCTGCAAAATATCTATATGTTTTATAGATTCATATTGTATTGGAAATTGGGGTTTATGAAGAAGTAAGCGAACACTTAATGTTTAACAGACAATATTTCTAGTTTCTATATGCTATCGTTCAAACCAGCTGTTTATATTCAGTATGATATTTACAAATGAAATGAAATAATGACATTCAATACTTTTTTCCAATTTAATAACATCATTTCATAAATCTGATTTATTACACACGTGCAATATAACCTTTATAATCTGCCTTGTGATTGGTTGATTCCGATGAATGGTACATTTACGTATTTCTACGCGTTGGAAACGACCTTCTTTTTTACTACGATATTTTACTACAAAATATTGAATTAAACGACGACACCACCGCAGAAGCATTTATAAGAGAGCTTGGCGACTCCGCCATTTTAAAGATATACCTCTGTATGTGCTTAGGGTTTTTTAGATCAACTCTTAAATAGTGCAGGTAGGGCGTTAGAATTGTACCTGCTGCCCCTATTGCATGATCGTAAAAGGCGACTAAATTTAGGATCATATCTTTTCTCTTCGTCCTAACTGACTTGACCTTTCCTAATGCCTTCCTTGGCACTGCCTCATTTTTGGCCTTGAGTTGAGCGTTCGCCCCTGTGAGGAAGGCTCTGGGATTGTCCCCTGGCCGAGACACACCAAAGTCTATAAAAGTGGTAGTTTCTGCTCCTGCTTAGCGCTCAGCATACAGGGAGTATAATGTGACCGGGTGGGGTGTGTTGCTTGGTGTCTTCGGCAGCATGCTTCAGTGATATAGCACTATAAAAAGGGCAACAGTTCCACTATACAAGAAGACACAACATGAATATACCACAGTCTCCTACAACACGCACCTCGCACAACATACACGCAACACATCACATGCATGGGAGGCCGTCCTTACATGACCATAGCTGTTAATGGGACGTTAATTAATCAAACAAACAAACAAACTTAAATAGTTAAATACAACAGAATAACTTATATATGGTCATATATTTTGATTAGTAATTTTGTAGATGGTGTGAGTACGATTTTGGAAAAAAATGATATCTTAACTAATATAGTAATAAAACAAAATGCACTTCCGGTTTTGAATGCCTGCTTTTCGAAAAACCAGGTAAAATTGCTTACTTTCATGCTTTCAAAAATCATTTTAAATATCATCAATCGGGGAAACTTGTCACATCAAGCAATGATACAATGTTTTAACTGTGTGTTGATGCAAAAATATAATGTTTTAAAGAATACACTTAAAAGTAGTTAGCCAAGGGAAAATGCCTATGAACCGGAGGTTCCTCTGCCCGTCAACAAAGACAAAGAAGGAGTTTCCAATCTCTATGTATTTATGTTTATGACCACACCAATCTGCAGATTCATAACGGTGTGTAAAATCAGTATCAATTCTAAGCTTCCCGTATTTGAACATGGTAATCGATGAAAACATCTTTCAAATCTCATAAATCAAAGAGTAAAAGTTCAAAACGGTGATAAAAGGCTTCCGGAGACCCTTCATGACGACAACCGTGAATGACTGATGGGAATGTGTAGAAAATGTATGCGATCTGAATTACAAGTGGTGAAAAGGTCATCTGGACGTGACTCCCTATGGGATATTGTCAGATCCTCTATTTAACGGAGTGGTTATAAGGATCTGTATTTCAATCAGATTGATTTTCGCGCCAAACGCCAATCTATGACGTCACGAAAACTTCATAATATCAAATGTCGCTTGTGTAGTCGCTAATGTGCTACAAACCTGATTTTTTTTCATTTTTCTTGCATTCAATTCGTCGTTTCAGTTATAAATCATTTCCATGTAACGGTTTGGTAATGAAGTACACAATAAAACTAAACAAATATTTTTAATAAACTAGCTATTTTTCGCACTAGTTATTACGGTGCTTTCGAACTTGACCTACTTTTGTTTTCTAGTGATACGGTCAGAATCTTTACTGATCGATCGAAAAATGAAACAAAGAGGCCCATGGGCCTTAACGGTCACATGAGTTCGGATACAGAATGAAACAAAGATATATAAACACCATATATTGGCCCATCAGGCCCTTGAAGTCAGTCAGTGATTATATCAATTTGACTTTTTTAATCTATGAAGATTATTTGGTTCCATCAGTTCTGTGAAACAGAAGAAATATTTTTGAAATTTAAGCCATTTTGACCCCTTTTGGCCCCGCCCCTCTGGCACCTGGGGGTCAGCCAGGACCAATATTGATACTTTGTTAAAATGCTATCTCAGGCTAATAATTCTAACCCAGTTTGACTCATTTCCTATGAAAACTAAGCAAATAATGTTCATAATGTGTTTTTCCTATATAAACTTCAGTAAATTTGAACCCCTCCCCAGAGGAAAATCTGAGATCCCAGAGCTATGAAATTCACAATTCTTGTAACCTTAAAACTTTTAAATCTACAAATAGTATCTGGTTCCATCAAATCTGTTAATTCAGAAGAGGATTTTTTTTTTAAATTTTAGCCATTTTGACCCCTTTTGGCCCCGCCCCTCCGGCCCCTGGGCGTCGACCAGGACCAATATCGATATGACGTTTAAATGCTATGTCAGGTTTATAATTCTAACCCAGTTTGGCCAAATATCTTATGAAAAGTAAGGAAATAATGTTGATAAATGTGTTTCCTATATAAACTATAATAAACTTGACCCCCTTCCCCAGGGAAAAACTTGAGACCCCAGGGTCATATACAAATGTAATTCACAAGTTTTGTAAAGGACCCTACCATCTATAAAGATTATTTGATTCTACTGTACTAGTTGAAGTTTTAGCCTATTTGACCCCATTTGGCCCCGCCCCTAAGGCCCCCGGGGTCAGTCATGGAAAAAATTGTTAAAAACATTCAATGGCCATTTCATAGGGATAATTCTGACAACATTTGACTTATTTCCTATTAAAAATGACCATGCAATGCTCAAACATGTGTTCTCCCTATATAAACTAGTAAACTTAACCCCCTCCCTAGCGGGAAACCTGAGACCCAAGGGTCATATAATTCACAATAGAGGGCCTTGAGACCTTTCTATCCATGAAGAGTCTTTTACCCTTTTGGCCCCTCCCACGACGAACGTTGGACAATGGACGACGGACTACGACAGAGAAAAGGCGATTAGAATAAGTCACCATGAGACTTCGTCTCAGGTGACCTAAAAACCGAAACGATTTTGAAACACAAAAATTTATATCATAAACCGATGAAATTAAAAAAATAGTGACACCAATGATTATAATTAATTTCCCAGAGTAATTGATAAAACAAAATGTGAACGTACGATTTCTTTAATTTTCCGAGGAATTATTTTTCCAAATCAATACGCAAGTTGACGTCATTATTGTGACGTCTCGATTTGTATTCATAGAGTATGAAAAAAAGAATCAGAAAATTGGATTAAGTATGAAAACAAAGAGTCAGTCAGTGATTCTATCAATTTGACTTTTTAATCTATGAAGATTATTTGGTTCTTTCAGTTATGTGAATCAGAAGAAAGATTTTTGAAATTTTAGACATTTTGAAAGTTAGTTAGGAAGAAGAGAAAAGATAATATCCTAAATTTAGTCGTCTTTTACGATCAGGCAAAAGGGGCGGCAGGTACAATTCTAACGCCCTACCTACCTGCAGGGCAAAATCGAAGATGAAGATTATTTTTCATCTGAAATACTTTGATTAAATTGCATCCTGTACTTGCCGAAAAGGCTGAAACTTACCTTGACTTTTGTATCTCTGCCATTATGCCGTATTGACAAAAACAAACATCAGTTACAAGGGAATCTGAAATTGAAATCGGAATGTTGATTATAATTTAAATCAGTTCTTATTGGTGTGCTGTGATGATATGTGAGATCAGTTATCATCTTATTGGTGTGATGTGATGATATGTGAGATACACACTGAATCAGTTCTTATTGGTGTGATGTGATGATATGTGAGATACACACTGAATTAGTTCTTATTGGTGTGATGTGATGATATGTGAGATACACGCTGAATTAGTTCTTATTGGTGTGTTGTGATGATATGTGAGATACACACTGAATTAGTTCTTATTGGTGTGATGTGATGATATGTGAGATACACACTGAATCAGTTCTTATTGGTGTGATGTGATGATATGTGAGATACACACTGAATCAGTTCTTATTGGTGTGTTGTGATGATATGTGAGATACACACTGGATCAGTTCTTATTGGTGTGTTGTGATGATATGTGAGATACACACTGAATCAGTTCTTATTGATGTGATGTGATGATATGTGAGATACACACTGAATTAGTTCTTATTGGTGTGTTGTGATGATATGTGAGATACACACTGAATTATTGGTGTGATGTGATGATATGTGAGATACACACTGAATCAGTTCTTATTGGTGTGATGTGATGATATGTGAGATACACACTGAATTAGTTCTTATTGGTGTGATGTGATGATATGTGAGAACAGTTATCATCTCATTGGTGTGATGTGATGATATGTGAGATCAGTTATCATCTTATTGGTGTGATGTGATGATATGTGAGATCAGTTTTTCATCTTATTGGTGTGATGTGATGATATGTGAGATCAGTTATCATCTTATTGGTGTGATGTGATGATATGTGAGATACACACTGAATCAGTTCTTATTGGTGTGTTGTGATGATATGTGCGATACACACTGAATCAGTTCTTATTGGTGTGTTGTGATGATATGTGAGATACACACTGAATCAGTTATCATCTGTTTAAGGACGGTTCCTCATGTGCAATGTTTTGTGAGGCTGTGATATAATGGTGGTGTGTCTCGTTCTTATTGTTTAACTCCTGCCTTTTTTATATTGCTATTTCACTGAAGCAAATTCCCCAAAAAAACGAAACATGCGTTGAAATATTTGTTGTGTGCTTTCAACATGCGGTATAATTTAAGCAAGAATTCCACGGAAGTGGATGTGTCGCCTGCACAGCATACAAAAATAGTTATTTACGGTTGGAAATATTGTTAATAATTTAGGTGAAGAAATCAAGTTCCATAACTCTTGCAAATATTGATGGATTTTGAAAAGTATCGAACCCATTTAAGATTTCATTGACAGCAAGCAATATACCAAAATTGGTTGGAATCGGACAATAAATACTAATGTTTTCAAGCGGAAGCCATGTTTCGACTATTTTAAGGTCCCGTAACTCTTGCAAATATTGACGGATTTTGACCAGTATCGAACCCATCTATGGTCTCATTAATATAAAGCAACATACCAAATTTGGTTGAAATTGGACAATAAATATTTAAGTTATCGAGCGGAAACCATGGATTTTTCTGTTTTGATGATTTTAAAGTCCCGTAACTCTTGAAAATATTGACGGATTTTGACCATTATCAAACTCATCCGAGAACTCATCGATGTAAAACAATTTTTGAAATTTGGTTGAAATTGTACGATAAATATTTAAGTTATCGAGCGGAAACCATGGATTTTTCTGTTTTGACGATTTTAAAGTCCCGTTACTCTTGCAAATATTGACGGATTTTGACCATTATCGAACTCATTTGAGATCTCATTGATATAAAGCTATATACCAAATTTGGTTGAAATCGGACAATAAATACTTCAGTTATCGTTATTGTTTGTAGAACAAAAGCGGTATTAATGGTGTAGTGAAACAGGGTATGGTCGATTGTCTCAATTACCGGAATGCCGCCGGTATTCGGGATATCTCGGGTATCTGTGTGCGTCCGATAGGTAGTTGACAAATCTCGCCAGTCTTGAATCCAGCACCAGCCGCTGTACACGTGTTCTGCGTAGCTATTTAATATTGACCTTGACTATGAATTGTCTTGACTGTAGATACCATGTATATTTATGCCTGTACTCGCCAAGAGCCACAGTTCCTGGTGAGTATACTTTCATTATCAGTGACAGTGTAGTTTCATGTGTGGCATTGCACGAGGTTTTACAACATTGGCGTCGTCGGAAATTACGAACCTTTGTTTGTTTGTTTGTTTGATTAATTAACGTCCTATCAACAGCTATGGTCATGTAAGGACGGTCTCCCATGTATGCTGTGTGTTGCGTGTATGTTGTGCGAGGTGCGTGTTTTGGGAGACTGCGGTATATTCATGTAGTGTCTTCTTGTATAGTGGAACTGTTGCCCTTTTTATAGTGCTATATCACTGAAGCATGCCGCCGAAGACACCAAGCAACCCACCTCACCCAGTCACATTATACTGACAACGGGCGAACCAGTCGTCCCACTCCCTGTATGCTGAGCGCTAAGCAGGAGCAGAAACTACCACTTTTAGAGACTTTGGTGTGTCTCGGCCAGGGGACAGAACCCAGAGCCTTCCTCACAGGGGCGAACGCTCAACTCAAGGCCAAAATTGAGGCAGTGATAAGGGAGGCATTAGGAAAGATAAAGTCAGTTAGGAAGAAGAGAAAAGATAAGATCCTAAATTTAGTCGACTTTTACGATCATGCAATAGGGGCAGCAGGCATAATTCTAACGCCCTACCTGCAGGCATTTTTGTCGGGCAGTGATATTCGAGGCCCATATTTGTATAAATTTTTCGCTGACAACTTTGTGATTGCCATTGTTTGACAACTTACATTTTGTTCGATGTTCACTTAATTGATTGTAATTCAGCCCTTAAGATATTACATATGTGATATAAATGTTTGTTTACATATCATTTTTTCAGAATTTGCTGATATTTTGTGAGGAATGCTAGTCTATCTCTGACAAGTTATTTTTAACATTGCTGTGTAATTTCGTGTGTTCCCAAGTTCACAATTCTTTTGAATAACACGATACTTCGTACTGAAATGACTACCACATCAGAGTCTTTTCTTAGGGTAGGAGAGAAGATAGTAGAGACTGAAGTGCCAAAAGCAGTTAATGGAGCTTGTGGACTTTGACCCCAATCCTGACCGTAATAATGAGATGGATGGTGCTGAGGAATACAGGTCTCAGCTCAGTGTTAGTGGGGAGGAGAGGCCAGCTGATTGGATGAACACTATCCCTATCATGGCTAGCGCAACACCTAACGGGAATCATGTGATACCACAGGTCTCGCACTTGTCTACATCACCCATTACCGGTGAGTAGCTACCCATTAATGGCAACTACTCAATATCCAACATCTACATACCCAGACACTTATAGCAGTTACCAGGGATATATGTCACAAGGACAACACTTTCATCAAGTTCCACCTGGTATGTACCCGACTGACCCATTGAGCATATCTAGGCCTTATGACGTGTATGGTGGATTACAACCCCCATACATGTCACAGCTACCACCAGGCCGTGGTACCGTCAGGGATACCAGATGTTCCCCTATGAATACTGACCAGGTATGTACCAAAACTATGGTTATCTAACGCCACCTCCACTAGGATGTTCGACACCTCTACCGCCTGGATATACACCGCGGATGCCCGAAGGTAAAGTACTGCCTCAAGTTCAAGTATTGCCTCAAAGTCATCTTGGAGAACAACCCTACGATCAGTTCCAAGGAATTAAGGATTTAATTAACGTCCTATTAACAGCCAGGGTCATGAAAGGACGGCCTCCCATTTATGTGGTGTATTGCATGTATGAAGTCCGAGGTGCGTGTTTTAGGAGACTATGGTACATTCTTGCCGTTTCTTCAATTCATCCATGTGTTATCATGATATCTGCAATTATTATGTTGCCTAATTATTGAAATGTAGCAGGTTCTGGTTGTAAATAGTTTAAATAGATATACTGTGATCGCAGGTACGTTTGTGACGTCAGAATATGTGGATGGCAGCCATGCAATACAAATGCCATCTGCGTTCTATAAGGTTACATTATACATGATGTTGGTCTGATACACCTTTTGTGTAAGGTATACAAAAGAAATTTGAACATTGATATATCTAATAAGACCAAGACCCAATGCACGGTATAATGCGACCGAGTTGAGTGTGCTTGTTCCGGTGTCTTCGGCGACATGTTTCAGTGAGACTGCACTATAAAAAGTAGAATAGTTCCAATATTACAACACGAATATACTACAGCCTCCCAACACAGTGCTAACATGACAATTTGATTAAAATACTGTTCCTTATAACCACTCCGTCCTCTTATCAGACGGAATGATAACAAGAATATGTATTTAAATCAGATTGCACAAACGAAAGACCGTCCCTTAATGACCATGGCTCTTAATAATCAACAAACCAACCTAATGTAGGATGGGGTACTACCAATCGGTTACCATAGCTCATAAGTCCACATTCTTGGATCCTTGGTTGGTTGGTTGCTTATGATTATTATTTTTATTATTATATTTATATATTGTCCTGTTTGTAATGTGTTGTGTCTCTTTGCAACAGTGGAAACTCTTGTCCATTTTTTAAATATTTAAAAGAATATACAAATAAATTAGGTTTAAAATATTTTAGTCAATTGATATTCTACACTAACAACCAGTGGTCTGTACAGTTAGCGATTTAAATAAATAATCTTTCAGTTGGTAAAATGATACCAATAATTATTCTACTAAAACCTGCTACATGTAAGTTAAAAGACTGCTATGCCTTGACATAATGCATACCTTTCGATCCGATAGTACGTATATTTAAATACATTTGATAATACATGAAATTA
>SAYR01017606.1:661568-682670 GCA_004382745.1 Argopecten irradians irradians | reverse complement strand
TGTTTGATTTTCCCTTTATTTTGAAATGCACGATTAGCTGTCATAGTTTTCGCTATATTTCTATATATTTCCATGTCGTGTGACCTGTCATACATGTATATAATCTGTAACCCACAAAAAATGTGATATAAACTTGCATTTGTCGACATTGTAATGGAACGAAATAGCATTGCATTCGAACAGAACAATTATTCCGTTCGAACGAAATTTCGTTCCACCGCAACGATATTTTATTCCCATGCAATAGAATTTCGTTAGAATCAGAGATTTAGATAGTAAAATCTCTGATTCCACCGCAATGATTTTATCTATTTCATGTCCGCTGCCAGCCACCGTACATTCCCAACAAGGAGGGTGTATAAATCTGCTCACCTGCTTACGTGCTAGAAAGAAATTCCCTTTAGCAGTCCGGGGTTGCGGGTTTGAGCCCGGCTGGCAGCACATTGCCGTCGCCCTTTTATTAGGTCATCTCACCGGAAGGGTCAGGATAAGCTATTGCCATCATGCACCGTCCGTCGTCGTGCAAAACTGTTTGCTTATGTAGTGTAAAGTGTTCTTTGGTCAGGAATAATCATTTACTTGCAAAGGTATTTCAGAAATCCTACCATTTTTTACAGATTCATTTTTTCACATTTTAGTTTTCCAATTAAAAAATATATATATATATATATAACTTTCAAAATAACATGGTTAGGTATGTTTTTTATTGCTTGTATGTTCAGAGGGTACCCATAGGCAATATTTATATCATTTACAAATTTACAATTTTTTTGTTGGTACACTTTACCTTAAGAGGTTAAATGTATTTCAAGAGTTGGCATTAACGTTGATATACAAATATAAAATTTAGTTTAAATAAATTGTTTCGGAGGCAAATTTCCATTGTTTGTGAAAGATGTCCTTTGTAGTTTTTTTATTAATTACGGATTAGGGAAGACACGCTTTGATTTCTTAGATAGAAGTGTACATTTTAAATACATTGTGGTTTTTGCAAATGGTATGGTATATCATGAATTAGGAAGGATTTCTGTAGAGATTTGGAGAAAACTGAAAATGTTCAAATATAACATAAAATTGAAACAAATTGACAATTGTGTTTTGAATGCTTGCTATTAGAAACATTATACTTAGTATAAGGGTAGGGTGTTTGTGGAAGTTTGGGAATTTATATACACCTGACTATGCAATTACACCCGGTCCACCCCAACTGCGAATGATAAATATTATGAAGTTCCTGTTACCGTCAATCGATTGATTTGTGTAGCGATAAACGCAAACACTCTACCGACACAACGTGGCTATTTTTAGACTCGAGTACTGTCGCCAAATCCACAGGTAAATCGCGGGGCGCTCTGGCTACATCAGCTATACCAAACACAATCGTAAATGTTACAAATACCGTAAAATCTTGTGTTACTTACACACCAGTGTACTTTGCACATGTATTTTTTCTTATGGCTTTAAATACTGAAAAAAATCTACTATCGGTATATTTTGCGCATTCAAATTTTGGGGAAAACGATGTCCGGGGAACCACAAATTCAGTGTTATAAAGGTGGTAATTTCATTGCAAAACATTCACAATAAATGCTTGACAACTTGCACAAAAAGTGTTGTATTTAGAAGAAATAACATAATATAATTGCACTGTGCTTGTTTTCTTTTATTGGCCACCGTAACTGAAACAGTGAAATATATCTTGCAGAACATGTCAAAAACATTGGCAGTCCGCCGTATTCGATCCGTACACATGTCAATGTCTGGAGATATTACACATGAATAGTTATCAGAACTATTTGAAAATATTATAATTTAGTTACTTTAATATTGCCACAATAAGTTTTAAGTGTGTTTGAGATCATTAACAAACTTTAAAGAGCATTCCGATAGCATTTACGTTGGCTTGCAATAATCACATCGTGAGTGAACTCACTATCTGTACGGCACCAGATCCAAGCTGATGGCTAATTATATATAACAGTACGGTTAAAATGCCACTAACCTTCTAGCTTGTCAGTTTTGCTGTAATAATATTACAAACCACTTATTGAAAATCCTAAATATAGGACAGTTTAGGACTCGTCTTATAAATCCCACGTGTGTTTTGACTTTTTGCACACGGCCTGCAGCCGGGACATGTTATGGCGGTTCCCTACGTAATGAGCATAGCTAGATCTATAAGGAGTTTCATATGCAGTTTTACTAGAAATATGAAGATTTGTTAAAATATCTAAAATAAAGAAATACTAGTCAAGTGAATTTTTATGCAATTTGAAGAATATTTGTTTTGTTTTTATTTGTAACATTTACGATTGTGTTTGGTATAGCTGATGTAGCCAGAGCGCCCCGCGATTTACCTGTGGATTTGGCGACAGTACTCGAGTCTAAAAATAGCCACGTTGTGTCGGTAGAGTGTTTGCGTTTATCGCTACACAAATCAATCGATTGACGGTAACAGGAACTTCATAATATTTATCATTCGCAGTTGGGGTGGACCGGGTGTAATTGCATAGTCAGGTGTATATAAATTCCCAAACTTCCACAAACACCCTACCCTTATACTAAGTATAATGTTTCTAATAGCAAGCATTCAAAACACAATTGTCAATTTGTTTCAATTTTATGTTATATTTGAACATTTTCAGTTTTCTCCAAATCTCTACAGAAATCCTTCCTAATTCATGATATACCATACCATTTGCAAAAACCACAATGTATTTAAAATGTACACTTCTATCTAAGAAATCAAAGCGTGTCTTCCCTAATCCGTAATTAATAAAAAAACTACAAAGGACATCTTTCACAAACAATGGAAATTTGCCTCCGAAACAATTTATTTAAACTAAATTTTATATTTGTATATCAACGTTAATGCCAACTCTTGAAATACATTTAACCTCTTAAGGTAAAGTGTACCAACAAAAAAATTGTAAATTTGTAAATGATATAAATATTGCCTATGGGTACCCTCTGAACATACAAGCAATAAAAAACATACCTAACCATGTTATTTTGAAAGTTATATATATATATATATATTTTTTAATTGGAAAACTAAAATGTGAAAAAATGAATCTGTAAAAAATGGTAGGATTTCTGAAATACCTTTGCAAGTAAATGATTATTCCTGACCAAAGAACACTTTACACTACATAAGCAAACAGTTTTGCACGACGACGGACGGTGCATGATGGCAATAGCTTATCCTGACCCTTCCGGTGAGATGACCTAATAAAAGGGCGACGGCAATGTGCTGCCAGCCGGGCTCAAACCCGCAACCCCGGACTGCTAAAGGGAATTTCTTTCTAGCACGTAAGCAGGTGAGCAGATTTATACACCCTCCTTGTTGGGAATGTACGGTGGCTGGCAGCGGACATGAAATAGATAAAATCATTGCGGTGGAATCAGAGATTTTACTATCTAAATCTCTGATTCTAACGAAATTCTATTGCATGGGAATAAAATATCGTTGCGGTGGAACGAAATTTCGTTCGAACGGAATAATTGTTCTGTTCGAATGCAATGCTATTTCGTTCCATTACAATGTCGACAAATGCAAGTTTATATCACATTTTTTGTGGGTTACAGATTATATACATGTATGACAGGTCACACGACATGGAAATATATAGAAATATAGCGAAAACTATGACAGCTAATCGTGCATTTCAAAATAAAGGGAAAATCAAACAACAACTATTCGATTCAAAGTGGAAATTAAAACAATATATAAAATAAAAAAAAAAGAAAATAACGTTTTAGGTACATGCATGTTCAGATGAGTTAAGCTAAAATATCATTCACCTTTCTGTTTGTCGACATAATTTGATCCATGAACCTGCATGGACAAAGTATCTCCACTGCAAAACAGAAAACAACTATCAATCATACAAAATTGCCAGGAACAAAGCCACAAGACTGTTGCGATTATCACAAAGATCTTACGAAAAATCCATAGCTGAAAACATAAAGGATAGCCCAAAACTCTTCTGGAACTATGTCAGATCAAAAACTAAGACAAAATCTACCATCACCTGAGTCAATTATCCAAATGGAGACCTAACAAAAACAGATAAAGAAACAGCCGAAGTTATGAACGATTTTTTTGTCAGTGTATTTGTGGAAGACGGGAATACCAATTTACCCCCGTTACCCAGGAGGTATATAACGAGTCCATGATAGAGTTATGAAATCAGCGGAGGAAATAGTACTAAAGGCACTATCTAAGCAAAAACCAAATAAATCACCTGGTCCGGACGGAATTCACCCGAAACTTCTACTAGAAACAAAGGACATCATAGTAAAGCCTTTAACCTCACGTTTCAAAAAATCAATTGAAGAAAGTGTAGTGCCAAAACAATGGACCACAGCAAATGTTTGCCCAATACACAAGAAAGGATCAACAAAGGATCCAAATAACTATCGTCCTATTAGTCTGTCATCTGTACCCCTGTAAAATCTTGCAGAGGATAAACAGACTATACAGTACACGTCGTACCTAAAGATCAACAATTTACTGTCACCAGAACAACATGGATTTACGCCAGGCAAGTCTTGCACGACACAGCTCCTGGAGGTATTAGAACACTGGACACAGGCCCTTGACAACAACAACAACGTCGATGTTATTTATTTGGATTTTAGTAAAGCCTTTGACAAAGTGTCCCATAGACTCCTCATATACAAATTAAAATCCTATGGAATTGGAGGCAAAATTCTGTCATGGATTCTACAATTTCTGTCAGGACTACAACAAAAGGTTATTATAAATGGAACAAGCTCCAAAACCAAAAAAGTAAAAAGCGGTGTACCTCAAGGAAGTGTACTCGGGCCCATACTATTTCCAATTTATGTCAATGACATCCCAGAGATAGTGAATTGTGTTACCAAACTATTCGCGGATGATACCAAATTGTATTCAAAAATCAACACATTACAGGACTGTGAAGAGCTACAGACAAATATTGACAGGATCTCCGATTGGACTGACCTCTGGTTAATGAAACTAAATAAAGAAAAATGCAAGCATATGGAAATTGGGAATATCCCCATTAACAGACAATACACCATAAAGGACGGCGACAGCAGAATACGACTTGGGAAAACCAACAGTGAAAAAGATCTGGGAGTGACAATAGATAATACCCTGAAGTTTACAAATCAAGTGAATAAAGCTTCAACAAAGGGAAACCAAATCATGGGTATCATTTTTAGAACTTTCACTTATCTAGACAACCAAACTTTTAAAACACTGTATAAGACTCTGGTTAGACCTCATTTGGAATACTGTTCTGTCGTTTGGTCTCCCTGGATTAAAAAAGATATAAAAACCATCGAAAACGTCCAACGAAGAGGCACAAAAAGACTAGTAAACCTCAAAGATCTCTCCTATCCGGACCGATTGAAGACCCTGGGTATCCCAACACTGGAATATAGAAGACTGAGGGCCGATATGGCGGAGACCTTCAAAATTATCAACAAAATCGATATTGTTACTAGTGAGAACATGTGTACTGCAATGAGACACATAGGTACAAGAGGTCATAATAAAAAACTCTACAAGAAACCCTTTCGTCTCAACTCGGCAAGAAATGTTTTCAGTAACAGGATAGTGGAGTCATGGAATTCTCTCCCTGTTGATGTGGTCAATGCTGAAAACCTGAATATTTTCAAAAATAGGCTAAACAAGCACTGGAAAAACCACGTCACGAAGTTTTCACCATCAACCTAGGAAAGACATTATATTATACTTAAACCTAGGACATGCTATTAAGGATTTAAGCAATCTTTTTAATATTTTACCATTATTGTAAATATCACTATACATCTTTACAAGCCGTTTGTGGCTTTCCAATGATGTTGGACTGATGAGAAACTACCCAATTTCAGAAAAAGTATGATTATTAACCAACCGTATAGGATATAATAATAGGAATACTCTCAATCGACAGCCAGATAATTTATCTTTATTTTGGTATATGATACAATATATATCATGCCGTATAAATGTCACTAGGTATCCAAAAACATCGGAAAACAGCCAGATTTCAACTGGTCGGACACTGTGGTGTCCTCCGATGAACACGCCAGGGCTCTAATGGGTAGCTAAAAACCACTGCATGTCAACACTTCAGCGTCATAAGAATGAAAGTTTGGTAGAAAACAAAACTCAGGCTCAGGCTCGGATTGATCTGTTTTGGAGCCTGGTGTCAGAATTCTACACATTCCTCTCCGTCTTAGATGTTTAATAGATAGCAACTCGGTCTGTGATTACGAGGAGGTTAAGGAGGCTTCAAATGGCGGGAACAGGGAACCCTGTGTGGAGATTAACATCCCGATCAGCAATATTCCAGTATACGAGGTGACACAGGATGGTTCAAGGAGTAAGAGTCGTACTTTGCACCGTAACAACTCTATTCCTCTGGAAGTTCCCCCTAAATCGCCTGTTCGAAAGCACAGGTCATCAAACAGATAGTTAACCCCGACCTAACTTAATTACCACACAAGGTTCCTGTTCCCACCATATAAATCACCTGCTCACTCTGATGGCAAATATATATGGGGATGGATACGGACGAGTGATACGAAATGTGCAACACTGTCATCCAGTCATCTCTCACTTACACTATAACATGTGTCCATGTACACCCGGGTACCGAGTGCACTTCTTATGCTACACATATGTAAATACAGGATGGGATAGTGCCTCTGTCCATACACCTACGCGCCATGCATCGGCCGAAACCGCATTTTACGTTATACAGAGCGTCGCACTTCGACCCCTTTACATGTACACTGTTATTGTTATAATAATCGTGATACAACAACTATCATGGAACATGATGACCTGTGTTCTCCGAGGTAAACCTACAATCTCTGTCACTTATGTCGCCAGCCAATGTCAGATAGTCCGGAGTGTCTTACGTTCTCAGGATCACACCGTGCACGCCACCACATAAATTGCTCAATGCGATTTAATTTGATATATAACACGATTTTCTGGAATAATATGGCACCAGATGAACTTTTATTCTTTCTTAATTGATATGTTACAATATAAGGTCATTGTGACCTACATTATGAATCTAAGTTATATTTCTCCAATTGTTTATTACATACAAATGCATTATTATAAATGAAAAATGATTCAAAAATTTCATTTGATTCCACTAAAACTGGACAAAACAGAAAATTGACCCGCCTCTTTAACCCTTCATAACAACTGACAAAGTACTCCGAATTGACCTTGATCATATGTCATATAATGTCCTAACCCCCGGGTATCTGTAAACAAGAAAAAATAATGCTTATCGGTCATTGCCACCACATGGTCCAAATTGACACTCCTCCTTTGACTCCAACGAAATTAAATGGTTTTACATTATTATAAGACAAAATAATGGTTATCCGTTGGTATTTCTTAATCAGAATGTTATGTATAAATAACTATCCAGAATGTTATGTATAAATAACTAATCAGAATGTTATGTATAAATAACTATTCAGAATGTTATGTATAAATAACTAATCAGAATGTTATGTATAAATAACTATTCAGAATGTTATGTATAAATAACTATTCAGAATGTTATGTATAAATAACTATACAGAATGTTATGTATAAATAACTATTATAATTAAGTAATCGTATCATAAGCGATTCATCAAATATATACAATACGTTTACCTAACGTAGTGCAAAGAAGGGTAACTCTAATTGAAAACTAACTTTCTACTTTCTCCCTTGACACTGCCTCCATGTTGGCCTTTAATTTTGCCCTTGTGAGGTAATCTGTGGGTTCTGTCCGTCTGCCCTGTAGAGCGTTAGAATTGTATCTGCAGCTTCGATTGCATGACCGTAAAGGCAACTAAAGTTAGGATCTTATTTTTTCTCTTCTTCCTAACTAACTTTCTTCTTTCTAACGTCACTCTTGAATTTTCTCACTTTTGGCCTTCTGTTAAGCGCTCGCCCCTGTGATGAAGGCGCTGGGTTCTGTCCCCTGGCCTAGACACACCAAAGTCTATAAAAGTGGTAGTTTCTGCTCCTGCTTAGCGCTCAGCATACAGGGAGTGACAGAACTGGCTCGCCCGTTGTCAGTATAATGTGACCGGTGAGGTGTGCTGCTTGGTGTCTTACGCAGCATGCTTCAGTGATATAGCACTATAAAAAGACAAGAGTTCAAATACAAGAAGACACAACACCAATTTACCGCAGTTTTCCAAAACACGCACTGCAAACTGCATACACTTTGCACACCGCATACATGGGTGGCTGTCCTTATATGGCTGTGAATTAAACGTTAGTTATCAAACAAACACTTACAGCAATGTGACTATGTAATAAACACTATAACGCTGGTAAAGCATAAACGACAATTCAACAATGATAATTGTGTTTCCTCATGTAAATATATGTCTCATTAAAGGCCCGCGACCTTTTTCGAAACGGCTTTTAATTTTTAAAATGGGAATGTAAAACGAGATCGATAATTTTGTAGAGTCATAAAAGTTATTCAAATAATACTACACTTATTATCGCCTTCTAAACAATTTAAGTAAAATGAATAAAATGTTAGTTTCATAACACGTCTTATGCTTTGGCCGTCGTCCTAAATACCGCCAGACGGCAAAACAGCGAAACGAATATCCACTGTTATCATATATTACGCAGGAAATCTTGTTTGGTGTTGTAACCTCATCTTAGGCCATCGATATATATTTTCTTGTGCTATTAATGTTTTTAAGAAACTTTTAAATTTTACTCCGGAAAGGTAGCGGGCCTTTAACACAAAAAATAACATAAAATAACTTTTGATTTCGATAGATGTGCAATCGGTACTTTATTCCATATACAAGTATGACCTTTTTCGGAATGCAATTAATTATTTTTAATATTTTTATCGTGAAGGAAAATAAGAAGTTCAAATTTGTCGATGCCGGTAATGGTGCAAAGTAAGTAACTATTGTAACCGAAGAAAGATACGTATTCGTCTGCTCCTGATTTTGAGAGAGAACAAAATTACCATTAACGCGGTTTAGCATCTCTAAGTTTAACATCAAACAAATGACGTTTACACATTCGCTATTATTTAGAAATACATATTTTCACCAAGACAACACTAGAGCACAATTCAAAAATTAATACCACTAAGAACAAACTAATTTCATTAATATCAGTTACATAATGATTACCAATAAAATGACACGGCCACTTATCAATATGAAATGTTAAAGGAATGGAATGTTATCCCGCAACTTTCTCACATCATCGTTAACCGACCTCATAGTCATTATAATGACTATAATACAGTGGTGCGGAGGCTGGAACTTGGACTTGGAATAAAGTAGCATTGCTAAGGTATCCTATGTTGATTACCTATAGGGATTATATGTTCAGGCGATCCGGGGATGTCAAACGTGTAATTATAGTTTGATATTTTCTTACAGTCAGATGAAAAGATGAAGAACTCGTATCACTTTTCACTAGCCTGTGTCACGGCTGAACAAGTCAGACTAAGCAGGTACGTTTTAGACAGGTACGTATAAAGGCAAAACACAGACAAAGGGAGACCAACATGTATTCTTTAGTCAATAAGCGGTGATCGACCGAGACAGTGGGTAAACATAGCATTGTGATTCAACTGTTGAAAAACAGCTTTCATTTAAAAAGCTTTCAGTTCTTTCTTAACCTTTTACTAAGTGACACAGATATAGTGATGTTTGTATTCTATGATGGTTAGCATATATACATCTCAATATCGTCTAGACAAATGTCGGACCTAAAGTTGTTTCCACACACCCCGACTATCGATAGCCACACTTGACTGGCCTGAGCTTCCAATGTAGCTGACCACTGTTTCCACGTGTCTCCCTGTGATCCCTCAGAAATCGTGATATTAGATATCGCTCCATACTGGTTCTATAAGAAATAAAAATATATATAAGTATATATATTAGTACCTGCTGTACCTAGCGCATTATATCGTAAAAGGCGACTAAATTTAGAATACTTTATTTTGTAGTCATCGAGCTTCGTCCTACGTCGTGCGACGTCCGCCGTCAGTACACTTTTCATTCAAACGACTTCTCAATAAGCGAAAAGTCCAGGGCATTCATTTTAGGGCCTACAGCATGCTTGGATAAAGGCCTACCATATTGGTTTAATGAAAGACCTTAACCTTCATTCATGGTCACAGGTGTCAACAAGCCTAAAATCTTTAAAAAGACTTCTTGTTAATTACTAAGACCACTAGAGACCTTATATTGGACATGTAGCATACTCTCGTGAAAGGCTACGAAATTTGTTCAAATGAATGAGCCTTTCCTTCAAGGTCACAGGGGTAAAAATACTAAAATATTTAAATATCAATAACTAAGATTGACATGATAAGATTAATGTGTATGAGGCGGACAAACTTACCTGTAATACAATATGTAGGTGACTGACACACTTACCTGTAATACAATATGTAGGTGACATACTTACCTGTAATACAATATGTAGGTGACAGACACACTTACCTGTAATACAATATGTAGGTGACAGACAAACTTATCTGTAATACAATATGTAGGTGACAGGCACACTTACCTGTAATACAATATGTAGGTGACAGACAAACTTACCTGTAATACAATATGTAGGTGACTGACACACTTACCTGTATTACTATATGTAGGTGACAGACAAACTTACCTGTAATACAATATGTAGGTGACAGACAAACTTACCTGTAATACAATATGTAGGTGACAGACACACTTACCTGTAATACAATATGTAGGTGACAGACACACTTACCTGTAATACAATATGTAGGTGACTGACACACTTACCTGTAATACAATATGTAGGTGACTGACACACTTACCTGTAATACAATATGTAGGTGACAGACAAACCTACCTGTAATACAATATGTAGTGATCCCATGTTTCTACCATTCATATGATACCACAGGTGTATACAGATCGGATGACCAGTAGGGAAAGGACTAGCAGTTGTCATCGTGAACTGATATCCTATAGGGATCCCGGACGCCTCAAGATAGTAGTAATATCCATCTGTACCTAATATAACATAATACACTTCAGATAGTAGTAATATCCGTATGTACCTAATATAACATAATACACTCAAGATAGTAGTAATATTCATCTGTACCTAATATAACATAATACACTCCAGATAGTAGTAATATCCGTATGTACCTAATATAACATAATACACTCAAGATAATGGCAATATCCGTCGTTACCTAATATGACATAATACACTCAAGATAGTAGTAATATTCGTCTGTACCTAATATAACATAATACACTCAAGATAATGGCAATATCCGTCGGTACCTAATATAACATAATACACTCAAGATAATGGCAATATCCGTCGTTACCTAATATAACATAATACACTCAAGATAGTAGTAATATTCGTCTGTACCTAATATAACATAATACACTCCAGATAGTAGTAATATTCGTCTGTACCTAATATAGCATAATACACTCCAGAGAGTAGTAATATCCGTCGGTACCTAATATAACATAATACACTCCAGATAGTAGTAATATTCGTCTGTACCTAATATAACATAATACACTCAAGACTCCGTACAGACGGATTATTACTGCTATCTTGAATTTATTATGTTATATTAGGTTATATCCTTAAGATGGAACATGTTTATTATAATGTTGAGTATCCTTAAGATGGAACATGTTTATTATAATGTTGAGTATCCTTAAGATGGAACATGTTTATTATATTATCGCACCTCGGACAGAAATGTCCCCAAATGATTGGCGGAGAGCCGTCACGTGGTGACCCCCTATCACTTTATAGGGGGTCAGTAAATTTTATCATGGTGCAATATGGCGGCTCTCGCCCTCGCTTCAAAATTTAAACACATTCTCTTCAACTAAATATACCACTTCATTACCGTAAAACTATATATTACTTGTTAATTTTTGTGTAAAAATAATTTTAATCGTTTTAATACTTCAAATTAAATGAAATGCATTTTTTTAAATACGAGTTGCTTCCCCTACGCCAGTTTGAAAGTTGATGACGCGGCGAAAGTCAAACGTAACAATTCAAGCGTTTTCTAGACTGTGATTATAAACAAATGGAGGTGTTCGTACCTATAGATCAATCCTCATTATACAATCAATTTATCGGCATAACTTTTAAGTGATTATCTCAGCGAGAATGCACAGATGATCAAGGAGATTGTGCTTAAAATGTTAGATGGATGTTTGTGTTACTCTTGTTTGTGATGCTTTCAATATACAGACGGTCTGGTGTCGTATTGAGGAAGGCCTACTGTGCACATAGAAATGTCGAAATTATTGTTGATTTATGAAATATTCCTTATTATTCTGTAGGTTCCTTATACAGTATATTTGAAAATTCTTGAAAGAAATACATTGATAAATATTTAGCATAGGCCAATTATTTCAAAAGTGGCGATTGTTTGTTATCATTCGTGCCAGTTTGATTTAAGTTTGATTTCAGATTCTTACCAAACAAATAGGAAACAAAGAATTAATAAAACAAATAAATGGTCCTCGATGCGATAAATTCGTTATATAGTCAGTTACTGACCCCCTATAAAGACATAGAGGGTCAGTAAGAAGTATAGGAGGCTCGGGCTACGCCCTCGCCCCCTATAAATCTTACTGACCCTCTATGCCTTTATAGGGGGTCAGTAACTGACTATATAACTAATAATGTTGACTATCCTTAAGATGGAACATGTTTATTATAATGTTGACTATCCTTAAGATGGAACATGTTTATTATAATGTTGACTATCCTTAAGATGGAACATGTTTATTATAATGTTGAGTATCCTTAAGATGGAACATGTCTATTATAATGTTGACTATCCTTAAGATGGAACATGTTTATTATGTTGGAAGTGTAATGATGATTTATATTATTTACATGGACTTATGTTTTTACCGCGAATGACTTCGGAGCCACTTATGACGTCACAAGAAGAGGCTTCACTAACGGAGGCAGCGGGAAATTTGATTACAGTTTATATTACAGGTTGGCTTAAAAATAATACAAAACGGAAATATAATCATTAAAATGCCTTCTTGGAGGATTCATCGTCCTATAATTTTTTCAGGATTGCTGATAAATCAATCATAACGTGCGGTATACAAATGGTCAGCATTAAAGGACCACAAATCCCCAAAGACGGCAGTTTAACGCTTAAATAAGCACCTCCACCATAAGGTTATATCCTTCTAAGCTTACCTGTCGTATGGTCTTCACTACAGCCAGTCTCTACAGATGGGGTACTGCCATTACGTCGCGTGAACTGACGAACGGAAGTGTGCTCGAAAACCGGGCATGGTATCTCGAAAGAACAATTTATAGCTGTGGAAAAAATATAAGTTTTTAAACGAACTTTATAAACGAAAGCATCAGTATAGGGGGAATACAAACTGCTCTTATGGTTTTATTTATTAGATGGGTAATGATGACAACAGGACCTGTGTTCAAAGGTTCCTTTGGCGTACATGTCGTTTTATATGAATGCTTTGTTGTAAAGATCTGGAGATTACACAAGGAGTGATTGCTGGATACATATGGAATTTATTTCACAGGAGTGATTATTTTTTAAAAGTTACAAGATGCATAGCTTAAATCGTCCAAACTGATGAGTTGTCAATAGATAAGTAAAGAAAAATCATTTCAAAATTATCGCCCAGTTATGGGACATATACCTTTAAAACCAAACAGGTTTGATCCTATTTACATACGTATGATTTCATCGAATCACCAGAACAGCTACCAATTAGGAACAATCACGTGAGCTAGGCGCCATTAGACATCCATTTATTGGTATAAACTTTTGGATTCGACGTTTGTTTCCAGATCGATATCGGCAAGTATGGCTGATGTCCATAGTAAGCTCCAACGGCGAAGCTAAGATTGGTGATAATCATTGGTGCAGAACGGTTTCAACTTTTCAACTAATATCGACTACTTGTGTAGTACGACATGTTCTCCCGTTGTCAGTATAATGTGCCCGAGTGGAGTGTGTTGCTTGGTGTCTTCGGCGGCTTCCTTCAATGATATAGCACTATAAATGGGAAAGTGGTCCAATATAAAAGAAGACACAACACATATACTACAGCATCCCAAAACACACACGCAAGACACTGCTACATGGGATGCCGTCCTTAAATACCACTGGCTGTTAATGGGACGTAGATATAATACACCACACCAATGTAAAATCTTTAAATGATACACTTTACCACAGAGTGGGCGAGTTTGTCTCCAGAGGCCGCTAGCCAGGCATATCTGGTTGTTGTTATTCATATAATCAGCGCTACAGTTGTATGGAAAGTTTTCGCCTGCTTTGTAATACAGCTCAGCGTTATCCTCAATCACAGTTTTGTCGTACACTGGCCAGTCCAGAACACATTCTGAAAATTAATTCATACCAATATAGCTAAAAATAACTACAGTATCACTTGTCTTAACCGGATGTCACCAAGACCAGCATATTTAGACGGTTTCCAGATTAAATTACTATAAAATTAGTTATATGTAAGAATGAAAATGCCATACCATTACTCCGGAATACACAGGGATCCAGAGTAGACACGAGGTGTTTTGACAAGGTATCGTATAATTATTCCGATCATTTAGTAGATAGCACTATCAAAATGGCAAGAGTTCCTCTATTACATCAATACACAACACCAATGTACCGCAGCCTTCCAAAATAGGTATCGCCCACAACACATGCATGAAAGGCCATCCTTAAAGGCCCAATTTCCGTATCTTTCTTATTTTTTTCATGATTTAGAAGAAGAAAAAATCCTGTTGTAAATCATGCAGAGACAGGACTAAATCGAAGTCAAGATGAGCGATTATGATTCGGAATATTGTGATAAAAATCAGTTAAATATTAAACATCGCTAGGTGGGTCCCACTTAGTCAAACAAGTCGAAGTTAGCCGACATAGTAACGTCGTTGCCGAGAACGTCATGTGACTACCGTATGTACGTAACGTCTGTCCGAACTCTTCCGAAAACGGGTCATGAACTTTCCGACTTCCGTTCGGCAATAATCGTAACTTCTATGGCGACCAGTTTAAAATGAAGGCATGCTTACATGTATCGACTTTCAACAACTGCTGTACCAAATTTATTAAAAAACATTATAAACATTCTTTGATATATCTTAATTTCAACCACATCTACAAATACTAACAATATCGGAGTCAAATTTAACTTGAATTTTTGTAGATAGTTACGTATAGTGTGGCTTTAACTGACTCTGGCTGTTAATAGGACGTTATTTTAATTACAGGACATCTACCATCGACACACGTGGTTCCTCCCGACTTCAGGACGATACACATCTGAGATGTTGAACATGGACTAAGAGAGCACGGGTCGGTGAGCTGTTGGTGAGAATATCACAGTATAACAAATATGTAAGTTTGATTACAGTCGTTAGTAGCACTATAGGCATTACAAGGAGACTCAACACGAATATACTACAGCCGTCCAAAACAATCACGCACCTCACACACGCAACACACCGCATACCTTAAATGACTAATGGAATTATGTTATTGGACAATTTACAAATTAAACTTATTTTCTGAAATCTTAATCTGTTTTGTATGTATTGTGTGCATGTAAATAATTCATAGTTTCTAATTCAAAATGTGGCATGCCTTTCATTGGATAAACTACATAAGTCTTCGGCAATCGCAACTAGTTATAGCGACTGACCGAGAGAGTAAACACGCTACCTCATGGACAGGCAATTCACAGTTTTATTTAGGACCTTCAGTCATTCAATCCATAAAGCATATTCGACTTTTTCCCGTATAGAAGTTGAAATGACGATTCCTGAAATTCAGTTATTTTAGGTTTATTACCATCATTTTATAATTCCATTATACAAATCACCCCAGCACTATTAGATAGCAGATGTCTTCAGGTTTGTTAAAAATGATGTTTGAAAAATTGAAATTAAAATTTTGTTTTATAGCGACCACAACTACGACTGTACTGGATGGTACAAAGTTTCGTTTTAATTACTTTAGTATACTGAGAATAAAACATATCCCAATGTTTGTAAATAACATGTGATCTATCAATGTTACATCCACTCTTCTTCCTTTCTCTTTATCTAGCTCTTTCTTCTCTCTTATCTCAAAATAATTATAATATTAATAATATAAGCTATCTTATCATGTCTGTAATATATGTGTTGTGTATCATGTCTATATTATGTGTGTTGTAAATTGTAATGGAGAGAGCGTTTGTATGTTAGAATTAACTTGTGCCCGATCCTGTTGCTGATGCTCCACCTCTGACAAACTGTTTTTTCTATCACAAACAGGAGCAGACGATTACGTATATATATATATATACATGATAAAACACCAATTATTGTTCAAATGATGAGTATGGTATGCTCAGTCGGCGGTGGAGCACCTTTAAACTAAAACAACTACAATTGCAAAGTTAAAACCAGCTCGGCGAAGGTATCGGATAAGATATGTGCTACCGGCTGTCATCGGCATCGTGCCTCAACATGCTTTTGACGAAGGTATATTCGTCTTGATTGTATCGCTATTTCCAAACATATTTTGTAGGCTAAGATGATCAGAAAATGTGAAATGAAGAGACAACATGATCAACAAAACTATACCTACCTTAGGGGAGGAGATCAAGCTGTTCACAAATGAGGATTCGTCATTCAGTTCTGTTGAACTGGCTACCTTGGAGTTCAGTTCACAAAGTCCGAAGAACTTGTCATAGTTAAATGATCTGCATTTGTCTGCGTGTTGAGAACACTCGTTATAACAAATCCGATAGCCTGTGTTGTACAGCCGTTTGATGACATGGCCAGGTAATCGTCCTGGACTCGCTTTACTAAAACAATCCTTCATGTCCGTACAGGCCGCACTGGACAGTGGCATCAAAACAGTCACAATGAACAATAACATCATCGAAATCGAAGTGAACAGTGGCATCATTGAATTCGCAATGAACAATAACATGATTTAAGACGCTATGAACAATAACAGGATTTAAGACGTTATGAACAAGAAAAGGATTTAAGACGCTATGAACAATAACAGGATTTAAGACGCTATGAACAGTGGCTTCATTTAGGTCACATTATGAACAATAACATCATTTATGCTATGAACAATAACATAATTCAAGTCGCTATGAACAGTGGCATAGGTGAGACATTAAAATAGAGTCGGGCCATGATTCGCCGACCTTTAAATGTAGAACGAAATGGCGTGGTATCCGATATCAGCCTCTCCAGCAATACTTCCTTGTCATCAGCATGGTCGGAAACAATGTGACATGAAGCCACAAATGCTTCTTAACTACAAAATCATTTTAACAACATCTTAATAACTTCAATAATTTATTTTTTTAATTTCATGCTCAGCTGACCGTGATGAAGAAAAAAGTGTTATGATATTTTAACGACAATAGGCCGTAAATAACCTAAACCAATAAACTAAACCGCCCCAATCAGTATTATTTAGAACTGCAACGTCAAGACCAAGTGTGATACCATTACAGGGCAATATTGGGAGTAAAACCAAGTCAAAGTGTAGGATACGGAGATATGTAATGGCTATATCAGTGTAACAACACCCAGATGAGAACGTTAATTAGTTATTGAATTAGGCCTAATAGCTTTAACAATACAGACAGAAAGAATATGGAGAGTGAATGAACGTTAAACACCACTATAAACAACAACATAAACTGATAATACAAGAACAGACGTAAGAGGGACGGCATGTAATGGCGAAGTACCTAAAAAGGATGGATTGCTGTTGTTTTACATTGATAATAAACTGTTAGTGTCATGAAACATTATTAAACTTGTCTCGAAGCGTGAGAGATTTGGTTTTTGTTTGTTTTTTGGTGGTTTTTTTTTTGGGGGTGGGGGGGGGGGGGGGGGGGGAGAAAGGCGTGTTAAGGGGGGTTTTTGCAAGCCGTTTAAGCATTGATGTCTCTAATTTTTGTTTGCAATGAACGATAATTGATGTTTAATCATGTATATATATGTCTAATTAACACAAAAATAATATAAAATAATTTATTTTGCCTTTGGCGCTTGCGCAATCAGTACTTAATTTCATATAGGACATATTGCCACGGAATTTCTTAGGGATGCAAGCAATCTGATTAAAATACAGATCCTTATAACCACTCCGTTCAATAGAGGATCTGACAACATCCCATAAGGGGTCATATTCGGATGACCTTTTACCACGTGTACTTCAGATCAAATACATTATTCTCTACACATTGCTACGTCAATTGATAACGTCATTTCGACCCAGTTTACAAATACATTTAGCTTTGTTGTGCTCTTTGGGCGAAATGACTATATACACGAAAATAATTCGGGCTGCTTTTTCAAACTATTTCGTCCCCAGTCAAGATTCTGACAGTACCAATTTGATTGGCCATTACCAAAGGTCATCTTGACGTGACCCCTAATGGGATGTTGTCAGATCCTTTTATCAAACATATTGATAATAAGGATATGTATCTTAATCAGATTGGGATTCAAGTAGTTATTGTCAATATTTTTATCTTGATGTGAATTTAGAAGCTCAAACTTTTCAATGGTGGTAATGGTCTAAAGTAAGTAACTTTCGTGACTTAAGAAAAATATTAATTCTTCTGCTTTTGGTTTTTTATTGAGAAAAAAAAACTATTTGTCAGCAGTGGAGCATCTTTTAAACATAGTTACATCAATGCATTAATTAATTAATCAGACTACATAATAACATAAATACGTTTAAACGAACGTATACCATTTCATTGACATCCCAAATGGATTTTTTTTCTAAATCAATACGCACCGTCGACGTCTCTATTGTGACGTCATGATAACGTCGAGTTTTCGCGCCATTCTCGGATTCTTTCTTCATAGTAGTGTGAAGAAAAAGTATCAGCCAATCAGGAAGTTGGATTTAGTATGAAAACATATAAAAATTTATTATAACCAAGCTCGTTTCATTAGATTTCAAATGAAATACACACTCGTTTAAGGTTCTAAGTTTGAAGTATGAACATTCACTATAGGACTAAAACCTGTCGACAGGGAGTGGAATAATATATAAAGTAGTTCAGTCAAGCAAGGGGTATTGATCATAGTACGATTATTAAGGTTTTATCCTAATAATTGATAGGTACATGTAAGTGTTTTATGCTTAACTAAACATGATATCAAAACCTTCGTCACAAGAATGCGATACTCTAATTAGATTTTAGGTCACCTGAGACGACGTTTCAAGGCAAGTATTCGAATCCCATTTTTTCCCGTCGTCGTCAGTCGTCCGTCGTGTATTTTACAATTTACATTTTCGACTTCTTCTCCAAAACTGCTGAAGCGAATTCAATGAAATTTTGTACAAATTTCCTAAGGCATAAGCCCAATTAAAACTGTGAATTATATGGCCCCACCCCGAGGGGGCTATGGGAAGGGACAAAATTGACTAAAATATCTTCTCCACTTTCTGAATAAACAGATGAAATGGAATCAAATACTCTTCATAGATTAAAAAGTCAAATTGATCAAATCACTCACTGACTTCAAGAACCTGATGGGCCAATATATAAAGTGTTTTATTCTGTATCCTAACTCAGGTGACCGTTAAGGCCTCTCGTTGTTTCTTTATATAACCTTTTAAAAGTTTGATACGTCAAATGCTTCCATTTCAGAATCAACAGGATTCTATTGAAGATGTCCCCCAAACTACCCCGCAGTCGTGCTATTGTGTTCGCTATCTCTCATAACCTCAACTATTTCTAACAATATCAAATTTGTTTACCAATAATAGGCTTTATTTGGTTATCATGACAACGTGTCACAAACAACGTTTTTTGATTGGATTCATTATCCCTCATAATCCATATATTTATTTCTTCTGTATCTTATATATATTACAACATCTAGATTTCGATCAAATGCCTCTATTTTGATACCATGGCAACCAATATTTAATAAAATCAAAAGGTTGGCATTTCATTCCCTTTAAACTCGTATAAACCAACTTTCAACAAAATGATGGAAATCTAAACTAGATACGTAAACAATGGCGGTTGTCTGTGTTATACTGATCCGGCCAGTAGTTTGTGGGAACAGCCGTGGAAACAATGGCGGTTGTCTGTGTTATACTGATCCGGCCAGTAGTTTCTTGGAACAGCCGTGGAAACAATGGTGGTTGTCTGTGTTATACTGATCAGGCCAGTAGTTTCTTGGAACAGCCGTGGAAACAATGGCGGTTGTCTGTGTTATACTGATCCGGCCAGTAGTTTCTGGGAATAGCCGTGGAAACAATGGCGGTTGTCTGTTTTATACTGATCCGGCCAGTAGTTTCTGGGAACAGCCGTGGAAACAATGGTGGTTGTCTGTGTTATACCGATCCGGCCAGTAGTTTTTGGGAACAGCTGTGGAAACCTTGGCGGTTGTCTGTGTTATACTGATCCGGCCAGTGGTTTCTGGCAACAGCTGTGGAAATAATGGCGGTTGTCTGTGTTATACTGATCCGGCCAGTAGTTTCTGGGAACAACTGTGGAAACCTTGGCGGTTGTCTGTGTTATACTGATCCGGCCAGTAGTTTCTGGCAACAGCCGTGGAAACAATGGCGGTTGTCTGTGTTATACTGATCCGGCCAGTAGTTTCTGGCAACAGCTGTGGAAACAATGGCGGTTGTCTGTGTTATACTGATCCGGTCAGTAGTTTCTGGCAACAACTGTGGAAACCTTGGCGGTTGTCTGTGTTATACTGAACCGGCCAGTAGTTTCTGAGAACAGCTGTGGAAACAATGGCGTTTGTCTGTGTTATACTGATCCGGCCAGTAGTTTCTGGGAACAGCCGTGGAAACAATGGCGGTTGTCTGTGTTATACTGCTCCGGCCACTAGTTTCTGGGAACAGCCGTGGAAACAATGGCGGTTGTCTGTGTTATACTGATCAGGCCAGTAGTTTCTTGGAACAGCCGTGGAAACAATGGCGGTTGTCTGTGTTATACTGATCCGGCCAGTAGTTTCTGGCAACA
>SAYR01017606.1:614392-661030 GCA_004382745.1 Argopecten irradians irradians | reverse complement strand
ACCATTGTTTCAAACAGCTTTTTTCTCAGAAACTTACTGTTGTCTGTGTTATACTGATCCGGCCAGTAGTTTCTGGGAACAGCCGTGGAAACAATGGCGGTTGTCTGTGTTATACTGATCCGGCCAGTAGTTTCTGGGAACAGCCGTGGAAACAATGGCGGTTGTCTTTGTTATACTGATCCGGCCAGTAGTGTCTGACAACAGCTGTGGAAACCTTGGCAGTTGTCTGTGTTATACTGATCCGGCCAGTAGTTTCTGGGAACAGCCGTGGAAACAATGGCGGTTGTCTTTGTTATACTGATCCGGCCAGTAGTGTCTGACAACAGCTGTGGAAACCTTGGCAGTTGTCTGTGTTATACTGATCCGGCCAGTAGTTTCTGGGAACAGCTGTGGAAACAATGGCGGTTGTCTGTGTTATACTGATCCGGCCAGTAGTGTCTGACAACAGCTGTGGAAACCTTGGCAGTTGTCTGTGTTATACTGATCCGGTCAGTAGTTTCTTGCAACAGCTGTGGAAACAATGGCGGTTGTCTGTGTTATACTGATCCGGCTAGTAGTTTCTGGGAACAGTTGTGGAAACCTTTGCGGTGAAGAAAAGTAGATGGAATTAGAATCGAACAAAAAAAAATATGTCCTAGGTTGTTCTGGGAGACATTATAGCACAAAGACAAACTACAGAAAAATCGAGGTCGAAATCAAACCTGTCTATAAAGTTCAGCCATGGAACAGAGGGAAATGGTCGGTACAGCCAGGTGGTCTTTATACACAGGTTGAATTGTGTCCAGATTCAAATAGCTGGGGATCCTAGAAAAGCTGTCTTATTAGGCAGATAGTCTTTATATAGAGGTGGTCGCTAAGGCAGGTTACACTGTACAGTAAGTGTAATATTCAGACGGTATTTCAGTGGGTTTCTCCTGTGCTGAATTATGATATTGTATCAGTGTATATATCATATTAACTACGAATAATGGAAAGCATTTGTCACTTATAACATAAACTTTTCATACTCGGTTATTTACTAAAATGTTATTACTCTAAAAGTACGTTTGTTTGTTTGTTTGATTGTCTGATTAATTCACGTCCTATTAACGGTCAGGTCATGTAAGGACGGCCTCCCATGTATGCGGTGTGTTGCGTGTATGTTGTGCGAGGTGCGTGTTTTGGGAGACTGCGGTATGTTCGTGTTGTGTCTTATTGTACAGTGGAACTGTTGCCCCGTTTATAGTGCTATATCACTGAACATGCCGCCGAAGGGTGTACATCCGTTTACAATTCCTCAACCGTATGTTGTACTATTATCATACAAGCTTAGTGGATCCTTATAGGAATATCGTCCAATCACAGCCCTTTGTCTAAATCTCCATCGAATTAGAACTCTAGTAGTCTTGTTTTGAGATTAGCTCTTATCTATAATAATACTTCCATTTTTACTGCGGTCCGTCAAACAGCGCCAAGGCAATTTCGATATTTTATTGTTTTTAGATTGTATCGTTATATTAATATTGTGTATCCACTATGGGATGTCAACTGTGTTCAAATCCCAGAACAACCTTAATCAAGACGCGATTGAACGTACTAGAACCTTTGGTAATATTTGAGACAATACTCTTCAATATCAAATACCATGTAGGAACAATCGGTGTACGTATTTAAAATATCACATAATCCCCAGTAACTTCGCTCATGTAACACATTCTGCGTGTGCCACAATTTAAGCAATTACGAAAGGATGGTACAGGTTTATTTGCTATAAATTTATAAGGAATATGTTATACAATCACGCAACAATACATAGGGTGTATCCGACCCCATCCCCACCCCCACAATACACATGTCGGGCACATTTTTACAAGTTGTATAATATATATATATATCATAAATCTTCCATTAATTCCAAATTCCGTATCGGGTAATTAATATTATAAAGCTTGTTCATTTCATACAATTATGTATGACATTATATGAAACGAGTCTTTTGTATATTTATATCTTTGGATCTCAGTACTTTCTAGACTTGTAATTTAGGGAAAGTTCATAGCTGTTTAGGGCTACTACACCATATTTTTCATTGTTTGTTTTACGGACCCTGAAATATACGGATTATGTGGCTTTAAAGAGTTCTTTTAAATTATTTTTGCGAGCCATTGCAAACAATAACTACAACAACCTACATTTTTCAATATTAACATTGGTAGTTATGCTTTGGCGCACTTATACCACAATCAGAGTTCAAGAGTTCATCAAAACACTGGGTTTTATTCAGTGAGGGAATTCCATTGGTGGCTGCCATTTTGTCATGACACTCTCGAATGCTGACGTCACGCCATTGTTTACTACGATCAAACCATGACGTGAAGAGTTTCAAGCAAACGAAAAGACCTCAAGCTTATATTACACTAATGACCTAAGGAAAACGTTTTACACTGACAAAATCACGGCTTATCAGACGGTTAATGTGATAAATATATATATACAAGTAAAAAAGAACCGTGTCCATGTTATGGTTTCCATATACATAAAAAGAAAACACAACTATAAAACAGTTTTTTCCTCCCTAGCGCTTTCTCGGCTCTTGCCGGTCTTCAGGGGTTTGAATTCTGCTAGGGAGGAAAAAACTGTTTTATAGTTGTGTTTTCTTTTTATGTATATATATACATATATCTTAAAGAACTAAACGCAATGCACCTTTTACAAATAATAAGCAATGGACACAAAATAAACCACTGTTTAGAACCCCCAGATATTTATTTCATGATTAGGAGATAATTGACATGGATGTCGAGTTTCAGGTTCTATGCTGGACTTCTTTATTTTTCTGGCCTCGCTCCACCAGACCCAGACGATGCCTGTCGGGCAAATCGAGTTTCGCCTGCGTTGGCTGACTGAGCACTCTTGGCGTAAAACTCGGCCTGTAAGAAGAACGGAAAAGGATCAATTGGGCAGTGATTTGTGAGTTTGTCGTTATCACAGGAGGCAAACAAAACTAGGTAATGTAAGTTCCCTCTCGCATCATAGGCATGTATCGTGAAACTAAGCAAAGATAAAGCCATGCAATCGTGTTTACATGTAGTAACTAGCTGAAGATGTGTGCATGTCGTATATATATAATTCTCCTAATTGTATGTTTCAGATTGTAACATTTCCTTACCTGGGCCTCTGCAATCGCCTGCTCGTTTGGATGATATATTTCGTATTCAGCAGCAGCTACAATAAATACAGATATGATATATGGTAGTTTATATTAAGTAAATGTAACATTATTTCACTATCCTCACTATCATAAAAATAGTAATTAATTTGGTTGATAATTTTAACATCATATGAACAGCCATGGATTTAAGGGTCGTGCCACGTTTGTTGGTGGATGAGAGCCGGAGAAATCCCGACGACTAGCGGTCAGTACATGTTAGCATGGGACGAAACCATTTTAAGTGACGCTGGTCAATTATCTGTATACACTTCTTTTAATAGTGTTTTCCAATGAATGTTTGTATAGTCTAATTGGGTATAGTTATACGTACACGCAGTCAATTAGCCCAGAAAACACAGCGACCATAGTTACTAACTTCATTCCGTCTAAAACCAAAACAGGAATGTAAATATAAGGATTTATCTTCATTTTGACTGAACTCAGATAGCTGCGAATTCATTCTTATCCTGCAACCAGCATTAGCATTGTTCGGAAGATTGTCGGAACATAACTCTTTGCTGTATTCGGCACTGACGGCAAATAGCAGAACATGTATTTTAGCACGTGCGCCGATTCCATCGACCTCATATTGATTGATCCATTGTTTTGAAAGTCATATATATGTTGATAAATATAACACTAGTTTATTGCTAAAAATAAAAATCATTATACATTTTTGTTATGTTGCAGGATAAAAAGAATACATGGCCAGTGTTTTAAATTGTAAGCTGTATATCTTGGCTCAAGACAGAAAGATAAAAGTAGCTCACCAGAGGCTCTCAATTTTTGTCTTTCTTAACCCTCGCCAAAGTACAGCTTATATTTTAAGACACTAACCATGTGTTCTCTATATAGAGTGCTAACAGAAGATACTCGTTGCCAACTAGGTTACGTAGGA
The DNA here is from genome assembly GCA_004382745.1 of Argopecten irradians irradians. Taxonomy (NCBI): domain Eukaryota; kingdom Metazoa; phylum Mollusca; class Bivalvia; order Pectinida; family Pectinidae; genus Argopecten; species Argopecten irradians. The sequence goes on along the minus strand of SAYR01017606.1, from coordinate 656,942 downwards.
GACCGTCCTATACCGCAGCCGCCCAAAACACACAGGCACCCACCCACCGCAACACATAGCGTATAGGAGATTTCAGAAAAGATGGCGTGACGTCACAGAAAGTTTACATCCGGGTCCTCAAAGGTACAAACACAGTATGGCGACTGATAAAAACAATAACAGATACGTACATCCCTGCTTTACAATCGATACTTTGACAAAAGTTTATACTTTCATACTTGCAAATTCTGATTTTGAAATGGTTTCTTATTGTTTCACATGTTACGGATGTTAACATTTTTATATTTTCATTTGTTTATTGCTAAATATAACAAGTGTAGATTTAGTGTCGAAGCCACCTATCGAAGCGCTGCCGGGCCATCACACGTTTCCGATTTTGTTCATACGTATAAATTGAGGTTGTGAAAAAGGTGTTTATGAATAAATGATTTATTTCAATGTATCATGTTTCTAGTAAACATGAATAAACAAAACGTGAACCACCTGACCAGACCACGGCCGCTCGTGTATGGCTTCATCGCTGGTAGATCACCGCAGGCCACAGCATTGTTGGGGAAATAAATCATATGAATGATTACCAACACTTTTATCTAAAAAAGTACTTGTTTAAGATATATATATATTTCGTTATTTAATATGTACATATTGTTTTAATGGAATGCCCTTGTATCAACTACTGTGTTACACGTACACGTACATGTATGGCTGCCGATCTCGAAAAATAATATATGGTGAAATCGTTCAGTTTTCATGCTGCATATTTCATTTTTAATATTTCATTTTCAGCCGCTTTTATGCCATGGACTGCTGTGCTAAGTCTCCAATTGAAATGGTATTAATTTTATATAATTTGAATACATATTAGGTAGACTTCATTTAAATTGATATAAATTACAGATCGTAGTACTGTACGTAAATGCCGACCAGGATACATTACGCACGGCTTCGAGAATCCTAAATACTCAAAGTTTTGTTTAAAAATATGATATAATGAACCTACAAACTGACTCATTTGTATGTTATAAACTAAATCCCAAAATTGATGACAAAAATATTAACCAGAATACGGAATTTTATGACACTGAAAACGGACGAAATTCGGGTTCTCGGTTGTACTGTAATGGCTGCCGTGGGCTTGGGGTAATCTACGAAAGCAAATGTTTAATTTTGTACTAATCACACATCGTAAGGTGTTTTATCAAGAAACCCTTCGAAAACAGTAATTGCTTATAAGTTTATTTTGGGTGACTTTGAATTTAATATGTAATTTCAAATTGATATTTGCAATATATCTGTCAATGTTTATACGTAATGGCGACCGTGTTTTCTCGTGGCGGTCGAAAATGGAGTATAAACAGAGTAAAATATATGAATACCATATGTTTAAAATTGTAAATTATTGTAAAATATTTTTATTTACACTTTTCGAAATGTAAATAACGCAATAGTTCTCGGATTGTCGTACTATTTATTACAATAAAATGTAAACAAACATCGCAAGCGGCTGTGTTCCCTCAATGTTTATGTGTACAGCTATAGGAGTTGTACCTTTGAGCGCCCGGATGTACCTTTGTGTGACGTCATCGCCATCTTTTCTGAAATCTCCTATACGGGAGGCCGTCCTTAAATGACCGCGGCTGTTAATAAGACATTGAACCTAGCCACAAAACTAATCGTAAATCGCCGAATTCATCAGAGATAATGAATTACAGCTCGTAATTAATACAATGAGACAAGGTATTAAATATCTATAGTTTTTCAAAGGTTGAAATCTTTTACGATTTCCCCCCGACAATCAAACTCTTTATAACTTACCAACTAACGCCACCAAACACAGCACTACCATTATCTTCATCATGTTGACGGTCTGTTTTCTCCTCAGTGTGATAGTAATGCCGTCAGTCGATGTGACGGAGTATTTATAGTGAACTGGTAGGATCACCATCTGATGTAACGTCACAGCCTTTCAAACCGACACGTGCCGCGTTCCCATTGATTAATACGTATAACGTATGCTTAAAAGTCCTTTAGGGGACCACTTTAAGTCATTTGGGATAATTGAATGTAGAAAAAACCCGAAAACAAGTTTTATAAACACTAATATTGTACACTGAACATCTGGTATTTAGATGTAGTTTTATTAGATCATCAAAGTTTTATTACATGGTAAATATTATAACAGCGTTACCCCAAGCTTCCAAAAGTAGGTTTAATGGTTGTCTATTCTTTGTACCTAGTATAAATACTAGAAATGTTACCTATGATTCCAAAAGTAGGTGAAATGGTTGTCTATTCTTTGTACCTAGTATAAATACTAGCAATGTTACCTATGATTCCAAAAAGTAGGTGAAATGGTTGTCTATTCTTTGTACCTAGTATAAAAACTTGCAATGTTACCTATGATTCCAAAAGTAGGTGAAATGGTTGTCTATTCTTTGTACCTAGTATAAATACTAGCAATGTTACCTATGATTCCAAAAGTAGGTGAAATGGTTGTCTATTCTTTGTACCTAGTATAAATACTAGCAATGTTACCTATGATTCCAAAAGTAGGTGAAATGGTTGTCTATTCTTTGTACCTAGTATAAATACTAGCAATGTTACCTATGATTCCAAAAGTAGGTGAAATGGTTGTCTATTCTTTGTACCTAGTATAAATACTAGCAATGTTACCTATGATTCCAAAAGTAGGTGAAATGGTTGTCTATTCTTTGTACCTAGTATAAATACTAGCAATGTTACCTATGATTCCAAAAGTAGGTGAAATGGTTGTCTATTCTTTGTACCTAGTATAAATACTAGCAATGTTACCTATGATTCCAAAAGTAGGTGAAATGGGTGGCTATTCTTTGTACCTAGTATAAATACTAGCAATGTTACCTATGATTCCAAAAGTAGGTGAAATGGGTGGCTATTCTTTGTACCTAGTATAAATACTAGCAATGTTACCTATGGTTCCAAAAGTAGGTGCAATGGTTCTCTATTTTTTGTACCTAGTATAAATACTAGCAATGTGACCTATGGTTCCAAAAGTAGGTGAAATGGTTGTCTATTTTTTGTACCTAGTATAAATACTAGCAATGTTAGCTATGATTCCAAAAGTAGGTGAAATGGTTGTCTATTTTTTGTACCTACTATAAATACTAGCAATGTTACCTATGGTTCCAAAAGTAGGTGAAATGATTATCATTACATTTTTTGGTCTATATCCTATGAGTGGAGGGAAACCATCAGGAACATGTGTACCCGTATCATTGTTAACAGGTTCGCTGTCAACATCAGGAGCATTTGTTAAACCAAGTGTTAGAAATCAATTTGTTGTATTAGAAAAAATTAGTACATCCCTGACTCAACTGTAATGGAGTTTTTTTCTACTGATGCAGCTTTAGTTGTCTTGGTTACCATTCAAAACATGCATGAAATAAGAAAAAAAGTCACGTTTTGCCTATTTTTGTTAATCTTACGGGTCATGAACTTTCCGACTTCCGTTCGGCAATAATCGTAACTTCTATGGCAACCAGTTTCAAATGAAGGCATGTTTACAAGTATCGACTTCTAACAACTGCTGTAGTAAAGCTATTAAGAAATCTTAATAAATATTCTTTGATATAACTTAAAGATGCTCCAGCGCCGACAGACCCTAAATGATACTCATCATTTGAACAACAATTGGTGTTTAATCGTGTATATATATGTCTAATTAACACAAAAAATTAATAAAATAATTTATTTTGCTTTTGGTGCATGCGCAGTCAGAACTTTATTCTAAATAGAACATAGTGCCACGGATTTTTTTCGGGATGAAATTAATTATCATCTTGAAGTAAAATTAGAAGCTCAAACTTTTCAGTGGTGGTAATGGTGTAAAGTAAGTAACTTTTGTAACTGAAGAAAAATACCAAATCATCTGACCCTGTTTTTGATAGTGAAAAAATACCATTCGTCAGCGGTGGAGCATCTTTAACTTCAACTACATCTACAAAGGGTCGAATCTAACTTGACTTTTTTATAGTTACGTATAGTGTGACTTAAATGATTATCTCAAACATTCGAAAAGTTGAGTTGTTTTCTCAAATTTACTTGTTCTTATCTCAAAATTTCGAGAAAAAAATGTAACCGAAATGGAAACAATACGCTTCAGTATATCCCAGTTCAAAATCATAATTTAAGTAATCCATCATAATGATTTTATTCTCCTCAGTTGACTTCTGTTCTCATTCTCCGTCTGATGGTAGGGGTTTATCTTAGTCTGCCATTATCAGCCATTTGTGAATCCTCTAGATATCTGTTTCCACCAGGACCTCTCTCGTGTTTTATCTTAGTCTGCCATTATCAGCCATTTGTGAATCCTCTGTTTCCACCAGGACCTCTCTCGTGTTTTATCTTAGTCTGCCATTATCAGCCATTTGTGAATCCTCTGTTTCCACCAGGACCTCTCTCGTGTTTTATCTTAGTCTGCCATTATCAGCCATTTGTGAATCCTCTGTTTCCACCAGGACCTCTCTCGTGTTTTATAGGCAAGTTTAGGCAAGATCAGTATAAAATCACAACTGGATGTTTCATTGGCGATAATTATATATAAGTGAGTTAACGTTTTCATATCAGCACTGATAACGAGAAGCATTCGATCTTAGAGTAAAACGCGCTGTTTAAATAAGTTCTATGGACAGATGAATTTATTAATAAATTTTCATTATTCATTGCATACAGTTTCTAGACCTTAACAATTGTGATGATTTAAGTCGATTTAAATGTTTGCATGGATCACTTCGTCCGTCGTCTCTTTGGTTTCTTTGGAAACACTTATCTTCTTTTCAAGCTAATATTTGCAGTAGAGTAGCAAGTCTGTGGTTATTAAGCCCACGATGTGAGCTGTTATGTGCGAAATGTAATGTGATATCTCATGATGCTTTAGCCCATTGCTTACTTGATTGTAAACATCAAGATCTATTTGATCTACGTGATGAATTCTTCACAAATATTGTCAACAATTATCCAGTCGAGTTATACGTAAAATTAGACAATTTAGATAGACACGAACTTATTTGTGTACTATTAGGGTACATCCCTGATTATATACAGGAACTATTACCGGATGATGGGTATTCTATAAGATTTGCTTACGTTTGTTTTTGCTTTTCTGTGAAAGCTGCTGAATTAGCGTTCCAGTAAATATGTGTACATTCTTACATTTATATCATGATGTCTTTGAAGATGTCAGTTTGTATTTAATCATTTTTTCCTTGTTGATGTATTGAATGTTTCCCTCTCTCTCTATATATATTTTTCCTCTCAATTTTTTTATAATAATGTCCTGATTTAGGACGGCATCGATGTGTTATTTATGTAATCGCTTCCATTTGTCTTTTTGTAATCCTTTGTCTTAAAGTTTTGTATAAACTCTTCATTTATGGAGGAACAAAGTCAAAGAAGATGAAGTCATTATGGTGATTGAGTGAATGATATTTATGTATATCTGTTATGAAGTCATTGTGGCGATTGAGTGAATGATACTTATGTATATCTGTTATGAAGTCATTGTGGCGACTGAGTGAATGATATTTATGTATATCTGTTATGAAGTCATTGTGGTGATTGAGTGAATGATATTTATGTATATCTGGTATGAAGTCATTGTGGTGATTGAGTGAATGATATTTATGTATATCTGTTATGAAGTCATTATGGTGATTGAGTGAATGATATTTATGTATATCTGTTATGAAGTCATTGTGGCGATTGAGTGAATGATATTTATGTATATCTGTTATGAAGTCATTGTGGCGATTGAGTGAATGATATTTATGTATATCTGTTATGAAGTCATTGTGGCGATTGAGTGAATGATATTTATGTATATCTGTTATGAAGTCATTGTGGCGATTGAGTGAATGATATTTATGTATATCTGTTATGAAGTCATTGTGGTGATTGAGTGAATGATATTTATGTATATCTGTTATGAAGTCATTGTGGTGATTGAGTGAATGATATTTATGTATATCTGTTATGAAGTCATTGTGGCGACTGAGTGAATAATATTTATGTATATCTGTTATGAAGTCATTGTGGCGATTGAGCGAATGGTATTTATGTATATCTGTTATGAAGTCATTGTGGCGATTGAGTGAGTGATATTTATGTATATCTGTTATGAAGTCATTGTGGCGACTGAGTGAATGAGTTCCTTTTGAACCCCCCTCTAGTTGTTTATGACAAAACAATTTTTTGGTGAGAAAACAAATGAATTCTCCTCTTCATTCAGTATCAAATGTACTCATTAAACAGAAACACTCCATATTTATCATTGTATTAATTTTAAAGCCATAGTCTTGTACAGAATTTTTCGCTATTAGTTCGCTAACTGATCCAGTAGTGTAGTGTTGAAGACGATAGACTTCAGAGCCGATGGTAATTGTCAAGAATGTGGGTTCAAATCTCGCCGAGAGTAAGGTTACCTAAATCAAAAAGATTATATCCACTTGTTCTAATTTTCATATCACCTAACTAAGCGATATGTATGAGTGTTGTATGGATTCGACAAAGGAAAGAAGGTACATGTAAACAAATAAGTTATTTTATATATCTTTTTCTGGATTTTTAAAATTTGGTTTTCTCATTTTAACCCCCAAAATACCATGCCACAATTTGTATTGGTATCCCTTAAAAACAACCCTTTTCAGACACTTGACATAAACAAGATTAAATTATTTTTTGAGGGGGGTTCAAAAGGCTCTTTCCAGATGGGCCGACATATTACCAATAGACTATGAACAGCTTTTCACAATTGATGTATGACAGTTGTTTTGTCTGGGTACTTACTTCTTTCTAAACCAGACAAGTTCTTATATGGCCGTGGTCGGTAATATGATAAAAAAACAACTCCTGCCTCCCTACAAAGCAGTCAAGTGATCAAGTTGATCTGACATATTACAAAGAGTCGTCTTCCTCTGGCAAGGGTTCGCAATCTATGTAGGACAGTTGATTTTGGCCTGGCGTGTTCGGAAATGACTCCCTAACACACATCCTGAGTCATAGATCACATGGTATTAGAATCAGAAATAATAAAACAACGCTTGATTATTTTGATACTTTATTTATTGAAAAAGACGTTTTGTTTGATATATGCAGCACTTTCGTTAAAACTGAAAAGAAAACAATATTTATTGGCCAATTAGAGACCAGACATTGAGCAAAGTTAAAAATAAAACAGGATATCTATAAATAACAGTATCTTTATACCAAGTCTCTGTAACCATGGCAAAAAAAATAATCCTCCAATCTATCACAGATTTTATCAATATACCTTAACGCTAAAAACTTACAGATGACGTTACCTTGGTAACACAATCTGAAACTATAGCAACACAGTATTCAATATGGTACCAAGTAATAAATAAGTATCTACATATACATATACCTATAAGGTTTCAGAATTAAATTATCATCGCTATACAAATATACAACTACAATTGAATGAAAGAGCAGAATTAAGAGACAATTATTCTATGTATAACTTACTCACAGTGCCTATCAGGGTTTTAATTGAGGGTACGAAAGTGTTTTGCGAAAGTTTGGATTCAGGCCGAGACCCCGCTGATGAGTATGCAAGCAGCAAGCGAGTAAACGGTGCATGGCTGAACCCAAGGTATATAACTTATATATACTAAGGCATTGTGGGTAAGTTATACTATAGCTCCATCGATACATGTCCGAGAGTTCCTCCGGACATACAAATTACGTTACAATACAACATCCAAATCTGCCTACAGGAATCAGAAAGTGCTGCAAATATCGTTACAGAGTCATTTACATAACTTTTGGATTTCAAAGTAATTTCTGCTATAAAACTATTAGATCCAAGGCACCATGGTTATACATTTAGAATTATTTTCAAATCCTTAACAAGAAAATTTCTTTCAAAATTTTTGATTATTTGAAGGACTGTAAAAGAAGAACAGTTCTAAGTAGAAAATCGCTACGTAAGAAAGATGTCATGATTTATAATGATCCGGTTCCGTAGATGATAAGATCAGCGGAACACGTGATTTCCCCAAAGCAGTTTGACGCTTTGCAAATGAATTCGCCATCGTCTTCCTCCGACACGTCCCTGATGATTAGTGAACACGCTCCATTGTCATTATAGACAAACGAGTGGCGATCGTCCTCCACTATTTCAATGTCCTCCTGGAACCAATGAATGTCCTGATCCTGGTCACTTGACACGGTGACGTCAAAGCGAACGATGTCACCAGTGACGGCGTGACAGTCGACCATTTCACGGACGAATCGCAGAGAGGCGTTCTCGGACGTGTCGGATTCACTTTGAGCTGATAATGTCCTGGGTATGGATGATATACTCTCGTTGTGAAGGTCGTTCTCCTGACCTTGACCTTTGATACAGTTATTGCAGTAATCTGTATCTGGTGAAATGTCTTTGTTGTCAGCAGGAGTGGGCTGTTGTTGTAGTTTATCCTTGAACACATTATCTTCAGTGGTATCACTATTGGGTAAAATCGTCGGTCTCTCTGGGGGATCTGTCACCACAGCAACCGTTGGCTGCTGCTCTGCCGCAGACGTGTCCTCCAGCTTACTAGATGACCTTGACCTTGAAGGCTGAGAAGAAACGTCACTCTGAGAAGCAGTATCGGAGTCGCTAAAGACAGAACTGTCGCTAGTGGCTCTATCTCCCTTTACCAGTTTCTGTAGTGAGGACATGCGGCCCAGCGCCCGAATAGCCATCCCCATTTTCTATACGAACAGACAAGCAGACGACACATGAGGGCAAAGCAGAGGACAGCAACACCAAAGGTATATGTATACTTACAGTGATGGCTTTGGTTAGGTAGGAAATGGCAGAAAACGTGGAGCAAAGTTACACCCCCATCTTATAACAAAGTTACAGTTATTGAGATTAATTATTTGTTTGTTTGTTTTCTATTTATCTACAAAGTTTTGATTTAAGAAAAATAATGAGTAATAAATTATCGTTTTGAATAATAAATTTCAATATGTAATCAGGTATTTTTTTTATTTCAGGAAAAAGACTTAATAATCAGTTTTCTGTTTTGATTGTTTCTTTCTATTAACTTTTACAGTTTATGTTTCAAGAAAAATCATGAGTAATATAGTATAGATTTTAATAATAAATTTAAATATGTAATCAGTTTTGAAATTTCCGCAAATGATTTAATAAATTTCTCCAGTTTTTCATTACGGTTCTGTTGTAAATGGACACACAAACCAAAGCACACAATGAAGCATTAAAATGGATATGATCTGCTGGTATGATATGCACACAAATATATATAGTTATACAGTATACATGTATACAAAAGGCTTTACCTACATACCGTGTAGCCGGTTGTTTTCGCGGGAAAAAACAATCGCGATTTTGACTTTAAAGATGAAAATCATTTTTCATCAAAATTAAACGATATTGCTATAAGAGTACATTTTCTATTTATCTTTCATTATTTCGCAAATGAAAGATTCGCTACCACAAAAGTATCCCCCAAAATTGCCGGCTTTACGGTATATCATATAAATACTCCTCATCCAGTAATTTATCATTCTTAATTCGATATTATTTTGTGATACAGTACTAAGTAAATAAGTTATTTTGTAATTATTATGTTTAAAATTATATTGTCCTGACTAAAGTCAAGTAGAAGACGTAGTAAAAAATTACACATTTTATAACAGAAAAATATCGAAATTTCCTTATAAATGAAGACAAAATATGAAATATTATCAATTAACAAAAATGAATATATCATAAGGGAACGAACCTATCAAACCAGACTCAGATATAAGTGTGATGTTATTAACAAATCTGTGAATTTTGATTGGTCATTCGATGAGAACACAAAAAATGAAATTTGTGTTCTGTGTTGCAATTTTTAATGTAAGCAGTGATCAGCCTTTTAAGTTAAGGTGCTTGATACAGATGGAAAGAGATGTCTGTGAGATCAACTAAGTTTTGAGATTGAAATTGCTCTAGAAAAGATGATGAAAGAGTAGTAGGTCTGAATCAAAATGATTGTTCACAGCTTAACAAAGAAAATCATCTAAGAAGAAAGTTTAAGCAAGAACAATTTATCTCTTGTCCATTGACATAAATTTTAAAACTCAATTCTTTCATTAAGCTTAGAAAAAACTCACAGCAAACGATTTGATTAATTACCAAAACAGAAACAGTTCTTGTTTAATCAATAATTCAATAACAACACAATTTAGAAAACAAATCCAACTTGGCAGAGTGTTGGCAGAGACATTTTTCTAAGACTACATATACTTTAACTGTGGAATCTGGATATTTAGTCTGTTGAACAAACTGGTAACTAGCTTAGCTGTGGCCATCTGGCTTTCTGATTGTAATTATTAATTCAAAATTACTGGCCATACTGCCGTTACTGAAAACGAACACATTTTAGCGGGAATTTTAATTTTAGCGGGAATTTTAGCAATAATCACACCCGATAATTCATATCAAAATATTAGTGTGCTAATTATATTTTCTGTATGTCATTAGCAGTAATACTTATAGATTCACAAAGTCGTTACCGTGCTAACCTGTTTAAAACCAGTTCTTATTGGGCCAAAAGAATAGTCTTGTTTTGGTTTAATATTATTTTATTTAAACATTATACCAAATATCAGATTCCAGAGTTATAATATGACTAGACTTTATAACTAATTAGCCCCAGAAGTTTAAAAGCATGTTTCTCTCTCTCCACGGTATCAAGCCAGCACACTTACCTAATCTGAGTCTGATATATCAGACTAAACAATGGAAAATAAAGATTTATATGACTATAAACAATGGAAAATAAGGATTAATATGACTAAATAATGGAAAATAAGGATTCATAGGATTAAACAATGGAAAATCAGGATTAATATGACTTAATAATGGCAAATAAGGATTCATATGATTAAACAATGGAAAATCAGGATTAATATGACTAAACAATGGAAAATAAGGATTAATATGACCGAACAATGGAAAATAAGGTTCAATATGACTATAAACAATGGAAAATAAGGATCAATATGACTATAAACAATGGAAAATAAGGATCAATATGACTATAAGCAATGGGAAATCAGGATTAATATGACTGAACAATGGAAAATAAGGATCAATATGACTATAAACAATGGAAAATAAGGATTAATATGACTATAAGCAATGGGAAATCAGGATTAATATGACTGAACAATGGAAAATAAGGATCAATATGCCTGAACAATGGAAAATCAGGATTAATATGACTGAAAAATGGAAAATCAGGATCAATATGACTATACAATGGAAAATCAGGATTAATAGGACTGAACAATGGCAAATAAGGATCAATAGGACTAAACAATGGCAAATAAGGATCAATATGACTATAAACAATGGCAAATAAGGATCAATAGGACTAAATAATAGAAAATCAGGATCAATAGGACTAAACAATGGAAAATAAGGATCAATAGGACTAAACAATTGAAAATCAGGATCAATATGACTGAAAAATGGAAAATAAGGATCAATATGACTATAAACAATGGAAAATAAGGATCAATAGGACTAAACAATTGAAAATAAGGATCAATAGGACTATAAACAATGGAAAATAAGGATCAATATGACTATAAACAATGGAAAATAAGGATCAATATGACTATAAGCAATGGAAAATAAGGATCAATATGCCTGAACAATGGAAAATAAGGATCAATATGACTATAAACAATGGAAAATAAGGATCAATAGGACTAAGCAATGGAAAATAAGGATCAATATGCCTGAACAATGGATAATCAGGATTAATATGACTATAAACAATGGAAAATAAGGATCAATAGGACTAAGCAATGGAAAATAAGGATCAATATGACTAAACAATGGAAAATAAGGATCAATATGACTAAACAATGGCAAATAAGGATTCATAGGACTAAACAATGGAAAATAAGGATCAATATGACTAAACAATGGAAAATAAAGATTTATATGACTAAACAATGGAAAATAAGGATCAATAGGACTATAAACAATGGATAATCAGGATCAATAGGACTAAACAATGGAAAATAAGGATCAATATGCCTGAACAATGGATAATAAGGATCAATATGCCTGAACAATTGAAAATAAGGATCAATATGCCTGAACAATGGAAAATAAGGATCAATAGGACTAAACAATGGAAAATCAGGATTAATAGTATTAGGTTTTCTCTCCTGTTACTCCATCCATATAATCATATCATTGTGTTATTTTAACATGAAACTTTTTCTGTTACTGTAAGTATACACATTTTAGCGTTATACTTATTACAGTGTTTTTCACTAAAATTACTGTGCTTATCTATGATAACGTTAAGTGTATTTTCTGTATATCATAAATACAGCATAGCCATCATGGTGACTTCCCAACTCATCATTGTACTATCCTGGTCAATATTGGTTTTGTGCTAAAATCCTATTGCACCAAATATAAGTGTGTTAACAATTTTGGAAATTTTAGCCGAGATGGTATGATATGTATTTTAAAAAATCAGTGTGATACTGATAGGATGATATCACCAAACCACACAGAAAAGTAATTGATCAGCTGTATAGCTATATATATTTATAGCAAACTTCATTTGTTTTTTTTTAGAGAATTATTTGAAAATACAATCAGAACATACATAAAAAGTTTCATGTTTTGTGAATACTTTTAATTTCCATAAAATGATGTGCAGCTTATATTTAGAAATGTTCAGATTTTTAGTAATTAATCACAAATAATGTATATAGAAATTATATTTTTATTTAAGTAAAATATGATAATATTGCTGGAAATGTCCTTTGCGTCAATATTTAATTTTCAATGGGGGAATTGTCATGTCAATTTACAATTTGTATACCTTTTTAAACAGAATTCCAAACTTTAAAGAACCAATTTTAAGACACTTATAGTGCATGTTGAAAACCACATACAAGTCTTTTCCCCCCCTAATTTTTATTTCTTAAGATAGCATAGGACATTTTCAGTATGGATGAAAATTAATGTTGCAGAAATTTCTTGTGCCGGGCATGCTTACCTGCCACTTTCTTCGCGCCATGAACTGTTTCAGATTGCGCAGACTTTGGCGTAGTTTCTTTGCACCACTGTTTTGTTCTTTTACCAGCCATTTGTGGTTTAGACAATCTTTCGCACTGGGTCGATTTCTGAAATTAAAAAAAAATGTCTTCCAATTAAGAATGTAATTGTAAGAGAACATTTTCCATATGCATCACTATGTATCTATTGTAATTATTTGGTATTATAAAATACAATATGGTACATCAAAGTACCGAAAGTACTCAAATACCAGTATTACAAATAAACTAATATCATTACTATTACTTTTTTTTCTAGGTAGGACAATTATAAACTTGAAATCGTGTTTCAATTACATACAAAGTCATACAACATTGAATTCTTACATTCTCTTCAGTTTTAGAGCCTTTTCAATAAAATCCCTGGCATGAATCGAGATGTCTTCGAAGGCTTCATCATCGAAATCAAATTCACCCGCTGTCACATTCGATAGCGTTTCAGCATCAGTATCACCCATAAAGGGAGACAACCCAGACAGCCTGGACAAACAAAGGGACAAATAGAGTATAAAGTCGCTCATTTCCTTTTTTACTAAATTCATATTCTAGTTATTTTTAATCAAATAGACATAGAGAACCTGCAATCTAATTCTAAGCTTTACAAGTTTAAGAAAATATCTGTTGTTTGAATGGACACAATCACACTTTAAAAATTCTATTCTGAAAAGTGATTGTCTGAATCGCTTTAAACAAGAGCTGTTGGAGAACAGCAAAGCTCGCCTATTCAGAAGAAGTTGATGTACAAGTATTTACTATTTAAACATGGAAATATGACAAATTAACAGACTCAAAAACCCCCTAAAGGGCCCCAAATTGGTTGTATAATCACGTTCAGCATCCATACACATTAGGAAAATAAAATCATAAACATTTATGATGACTTAAGCTTAAACAATTGACGAAACAGAAACTTGCTCAAAAACTTTAACGGGAAAGGACGCCAACGCTGACGCCGACGACGACGCCGACGCCGGGGTGACAACATTAGCTCCCCCTATTCTTCGAATAGGCGAGCTAAAAAGAACATTTCAAAGCAATGAAAACAAAAGTTCTAAAGTCTTTACACGGCATTCTTATGATAATTAAACAAGAGGCCCAGAGGGCCTGTATCGCTCACCTGGTTTGTAATGCCAAGTAATGTTCTGAATACAGGTTCATTGTTTCTTTTCTTAAGGAATTTTAATATTAACCTCTAAATCCCCTATTGGGCCCCACCCCTCCTGCGCCCAGGGGGTCAGAGCCAAAATTTATACAAGTTCTGTTCCCCTTCTCCCAAGGGGTTTATGGCCAAATTTGGTCACAATCCCAGCAAAACTCCAGGACAAGTAGCGATTTATAGGATTTACCTCTATTTCCCCTATTGGGCCCCACCCGTCCTGCCCCCGGGGGGCCAGAGCCAAAATTTATACAAGAATCTGTTCCCCTTCCAAAAAGGATGTTTGTGGCCAAATTTGGGTTTACACATTCCATAAAGAACTCTATGACTAGTAGCCAGATTTAAAAGGATTTAACCGTCATTTCACCTATTGGGCCCCGCCTCCTGCCCCGGGGATCAGGCCAAAAATTTATACAAGTTCTGTTACCCTTCCCCTACGGAAATGTTTGTGGCCAAAATTATGTTATCATTCCATTCAGAAACTCTGAATAACTAGTAGCGATTTAATGGATTTATACCTCTATTTCCCCTATTGGGCCCCCGCCCTCCTGCCCCCAGGGGATCAGAGCCAAAATTTATAACAAGTTCTGTTCCCCTTCCCCCCAAGGATGTTTGTGGCCAAATTTGGTTAACATACCATTCAAGACTCTATGACTAGTAGTGATTTAATGGATTTACCTCTATTTCCCACTAATTGGGCCCGCGCCACCTCCTGCCCCCAGGGGATCAGAGCCCAAAATTTATACAAGTTCTGTTCCCTTCCCCCAAGGACTGTTTGTGGCCAAATTTGGTTACATACCATTCAGGAACTCTATTGGACTAGTAGCGATTTAAAGGATTTACCACTTATTTCCCCTATTGGGCCCCAAAAACGCCCTCGCTTGCTCACCACCCTGGGTGGGTCAGAGTCAAAATTTATTACAAGTTTGCTGTTCCCATTTGCTACACCCCCCAAGATTGAATGATTTGTGGCCTGAAATTGGTTCAATCCATGCAGAACTCTTATGACTAGTAAAGCGATATTAAAGGATAATGTTTGACGGACAGACAGGACGACGAACGGAATCACCGCCGACGGACTTGACGGCGACGACATACGCCATGCGCCATGACAAAGCATCAGCAGGCCCGGCGGGGCAGGTGAGCTAAAAATTGTTACACCAGAATATACTTGCTTTCCATAATTTTAGAAACGGTCAGGAAAGTCTACATTTTAATATCTAAGCACGGGCCATTCGCGCTCCTCAGGATATCTTCCAGCTTAAAAATGGAAAGCTTCCAGAAGAAGAGCTATAACTGGAATGATCAGATGTTATATTGTAGCGGTAGAGGAGAGCAAATAGAGTTAGATTAAGGTTATTTAAAGCCAAAGTAGTGACTTACAAGACGTAACATATGACTCCGATGGACCAAATATCCGTCTGGAATCCAATCTCGTCGTAATTAACAACTTCGGGTGCGATGAACTCTGGAGTGCCAGAAGATTGGCACGGAGGCTCTCTCCAGGCTTGTGGAACTGAGCGAGACCAAAGTCAATGATTTTGATTAGATTGCTGTCTTTTCTAATACACAGGATGTTTTCTGGCTTCAGGTCCAAGTGGACTATAGACTTGCTGTGCATGTAGTCAACACCTTCACAGATCTGACGCACGAAGTGGACACAGTCTCGTTCAGTAAGTTCAAAATCTTCATCAATGACTCTTTCAAATAGTTCTCCGCCACCCACACTGAAAAAATATATATATTTATAGAATAGAGTAAACATTCAATGACTCTCTCCTTCCCATGCTGAAAAATTCAATTAATAATATATCATTTAAAAATTTCTTAAAGACTTTTTTTTTCAAATTGCCTAAATGAAAGGTTGACATGTAACAGATTTTTTAAATATTCAATTTCGTACTTACTATTCCATTACGAGAATCATTTTTCTTGCTGTCTCAAAGGCATCACGTAACATTAGCAGTTTCGGGTGAAGCAGTTGGTTCATGATCTCGATCTCTCTCTGCACGGCCGCCTTGTCCTTTCCTCGACATTTGATGACTTTTGCGGCCCATTTCTTCTCCTCTTTATCGTCTTTTTCAACACAAATGTGAACATTGCCAAATTTACCTCTGAAAATATCAAAAATGTTATCTGAAAATCATCACTTCATTTTCCATTATTTGATTATTCACTAGTTTTCATTTCTAGAATGTAGTGTAAATTTTCATTGCTGACGATTTGCTATCGCATTTTGATTTCCCTCATTGTTGGAAATAAGTATTCATGAAACTCTAAATAATAATGCCATTAAAATTATTAAAACTTATAGGTTTAAATAAGATATTTACATGAAATTTAAAGATTTACAACTTTCAAAAAATAAGTAAACAGGTAAAAATTAGATAAGAAATGGATTGAAAAAAATGATAATATTTTCTTCTGAATGAAATAGACAAGTCAGTCCTGTACTTACTTTCCAACCTCGATTTGGAGGTCATACATCGCTTCAAATTTAACGTCCATCTTGACGGACACTAATCGGGGACTGAATGGGATTTCAGGCTCTTCCTCTGTAAATATTACAAATGTCAAAGTTTACAGAGGGTTCACTGTTAAAATATTTGGTTCTGGATTTATGTACCTGTGATAGTTTAGATTATTGTTCATCATTCATGTCATACAAGTTTTAGTTAATACAATTTAAATAGAACTTTCATGTTCACAATATCCACTATGTCAATGTTTAAGTGGATATTGGAAAATGACATTTGAAAAGATTGTAGTATACATTATTTTTTCAACCTATACGTATTGTGTACATTGTTTGGCATTTATACAGAAAATAATATCAAAGTTAAGTTTATTACAAGTCCATTCCTGAAAATAATGAAGCACAGATTAAAAAAAATATATCTTCAGAAAATTGCTTTCATGGTGAATGTATTTAAATTTGATTTTAATCATTACTTTAAGTAAATTGTGGTTTATATTGAAATTTTCTATCTACAATTGTATGTATACATATTCCGTCTTTGCATATTACAGAGTTAGCTCCCTTTCAGGTAGGTATCGATTGTTACGTCATTATTTTGTGGTCGCAATTCACGTCGGTTTCTGCGAAAAGTGTGCCGTTGAGCTTGCAAATACATGACGTCACAATCTACAGCTACCCGCAAGGGCAAATAACTCTGTAATATGCTAATACAGAATACATTATTCAGCATTTATAATCAATATGAAATTCTCACATCCTAGTCTATTTATTAAAATATTGATGAAAATTTGCAATGTTTTTAAATATTGGTATCACTGTACATACTTGAAATTGATTTTAATCGCAATAAAAAAACAACCATCACCATTTAGTATTTATTATAGATTTTAAAATATTGAAGTTAGGTTTTAAAATTTTAGGTGAAATGGGGTAAAATGTTTTACATGCATGCAAAGATTTCAGGTCTAAAACACAGTGTTGTAAATGGAATAAAACTTTATATAAACAACCACCATTAGTCCATCTACCCAGTTACCCCTATAATGTACTGATGGACAGGTCCATCAAGAGAAATGGGACATGCTATTTTACGAAATGAGGGATAACACTTTCACCATTATTTACTTCATATCAATTTCATGTTGATTGTGATGTAAATATTGAAATATAGTTATGTTTATTTTTCATTAGATACGGAGAACTATATTTTAAATGTCATTTAAGCCTCTCTTGATTTTTTTTCTTTGAATAGACATGGAAGATCCTCATTATATTCAATGGTAAATACCAGTTTGGATCCATTGTAAACATTGATATGTACCTAAAAGGATCTAAAATAATTAAAGTCCAATGCTTTACATCATTTCATATAATATTGAAGCCATGCTATATAAAATCAGCTCTAATAATTTTCATGATGAATCTCAAATTATAGAGAATATTTTCATCACCTGAGTAAATAAAATGTAAAGCAAGTCATTACTTCATAGCAATTATCAATGAAAAATTATTAACTGAATGTGTGAACAAGATGAAATTTTAAAACTTTTGGTTTTTTTAATTCAAATTATTAAGAAAAAAGTGTCAAACAAAATTGAAAAAAAGTGGAACAAACTTAAAAAAGAACTGTAGAATCGTGTTGCAGTGAATAATACAAGTAAATATTTAACAGGAGTCAATACAACTAGAGTTATCTCCCTTGAATATTATTGACTGCAACTAGATTGAAAATGAAACTAAGTAATCCAAAGTTTGTGTTCGTTTCACTCCAACACAGGAATACAGTAACATCCCCAATAAGATTAAGTATGTAATGTAATCATCAAATTGGAACAGGTTATGTCTCATCCATTAATTCATTTTGGGAAACCTTTTGCAACTTTTAATTGGATAATGTAATACTAATGAAATTGTGAACAATGTTTTGGATAATTTTTTCAAATACTTAAGAAAAAAATTCTTTTGTTATTATGAATTTGTTGTTTGGAGCCTTTTCAACACTTGTTGTAAATTTACAAAGTTTCATTTTCAATACAATATTAGGGAATGAGGGTATGAGGAAGGTTACTATGGTAACATGAGGGTATGAGGAAAGTTACTATGGTAACATGCTAAATGATGGTGATTGAGGTTACAATGATAGCATACTATACAATGGCGTTTGTGAGTTTATGCGACATTACCTTGCGGAGAAAGGGGGGTGAACGGTGAAACAGAGGCTGTCGAAGTGGACGACAGAAAAACGTCTGAAAATTTAATGTCAAAAACGACATACAAATTTGGGATTGCCTAGAAGCGAGTTTGATTATTTCTGTTTTTCTGTCCTGAGTGTTGTGGAAACACAGTGAGAAAGTAACGAAAGAGGTATAATAAACAATACCAATAGCATGCCTGATGGCCGTATCCCAGGATGCAATTCAGCCAAATGTGTCAAATGTGTTGAATGAATGACCACCCAATTTCCATTCCCATCACATGTTATACTAATTGGGATTTATTCTTCCTAATGGCAAGTTAAACAACTTGCTCTATTCTTTTGTAATTTCTGCAGTAGAAGGACATATACTCCTAAATCCTGGATTTACTCTATCATACAACGTTAATGTTTGCTGTTGTGCAGGGATGTAAAATATTTGATGTATCATACAAAATTATCCTGTTATGCAAAGTATATATAGGGTTTTTTCTGATATGAAAATTAATTATGAGACAATATTCGTTGTCATTTCTAAGATCATGCTTAAATAGAAATTATTCAGCAATATCATGTCTAAGCAGGGATATCATTAGTACCGCAGGTCATTAACATATCATTTCTTATATATCATACCTATTTATATACATATATACATGTTGTAACGTATGCTTGGTTTATTGGTAAAAGCTCATGCTTATCTATATCTACATTCTCTTACTTTCATATCTTAAGAAGTCGCTTCATTTTGGCCTCAATTTACCATAAAAATCAAACACTTCATTTCCAATGTAATAATTAAAGTCCTGAATAGTATATATACTTGGTAGGCATATAACAAAAGACTTTCTCAGGATGTTTTCTTTCTTATTTCCAAATGACACTTAATTAACTCATTCACCCCTGAAGACACATTTAGACTCTTCTAAATCAAAGACCAGACCAGTCCATTATGAAGTTTCAGGGGTAAATGAGCAACCTAAACAGCCAAGGGTTGTTACGTTCCAAATTTTGAAATTAAATAATTTTTAGAATTAGGCAAGGATAACACAGTTGATAGGTGTATCAAAATACATTTGGCAAGGGATCAAAATCTTCATACAATTATATACTTTAGGGAAACTTATAATGGATCAAGGTAATTTACAGTTAATGTTTGCCAATTCAATACTTTCATATTCATCCACATGCATCAACTAAAAATTTACATGATGATGATGTCATGCAGACTCAATCCACAATTAAAACTACAGGGGGAGGTTCTAATTATCTTTCCCTAGGTAATTAATATATCCACCAGGTGTCACTACTGATGATGATACCAATACAAAGCAACAGATGACAGAATATATAATGGTGCCACATATAATATAGGTGTAAGGTCATCTATATATAGGTATGACCTTGAGAACTTACGTACCATCAGACTCAATAGACAGACGCTCGGAGACACGACGATCCTTAGTTACCACGACGTCAGATGTCTCGCTAGGTTTACTCATGCCATGCTTGTTCTCAGCACTCACACGGAAAAAGTACGGGGTGTGTGGGGTAAGATTGGCAGTATGGTATGATGTACTCTGTAAAGGTCAAATGGTTTGATTAGTTATATTAACTTAACAGTCAGAATCATTTAAAGACATGCAAGGTTTATTGGTGGAGGAAAGCTGGAGTACTCAGGGAAAAACCACTGACCACTGCCCAACCAATTATCTGGTCCAAAGCCAGAGGTGATGATGGACTTGTGGTAATATGTGAAAACATCTTAACCACTTGGCCACTGCGACTCAAGGTCAAATGGTCAGGTATAGAAACAAGACGGTAATTAAAGGAGACGGATTTGGATTATGATACCTGGACTCATTATTATCAACATTCCTGAATTTTAAAAAATTCCTTAACTTCTGTGATGCTTATTATTTTAATAATTTGAAGTTAAGGAATTCCTGAACTCCTGAGATGTTTTCTTATTTTAAGAATTTGAAGTTAATTCCGTAAAGTTAAGGACTGTTGATGAAATTGGGACATGAAACCCATTATCAGGACCATTGGTGTCTTCTAGCTCCTACATTAGATGTGTAGCAACTCCAATAGGATTCCAACAGTCAGGACAAGGACAGTCTGTGTCATGACAATAACAGTTAGGCCACGTTATGAAATGACCAGACTTACCCCTGTCATAGATATGTTGACCTTGTAGTACTTACATGACAATAACAGTTAGGCCACATTATAAAATGACCAGACTTACCCCTGTCATAGATCTGTTGACCTTGTAGTACTTACATGACAATTATCAGTAAGGGTATTCCACACTTCGTATTCCGCCTCGCACATCTCAACTTTATAGTTGGTAATGAGGCTGCCTCCGTCGTACGCGGGGCCAGACCAGGATAAGATCACGTAGGTTAGGGCGATCTCCGAGGCGTACGGCTTCCCTATTGGGGGGTCTGGTACGTCTGTAGAGCAATAAAGGCATCATACAACAATGTTTAGTTAACACATCCACCCCTTTACATTCATGATGAACTATTCCAGCTATTGATTGGAAGAGTTCAAATGTGTCTTGAGGGGTGAAATCTTTACTACAGTAAGGGACAATAACTCTGTCAAATGTTGATGGAAAGCTATAAAAGTCAGCTATCTGTGTCAACAGTTATGAGTATATGTACACATATGAAGTGATATACAGGTTTATAATAGGTAGAACACACATACCTGTATAGAAACCTACAATGTTTACTGAGAGTTCAAACAATGCTTTACCCGCTAACAAATTTCACAGTTTAATAGCATCTTAATAATTTATCTGATGTTTTTTATTTTTTACCTAAAAACAATTTTGTTGTAAAAATCTTTTGTCTTTGAAAATACATTTTTGAGATTAAATCAACTGTTACACAATTACACAGCAATATATTTTTATTTAAGAAATTTTAAAGAATTACATTAAAATTTTGAATTCTTCTTAAGTTACAAAAAAGAATTAATTTATTCTTTTAACCTCTAAATAAATGTATAATTTATTTTACTGGACTAAGCAAAATACACTGTATTCCCTTTATTTTTGATAGGAATAGTAAGAGACCAGTAATAACTACATCCTCGATACTCCAGGGGTTCCGATCACTTACGATCTCTACACCCCTGGACTATCTCATTGTAAAACTGGAGGCAACAGAACAGAACAGGTAATTTAGTCCTTTGATGTACATCAAAAGAGCCGTATAACGGTACACTGTGGTTGACTATGTGGCTTTGAAGTTGGGAGTCGCTCTCTCTGTAGTCTTCAAAGGAAATATTTGCTGGTCTGTGATTGGTCAAATATTTTCAGCTGAGCTGCCTTCAATTTCACTATGAGATAGTCCAGGGGTGTAGAGATTGTAAGTCATCGGAACCCCTGGAGTATCGAGGATGTAATAACTACTATTTATATAGATTTGACAGATGATAGATTTTAGGTATAACTCACCTTCTACTGTAATGGCCATGGACCCTGTATCCCTCCCGACATCATTTTCCACATCAATATCGTAAATCCCCGCATCGTCCAGCGTCACCTCGTTGATGATGAGGCGACTAAAATGCTCTGTAGTATTGATGGTGAACCTGTTGCCAGATTCGACCTTGACCTTGTTCTGTAGCCAAGTGATGTTTGGCCGCGGTTCAGCGGTGTACGAGACCTGTACCTGTGCTTTATTTCCGCGAAGGACAGTGAGATTTGGTGGTGAGATCTCGTGGATGTGCGGGGCCTGGTTTGATTCAGACATATTGTCTTCTTCCTCGGTAGACATAGTGTGGCATTCTGTAAAAAATATACCAGTATGTATATAATTCTGGGTGGGGGTAGGTATATCTAGAACAACAGCACACACAGTCTTGATATTCCAGGAGATACAATCACTGTCATAATATTTCTGGTCTATGTCATAACAAAACTGCAGGCATTTATATAAGAAATAAAATCAGGTACTGGCCTGACTTCCTTTGTAGAATAACAGAGCGTAACACCCAACTCCATAGTGTACCACTAGTCACTTGTTTTGATGTACATCAAAGGCACACAGTACCTTCAGTTTTACTATGCCATCGTCCAGGGGTGGATATAACGACAATCTCTAGGATATTGTAGATGTAGGACATAGCACAGATACACAATCCAAACACTGAGGTCCTCGTTAAATAAGGATGGGTAATCATCAGTAAAATAAAACTATAAATCAAAACCGACGGTTGTGGTACTAATTCACATACCACATAATACCTGATAATATTTGTGGGGGACTATTGTTTCTATTGGTGATGGGATGACGCTTAAAATTGATATCCAGACCGCGCTAATGCAAGCAGGAAGATTACAAAAAATTACGTTCCATCACCACTGGAGATACAGAACTCGTGCTGCACAAACATCCTCGCGTATCACATGGTACATTAATTAGTCCCATTAATATACGCTCCATCAGTCATTGTACACTTAAAACAGAAATAAAGCGTTACCTTTGACACGTAGGATACAGGACTGCCGTTCGGTGCCGACGCAGTTAGAGGCCAAACAGAGATAGAATCCGTCGTCCTCGGGGTAGGCTCCCTTTATCACCAGTCTGGCTGTGTCCTCGACGTACGTCATCTGAAAAAATTTGGAGGGCTGAAAAAAAAAAATCAAATTAATTACTTGAGGAAGACTTGATTTGCTGTGCTTGACAACAGATTACAATACTAGATACATGTAGATCACTCCTGTCAATCAAATCAACATTAATACCAAGTGTGCATGTCCATAGAATTCCCACAATTTACACTACTATAATACAACAATAGATGTATTTTTTAATAAACGAACTGCACATTTGCACCTAGCAGATACTCCTGTAGTTCAATTGGAATGTCATCACAAACAAAAACTGTGTAGTTCCTCCATGATGTGTGATTCAAACTCACACACAAATACCTACCAGTTTATATGTGTGACAGTCAGTTGATGGCAGTTTATATAAAATATACATGAAATGAAAAACCTATCTCTGTCTATTACTGCTAGTTGTACAGACTGAATTCACTACCAAAGCAACAGATGGTTACAGGAATAATTGAGTTAGCTCCAAACTTTTAGCCTTGTCAACTTTATGTTGTCATACATTTGATATAAAACCAATCAATATTCACATCTTCTCTAAACACAGATATCCACACATTACCACATAATATCTGATTATCTATTTGGAAGTGAATTTAAATGAATTAGTTTTAACAGGCCCCTTATATTAATCAGACAAAATTTTTGTTTAGTGATACATTAAACTGACAGTGCTTGTAAATGAAAGTTGGACAATTATATGTTTGAAACCTTGACAGCTTTATATTCTTTTCTATTTGTTTACTTTTGCATTTTCAAAATGAGAACTTTTACATACATTTCATAAGAATAGTGGCAAATTAAAATGGCAGAAAGTTAAACTTACAAAAATACTTAATGTAGCAATTTTGTCAATAATTTTACCGTTCTTTTAGTGATTGTCAAGCTAACCAATCTTTTGTGTTCAGAGACAGCGGAGCAGTTCTTTCAGAGTATACAGTTTGTAAAGTGTCCATTCATTTTCAGTAAATAACAATAAAATGGAACACAAACATTTTATAATCTAATCTAACAAACAGATCTTAATTGATGAAATAAATGTTTAATGACAATGGTTTATTGATCTGTGGTCAGTCATGCGTGGAATCGTAACATATAACTAACAATCAATATTGATGAACCTATCCATTGATTATCTATATAAACATACATATCTAGCTGGATACATTCCTGTTTGAGATTCCTATATAGATAATGATAATTAATCTACTAATATGATGGTATCATAACCATGAGGGAATTCTGAAATGTTTGCTTTTATTTCATGTACAAATTTTGTGATATGTAATTTGTAAGCAAAATGTTGCATATCAATAAATGAGTTCAGTTTCTATTACTAATTAGTTATTTTTTTAATTGAAGATATTGAGAGAATGAAAACAGCTAGGACTTAATTAAGAGGATTTATAGATTAAAAATCTTTGATGATTTTTTTTTCTCACATGGAAGTTACCAGTATGCTACTTTAGTTCTAATCATCAAAATTTTTAATTTATTTTGCTTATGAGAAGAAAGTTTCAATATTTAAATTAACCTATCTAGTCGAATGGGACTCATTCACGTACCATGCGATACCTGATAACGTTTGTGCGAGACAATTGTTTCTATTGGTGATAAAAAATGTGAAGTTGAAAAATGGCATCCCGTGATAACGTCATTTCAGTGGGAAGAATTCAAAGAGTTACGTTCCATCACCAACGGAGAAACCAGTCCAGCACAACCATTATGGGGTATCTCGTTGTACATGGATTGGTCCCATTGTGTTGTACTAATTACCTTAATTTTGTTGTTGTTCATGAACCACAAGACTTCGGGTCTTGGTATTCCAGTAACTTGGCACTCTAATATCACACAGCGCCCTTCCGGCACCGTGACATCCTCCAGCGTCGTGAGAAACGATGGTGGCTTGTTGTTGACTTTGTCAATACTTCGACTCCTCACCAATCGTTTCTCCTTATGTTCTGGACTAGATGGTGTTGGTTTACTTTTGTCAGATTCTGTCGACAGTCGTCTAGAACGAGTGCCGTTAACAGTGAGTGTTGGTGTCGTTTTTTCGATTGTTGTTGATACAGGACCTTCGAATTCTAATTTTGTCATTTTAACACTTTCAGTGTCGGAATTCTGGGAAGATTCAGACCTATCTGATGCTTTTGAATTTTTAGTTGAACTTTCGATTTTCTTGGTCGGATTTTTCAGTGTAATCGGAGTGTAGGGCACCGCTGGAGTAGCACGGACTATTCCACTATCCATACTTTCAGCGCGGACTATTCCACTGTCCATACTTTCAGAATGTAAAGTGGAATCATCACTTTCACGTGGGTAAGATTCTATAAGGTTTTCACAAGAGTTATTGCTCCTTAGACTTGAGAAGCCACTAGAGGGAGTATTACGCACACTTGGGCTGTCAAAGTTCTCTTTAGCCCAGGATGGTGTCGTGTTGCTTAGATACGAAGATTCGGAGTCAGCAAAGCTATCATCAGTTGTCACTGATGTACTATCGTCTTCAACCATCGTGATAAGGTCCTTTATTGGGGGACCTCCCGGCATTTTGAGTATAGAATTACCGATTTCTTCTATCTCATCTAAGGCCTTGTTGATTCTTTCCTGACGCTTAGTTTTTGGAGCGACCGGAGGTGGTTCTTTTTTCTGGGTGAGGAAGGCACTGTCTTTTTTACTATTGTTTGATAAATCACTTTTGATTGCTTCATGCATAACTGGCCTTTCAAATTTCTTTGTAGGTAAACTTGTTTTTGAATGTTCGTCTAATTTTGAAGGTTTGAACTTTGATTTTTCTTGATCTTCTTTAAATTTTGATTTTAACGTTGTGTCCAACACAACTGGTGTGAATTTTGTTGATATTGACTCTTTAACTTTTCCAGGTGTTAGTTTCACTTTCCCTGGTTGTACATTTTCCTTCACTGTCTGTGATACCCCTGGCTTCTCCAATGCTGTTATGAACTCGGAAACCTTTCCCTTGGACATTTTCCTATCCGGAACAGTAGACTTATTAGCACTCATAGTACCATTAGCTATAACTGGACTTTTCAAATTTGCAATACTGTTTGTGATTGGATGATTTGTAAAACTTTTGCTGATTGGCTCCTTGACAGTCGGTGACACTTGGTGTCCTGCTCGAGCCTTCAACACGTCCCTGAAATCAATTTGATTGACTCCAGTCTTCTTAGGATTGGCTGGAGGTTGACCTCTATCAAGAGGCACCTTAGGGGAAACTTCTCTCATGCTGAGAGGCCCATTTCGGGTAGAGTTTTTATTATTTAGCCAGCTGGGGGAAGCATCCGCTATTTTCCCCCTTTTAGTTCCAAGGTCGGAGCTATCGGACCCAGTGGAAGAACTTGCCGATTGTCCGTGCTGTCTCGATGAACGTGGTGATTCTTCCAGTTTTGTGCGTAGTCTTGATGAAATTGATGATTCTGTTGAATTCTTCTGCTGTTTTGGTAAAATTGGTGATTTTTCTACATTATTGTGCTGTTCAGGTAAAATGGACAGTTCTTCAAATTTTTGATGTTGTTCTGATGAAAGTTTTTCTGATTTCGTCTCCTGTTTTGACACACTAGGAGACTCTGCTAACTGTCTTTGCTGTTCTAATGGTTTCATCGTGTTGTCTGTTGATTTGCCCTGTTTTAATGAGTAAGTTGTTTTAGAATCAGGTATTCTTTTTGTCATTGATTTCGTTTCAGGTTTTTCAGTTTTTCTTAACTTCACATTTACAAAGTTTGGCTTTGTTTCCTGATCAACAGTAGAAGATTTGGCACTTTCTTGATGAGATCTGGAACGAAAAACAGAATAATATTTTGGTAAATGTTCATTAAATTACAGAATTCACAATGGAAAAAAGGCACCTATCATAGTAATAATCCCTATGGTTATCAATACATAGAGTGTGTTCTCTGTCAAATAATCCAGTCTGTACATAAAGGATCCGACAACATCCCTTTTGGGGTCACATTTTAAAATTCTGTAATAATTCAGTGATATTCTGACAATATTATATTACTTTACATAAAAATGCACACAAATTAAATAGCCTATGTTTTGTGCTGAAAGACACAATGCACCTTATATAGTATTATAAAATTACAGTAAAACTCCCTAATAGCAGGTTATGTTTAAAATAATTTTTATCGTTAAAGAACTCTTGACAAATGTCTTCACTATCTGTTGTTATCTAACGACCTTTGATGAGCAAACTTACATTTTTTTCAGCACAGGACTGTGTAAATTCCGACTCGAGGTTGGCGTGTGTCTCGTTAAGCTTTGTGTACTTAGTACCAGTCTGGTATCCGTGGAGACTGTACCCCCGGGGCTCTTTAGGGTACACGTATAGGTTCCCACGTCACTCTCGGACACACCCTTCACTTCTAATGTACAGTCCTCCCCGTTTTTTATCTGATAGATGAACAGAAAAACATGCTAGTCAATTCTTCACTTAGTAAAACAGAAATCTATATTTATCCATAGAGATTGGAAACTCCTCCTTTGTTTACAGCAGTTTTTCTTTCAAAAATTGTACTCAAACCATCTGAAAATTACTGAATTTGTTTAACATATCAAAGATGTTCCCCTGTATTTAACTATTTAAAAGTATATCTAACAACACCTAATCACATACATAGGTATATCTGCTTATCGTGAAAATAGCAGAGTTGGTCATCTCTGATATATATCCTGTGCATTCAAATTTATATGAGCAATAGCATCATATAAATTCACGAACTATAGAGATCGGTGAACCACAGAATTTAACCTCTGTGAATATGTTCATTAGGAAACAGTGAACTATTGACCCTGCAAATCATGACCTTGAGTGATGTATACCTTATATCTGCCTTGGTTGGTGATTATCTCCCCTTCCCTACTCCACTCTATACTAGGTGGCGGTACTCCAGATGTCCTACACAGAAATATTGCACTATTTCCCGCACTAACGAATGCTGTTCTTGGTCGTAAAATAAATCCTGGTCCTTTTAAAGTTTTATCTTGGTACACACTGCTCTCGACGCTGGAGAATTCTTTGTTGTCCGTTGAATTTGTAAAATGTTCATTTTGTTCACTCAATAAATTGTTCACATTTTTGTTGTTCACATGTTCATTTGGAGCATTCCTTGTGTTGAATATAAGTTCCTCTTGAATTTGATTGTCTATTTTACGTTCTGTATAAAATGGATTTCGTATTCAAAATTACAAAAAAAAAATTAAAACGAATGTTGGAAAATAAAATAAAAAGGAAGAAAGTGGAAATAATCAAACTGAAATAATTTTATGTGGAATGTTTTCAAAAAGAGAGATAAAGAGAACTTAAAAAAAGAAAGAAACAAAAGAACTAAAAAGATAGAAAGAAGGAAAGGATGTGTTTTCTAGGTGGATCTTGGTTTCTGTTGGAGGTGAGACCGGGAGCGGTCAGATTCTGTGAAATAGAAACAGAGATAACAGCCTATTAGAATGGATTCTCAGATTTTATAGGACACGTTGAAGATTCTATTTCTCATCATTTCAACTCCAGTCTTTTTAAGTTTTTTTATACATCGGTAGTCATCCAAATTCTAAGGTGTTGAGTCAAACCTCTTTTTGTCCTTAGGCTTTTCAATATGCTGGATTCCAATGAGAAATAGAATTTTCAAGCTGAGGGAAAAAGTCAAATTCTAATTTTTTGTGTTTCTGGTGGATTACAAAGTGATTACTTTGAAAATCCAATAAAGATAACACTCAAAATAAGGAATTTGACCTTTGACCCCAACTACATGCATAACGACATGCACAGAATATATGGAATAAGCAATTACATCCATTAAAGTATCTATGTAAATATTCAAGCTTGATTTTGGTTTAATTTTTTTCAGTAATTAACCATGTAAACACATGAGTTACTGCCAAATATTCAGATTTCTGTTTCCAATTAGGTGTAATTGCTGTATTCTCAGGCTCATCTTGCAATACAACAGGGATGTGGCCCTGAAACTGTATAGCATAGACATCAGCCTACATTCGTCCATGCTGTCCATGCAA
Source organism: Argopecten irradians irradians (assembly GCA_004382745.1). NCBI lineage: Eukaryota > Metazoa > Mollusca > Bivalvia > Pectinida > Pectinidae > Argopecten > Argopecten irradians. The sequence continues at coordinate 627,310 of SAYR01017606.1, read as the reverse complement.
GGGGAATATCTTTGTCTGTACGGATTTGTGCCAAGCCCTGAATCTGTACAGACAAATTTCCCCAGAAAGGTCATGCCTTCCATGCCAAAGGCCATGACCTAAATACATACATTACCTGCTACACAGAGACGACAGTGCGTTTCCGCACGCCCCGCCTCACTCTGAACTTGACACGAGTATCGTCCTGCGTCCGTGCTGATTACTTTTGATATAAGTAGCTCGTGAACATTACCATGCGATAAAATTTTGGCAAATGGGTCAGTAGTGGAAATGTTCTGATCATCATGCAACCAAACAATGTCCATAGGTGACATTCCTGTAACGGAGGAGCATGCATAACGTATCATACAAGTCATAGATATCGTACAAGTTATAGATATCGTACAAGGTATAGATATCGTACAAGTTATAGATATCGTACAAGTTATAGATATCATACAAGTTATAGATATCGTTCAAGTTACAGATATCGTATTCAACCCAATAAGTACTTCTGTCCATATATGCTTAAAATCCTGAACATATAACCTCACAAATATGTGAATGCCATTAAGGTTTCTTTATTTCATTTTTTAAAATGGATTTGTCATACATTTTGTGAAATAATTTAAAGATCTAGCTGTGATTCTTTAATTTCTAGAGTGAACTAAATCCTATAGTACTTATTGGGTTGAGTGTGATAATGCAGCAGTATTTTAGACAAAAGTTTAAGTCAAATATCAGAAATTTTATTTAATCAAATTTTACCATCAATTTTATTGACATATATTAATTTATGAGAAAGAAATATATGGAAGATTTAAAAAAAAGTTCAACACAAAATACAAAAGTTAACACCAATATAGATACAACAGATTAAAGGGAGATAACTCCACATGCAAGAGATACAAGCACTAGCACATGTAATTGATCTTTTTCATTTGTTCAGACATTGAGTAACTTTACAAACAGAATTTCACTATACTTTTGAAGCAGACTATATCAATGAAAATTTTTTAAATATAAGAATTATTTACAATATTTTGACATATGATGTAATGGATTTTTGGACATAATTGAAATCTTTATTAAAAAACTGATAATGCAATTATAAATCAACATAAATAAAACACACACGGAATAACTCAATCTTTAGTAACAGAAACTACTGATTAATCTAACACAAACATCAAAACCTCCAACAATCTCACATTTACCATATCTCTTGGATGATCGAGAAGTAATCTTAAAGTGTTCAGTAAATCTTAAAATACGATATATCACATATATCCTTGCACCATTATTCAAATGTATCCTATCAACTGTTAGAAGAATTTCTAATATTTATTTCAAGATCAATTTTGGAAAAGGAAAAATTTGAGGATAATTTCGTTTATGAAAAGATATGGTAAATGTGTTAACATGCTGATATCTAGTGGGACTACTGACCTTTGACCTCCACAGAAAGCTCCACACGGTCTCCGTTGTCGACCTCCATGTCATGTAACTCCCGCACAAATGTGGGAGGTTCACGGAAATCATCTGGTGACTGATCTTTTGTTGCTAAGGAAAACAAGCAACTCATAATTATTACAGAATTTATTAACAGAATAGAAAAACAAGATTATACAAAGGTTTCACTTTAACTCCTATTTTACTTAGTTCCTTAACTTCTCATTGTCCTATATATCATACTTACAACATACATCATTTTAAAATTTCTATGCCATTTTTCTTTTGACTTCAGTGATAAATTTCTCCGAGGTTACAAAACAATCTACCATCAGTGAAGGAATGAAGACATACATACTTGAAGTAATCGTAATTTTAGCCTTGATCTGATCCTTGCCAGCCTCGTTCTCAGCTACACATTTGTAGGTGGCGCTGTCGGTGACCTTGACACTCGGCATCACCAGTCTGACAGTGGACCCGTCAAACTCCATCGTGTTGGCTTCTGTAGAAGTGAGCTCCTCTTTCTCTTTGTACCAGTGCACAGTGGGACGGGGATAACCTACGAATATTCAAAGAGGTCGAGGTCACATATGATTGTTCAGGCTCCAATTTCTCGAAACAAAAGTGCAGACTTAAGTCAAAATTTCATTTTTTCTCCATGTGTAACTTATATAAATACTTAAGATTAAGTCAGTTTTGAACTTAAGTTTGTTTCGGGAAATCGGGGCCGGGGGTTAAGGTCGCTTGATGAATAGTCTGGTAAATATTGGAGAGAGAAGGTGGATTAACATATAAATAAAGATGAAAATAATTTGATTATTCAAAATGATCTGTAGACAAATATTTCATTAAAAGCAATGGTTCACAATTCCATGTTACATGAAATAGTTTTAGGTCACCTACATAATAAAAGGTTTACAAAGGTCAATGTTGCTTGGACAGTCAAATTTCAAGGTCAACTGGATATATGTAAATGTAATAAGTATATATCTACAATTAAACAATTAATTAATAACTTTATTAGATGTAATTTAAAACATTGTATCTTACTATCCGTTTAATAAAATGATGAGACCAGTGAGTTATCTGCCCTTACCTGTAACTTTAGCTTCCAGGACCAGTTTATCCCCGACACTCAGTGACTGATTGGTCAGAGGGTTCACAAACTTGGGCGCAATGGCACGAGTTCCGGCGGCTACAAAAAAAAAATGGTAAAATATGACAAGGCTGTTCCATTTTCTTTGCAGAAGTTTCTTTATGAATTTTGTGAAAATGAATAAATATACAAATCCGATTAAAAAGAATGAAAATAAGGCAGGAAGGACAAAGAAAGGAAGACAGAAAGAAGATTTCATCTGGCAATTATACTCCAATATATTACTTACCGAAATAATGTTAATCGTGAACTTTTTCAGACCATTATATTATAGTCGGAACATCAAAACTCAGAGTAAATTAAAGCCACATTACGAGCCAGTTACCATATGATAGTGTTGTTCACACCTCACAGGGGTTTATTCACAGTCCTATAAAAGGATTATTATATTTTATCCATTATATAATATATTAACACACATCTACAACTCCATTGTTGATCCAGACAAAAACGTGTTCATTCATCAATCAACTGCATTCATATGCCAGTGAACCATGTGAATGACCTTTTGATTTACATAATATATATCCATCCCAAGAAAAAACTGTAAGACTTTGTTTTGTAGAAAACACAAGTCTTTTCACGCTGAAAGTGTTAAAGTCTGCAGGTTTCCTGACCAGGGATAATAATGTTAAGTATGTTGTGGTCTGTAAAGTGAGGTCTTTAATGAGAGGACTAATTTCCGGAGTACATGGGGTCTGCTTTAACTCACAGTAATAAAATTCTTTACAATGGGTACATGGACACCAGCTAGATTCTATAGGTCTGGTAATGAGTACCCTTACACCTACACAATACCTATACAATTTCCATTGATGGAGAGGATATCAACTTTTACACCATTCAGTCTATGTTTATTTGTGACCTTACTAAATATAGCCAAGTGTACATATATATACTTCTCTATGTTAAAGAAGTTTATTGAATATAATTTCAAGTACACTAACTCAATGATGGCCTTTTGTAATGAAGAGTTACAGTCTTACATATCAACATGAATGAATTCAAGCACTCTCTTTGTACAAATTACATTGAATATATTGCAAGAAAGGTTTCAAGTTTTTTCACTGTGTACCCCACATGAACACTATCAGCTAATTTCTAAATACCGTATTTGACCCAATAAGCAGCCCCTCTTCATTTTCACTCACTTCAAATTTAATGCTGACAGAATATATGAAAACTGTGCTAGTTAGTTTTGCAAATTGATGTATGGCTTACTTAATTGTAGAAGAATTTTATGAAAGTCTTGTCCAAATTCTATTAGGCACCCCTTTATTTGCTTCAAATTTTTAAGTGCCTTGGGCACTTATTGGGTCAAATACAGTATTAGATTCTAAGTCTTGCAATGTCATGTTGACATTAGGTGGTACAGAGTCGGATATATATCAAGGTTGTAATATATTATAATGGTGGATATCCATTTCCTTACAGGAGTGGTTACTTACACGACACCGTTAGAGAGGCCAATGTTTTAGCTTCACCGCCAGTATTGGTCACAACACACTGATATTTCCCGCTATCTTTGGACGCTACACGCGACAGTACAAGGCGAGCCAGGCGTCCATCGAAGGATTGTTTGGTCAGGAAACCTGATGTCATGAGGCGGCCATCTTTGTACCATGAAGCTGAAGCATCTATTGCGTCTGGAAATAAAATCGTTCCATTTTGTAATTTATGTATTTGCATTTAAAACTATGCTTTTAACAAAGTACCCGGTAGATAAGTTGGTCCTCAGATGTTCATTCAACCATGGTCTACTGCATTATGATAAAAATAGAGCAATAATTACCCTTTAAATACACCTAACTATAAGAATATAATTAGCATCATTAATGTTTTACTTTTAGAATGCATATAAAAGCATGGAAATTACACAAAAAATCTGAAACATATAGTTTCTTTGAGCTACTAAAACTAAATAGTTGAGAGATTGATAAGACGAAAGGATCACTGTGTTATAGTGATTTCTGTTTCATGTTCATATCGTCAACACATGACAGTATAGTAATGATGTTGTGGTCTATTGTGAATCAATTCATTTGAATAAATAGTTTTGCTCATTTTTTTAACATTATGATCCGGTGGGCGGTGGATAATAATACTCTGACTTTAATGACAAAGGAATTATGTTAATTACTTGACTTGTATTCATTATCATATTCAGCTCAATAATTATATCACTTTTATATCCTTTTTATGTGCCCAAGACTACTTTTTATGTGCCCAAGACTACTTTTTATGTGCCCTAGACTACTTTTTATGTGCCCCGGACTACTTTTTATTAGTCTGGATATGAAATTGACATGTACAGTACAAATAACATAAAGACAAAAACAAACAATTGATATGACTTCTTACCAATATATTTGTAAAGACAATAACCATATTTGCATTACGTATGGTATATATATAACCCAATAAGCGCTCTCATCTCTTTAAGCCCCCCTCCCCCACTCAATCACCATCACCCAACCCTTCTTTTCATGCCTTAAGTCTATTTACCTTGAATTTAAAGAACTATTAATGCTAACTGAAAATGTTAATTCCTTAAAATGGCTTTCTTTTATTTTTCCCACAAATTGACATGTGGCTAACGTTGTGCAATACCACGGTAATTTTGTGGCAGGTTACGTTTGACGCCCCCTCCATTCTACAATTATCTAAGTTTACACTAGGTAAATAGTATATTGGTATGAATGAATATTTACATAAAGCTTTTTCTTAAACAAATCAATTTAATTTCAGTTAAAAGATAAAAAAAAATGTCTTTGACTGTTAATTGATCTCTATATAGTCCCTACCTCCAATCTATATTCTATTTGTTTAAGAACCTTCAGATGAATTTATTGGCCCAAAATACGAACACGTCAGGCGTTAAACTTACTGGAGAATTTACATTCCAATGTAACGTTTTTATCACCAGGTGAGACGACGAGATCGTTAAGGGGAATGTCAACTTTGGGCGCCACAAATCCACTCTTCTTAGAAGATGTCTGAGGTTTTACTGTAATTATAGAAATGTACAGATATTCAGAGAAAGAAAACAAAATAAATGTTATATTCAATTTAATCCACATTCATGCATGTTTACATTTTATATGTATTTTCGACAAATGTGACATACAAGGTTGAGTAACTTGGTGAGATGTCATCTGTCAAGTTTCGGAGTATCCATTCATACAGAAAATCTCTTCACTACAAACCTTTATGTTAATTTTTTACACACATTGTACATAAATCACTGCCAGGCACACTTGTAATTTACAGTACAGGGAATCCGTAACAAATACAATTCAACATAATCAAACTGCTTTGGACTAAGTCGTGTGGAGGTGAATGAAATATGTGGTCTGTATTTGTAACAACATTTCAAAATGTCAAAATTCAATTAATGATTTTGATAATGAAATGTAACGAGCTTTCAATCAATCAATAAAATTTATAACTCGAAAATGTAACAAACTTGCAGAACTGTCAATTAAAAAAACAATTTATCTAAGTTGATAGAAAATGTCAATCAAAACTGTAATAAATCATTAAATTATGAGTAAAAATTTAAAGGCTACGTTCCTAAAATGTCACATACCTATAGCTAGATATGTGTACACAATCAATCATGACAGTAACTTATAAGATATTAAAGGACGGCTTCTTAAAATATCACACAGACCATGTACAAAAATAAAATTATAAAACTAAAATAGACGATCCATGACTATTTAAAATCTATGGCTCCACTAGTCATTTAATACAGAAATTAGATGATACTAAAACTGAAACATCAATGGAAATTATGATTTTATTAAATTATTATTACACAGTTAAAATATTAAATGATTAAATTTTATAATACCATACCTACAAAATGTGAGTTATTTTTAATTGATACCTATGAAATATAAAATCATACCTATAAAATATAAAATCATACCTACACAATGTTAAATTCCAGGATTAAGAATGATCATCTGATCCCTGATTACATGCACAGTTATCGACAGTACAACAAATACTGACAGACTAGATATTGAATGGTAGGTGGGAGGGCCCTTGTGAGTCACCTGTCGTTAACGATATACTCCCATCGACTCACGATTGTCCCACATCAATGTTGAACATACAGGTAGATCATTCGTAGCTACATACTTTATAGATAACATTTAACTTGTTCTACACATCCGTAACCCTGACATAAAATTTCAATAGGAACATTTCATGATAGATAAATATCTTAATGTTTAAAGAACTGTATCAAAAAGTATATTATGAGTAAATGAAAATATAGGAGTTATGACTAAGGTGAAATTTATTCTTATTTTGACTTGTTTTAGTGTAGAAATAGGTATGACTACAACTGTAATTAATTAGAGAGAGATCGGTGGTTAATGTTTCACTGACTTTAATATATCAATTATTTACCTGTTACTTTATTTATGTTGTCATCATATTTGTGAAATAAAAAGTTTAATTATATCAGCTATTCAGACATGTAATTGTATTTTTTTATTCAGCAATTTAACTATTACAGGATTTCTGGGCTTGTTAACACCCTCAAAGTTGAAATAAATAAATTTTCTGAACACAACTGCCGCTGTTGAAGAAATCCTATGTGATTATGGTGAAGATGTAGAGGAACCACACAAAAAATTATAAAATGTCTGTAGACATATTAAAATGCCCGCCTTTGTTATATTATCACAAGATGGTACAGGATAAATAACAACAGACTGGGCAACACAAAATCCCCCCTCCCCTACCCCCTATGAACCAGACTGGGCAACACAAAATACTCCCCTCCTCTACCCCTTACGGACCAGACATGGCTACACAAAATCCTCCTTCCCCTACCCCCTACGGACCAGACTGGGCAACACAAAATCCCAACCCCCTCCCCTACCCCTACGGACCAGACTGGGCAACACAAATCCACCTTCCTGTACCCCCTACGGACCAGACTGGGCAACACAAAATCCCCACCCCCTCCCCTACCCCCTACGGACCAGACTGGGCAACACAAAATCCCCCCCCCCTTCCCTACCCCCTACGGACCAAACTTGGCAACACAAAATCCAGTCCCTCCTCTCCTACCTTTTTTATTTCATCCAAGATCAATCAAATCCAGCAGTTTGCACTAAGTAACAAGTACTAACCATAAACATCCAAGTCCACATCAGCCTTGTTACTGCCAGCCGAGTTTGATATCACGCAGGTGTAACTCCCAGAATCCTCGCTGGTCACGTCACGTACTTCCAACCAATGAAAGTCGTTCTCTTCATAAATCTAGATTTAAAAACAATTCTGATATTAACCACTACCCTAACTTTACTATACTTAGAAAACTTACTATTGCGTGATTAGATCTTGTGTAATTCACAGCAGATCCTGAAATCTAATCACCGTGAAAAAGTGTCAAATATAGATAGAGTCACATGATTCTAATGCACAATATTAAATTGCACTGAGAAAGGAAATAGGCAAGAAAATGTTAAATAAAGGGTCCTACCAAAAATGGTCTAATGTATGTGGAACCATGATCATCCTTTTAAAAGTTTATAAAAATATTCTGAACATATAAAAGAACATGTTTTTATGTCAGAACTGAATTTTCTTGCATCCTCAAGTTTATTGAACGTGAAGACAGCGCTCACCTTGTATTTACCGCCCGATGACAGGGCGTCGCCGTTTGTGCGACTCCAGGTGAGTTTAGTTTGTGGTGTATCATCGTATGAAGCCTTGAACTTCGCTGTCTGGCCTTCGTTCACAAACTGACGTCTCGGTTTAACTATGAATTCTGGGACTTTTTCTTTCTCTTTTCCGGATTTCTTGTCCTTCACTAGTTTCCTGTTCAAGAAAAAATTTATTGACATTTTAAATAATTTCTGTGATTTATACCCGTTTTAATCTTAACTTATTTGATTAGGACTAGGAAAGGATCTGAAACATCATAAATTTATTTCAGAACAATTTAAAAACACAAAGGGGCACATGTACACATGACGGTATTTGCCAACCATTTACTATCCACTTGAAATATGCCTTGGTGTCATATGTTGCAAAGCTTTGAAGGTGTTGCAAGCATTTAAAATCATATTGATGGATCATTTTAAATATGATACCATTATTATCACTTATTATGACGGAAGTTCAATCAACTTCACAATATACAATACCTTAATATGAAACTTCCTTCACTTACATTATTAATGATTTGATTTTTTGTTAACGCCTTACAATCAAAAAGGGCACTTAACTTCTTCCTTTTTAAAAACATGTTGTGGAATTTTAATTGCATTCTTAAAAGGACTAGAGTTGTAGTGTGTAGATGTTCAGGTTTCAGCTCGCGGGCAAAAACCTAGACAAAGATTAGGGTTGGTATTGTCTTTAGAACTGAGGAGATCATTTCACCAAACAAGGATAGACAGGACTGCAGTCTTTTGTGCATGGACAGGGACCACCGCATGGGAACTTGTACACAAATAAACTAGCTCATTTCAAACTTTAATTTAGTCTCCTTACAAAATATACAGTGTATAGAGACATGCTAACAACATAAGCATAGACAGAGACTATTGCATGGGAACTTGTATGCAAATAAACTCATTTCAGAATTAGGCCATGCACTTTGATGATGATGATGAAATTGTTAATTATAAGGTTCACAAATTTCATCATATGATTATACAAATATTTTTAAGAGTTTTGAAATAAATCATTTAGATCCAACTATAAAAACCTTTCTGTTATTTGTTAGCTGTGTAAATATAGATGTACGGCGACATATTCCTGGATTTTAGTTGTATTACCTCTGATCGAGTGTGGCTTTAAAATTTTAAGGGGAGACAATCTAAATCATACATTGCCCTTTTTGAAATTGTATGTCTACTAGAGACTAGAAACGTCTGTAAGAAATACAAATGCCTGTGCTGTCTTGATCCATATGAAACCCAACAGGATAGTACGTTATTGGTATGATCACTTGCACCTCCCCCCTCTACTCCATATATGACAGGGTACATAAAAAAAATAATAATCAAGTCTTGGATGTTTTGTAACATTTTGCTGATAATTCTCGATTATAGAGTAGAATCTCCTATTGTGTGGTTTATATAGAAGTAAGCACATATTATTATGTGTAGGGGTTAGTGGAAGGCCAACAGTAGACCACATCAAACACGTGGATCTTATAACAACTGTACAACTGCACTTCCTGTGTAACAGACGCTCACTCAAAACACGAGCTGACAAGCTGACGTGAGGTCTGATTGGTTTGATGTCCATTAACAGCCAGGGTCATTTAAGGACGTGCAAGGTTTATATTGTGGAGGAAAACTGTTGTCATATCAAATTTTTACTCCCATAAAATATTCACCCGTCTGAGTATTTCATGGGGATCCAAATTTTATAGGACATCGAAGAACAAGAGAAACACCGTTGACCAGTGGTTAGTATCTGGCTGCCATTGATGGGATTCAAACTCGTAACCCAGAGGCGTAGGGCTTATAGTAATATGTGTCTGGATATCTTAACCACTCGGCCAATGCGGCAAATTCTAGCAATAGTCAAAGTCATGTAGGCCAACCTCAATTTTAAGTCCTGGTAATACAGGGAATAATACATATACAACAAAAATAAATCAAATATAGAGTACTAATGCCAATAGTATAAATAAGGTTTCACATTTCAGTTTTTTAAATCTTAAATTTCTTTAATGATACTCATAAGATAATTCATTGTTGTTTTGTTACTTTTGTAACCGAGTTCAATTGATAAATAAACGACTCCGACCTCAGAAACACACACCATTGATGTATTGTGAAGAGTGTGGCGGTTAAAATTTCAGTCTTTCATTATTTTTTGTACAATTTATATTTTAAAACTCCAGGTAGACCTTGAGACATTCAATCCCTAACATATGTATATGAATAATGTACACGATAAGCGTGTCCATGATGGTGAAACCTGGGTTTTTCCATAACAAATATTTTCAGAAATGTTGAAGAGGATTTTAAAGGCTGTTTTAAGTCAAAGGTCTTGAAGTAAACCCCCGCCTCTCTCTATGTAATAAAAAAAAACAACAAATAAATAACTCTGTATGTCTTATCCATGGTACTATATAGGCCTTATCCTGTACCGATTTATAACCATACTGGTCCGACACGAAGACCAGGTATGGCTTTAAAAACATTAATAGTGTTATATAACCTTAGTAACTTTTATCTAAATACCAATTACCCCTGGTAGTCCTCTTATGTATGTAGAGATAGGGAAGTTCTGTTTGGAAATACCTAGAAAAGTTAGAATTGTATTCAGTATGAATTATTTCTGCTGCTTTAGTGTCACGGTGTTCCGGAGACAGGTTAAGATGTCCTGACATAATACACTACCACTACACTTTGGATTTTTGAATTCAGTACACTTTGGTTTTTCCTTTGACCGGACAAGTCCTCAAATGAGCCTGACTGTTAATAAGGCATTAAATATCAAACATCCAGTCAGGTGATTTTAGAATGAGTATACCGGTTTCAGAGCCATCCAGTCAGGTGATTTTAGAATGAGTAAACCGGTTTTAGAACTGGAGGAGTCTCTCATAAAAATCAACACAGATCTACTTTCAGTGCCCAAAAAATCTTACCTCTTTTGCTTTCAAACACAAAACCCAGAGGTGAGGGAATACCCCAGGTATAGTTACACAGACAACTATAAACAGCTGTCTCCTATCCTGGGTGTTATACTTTTTATCGCAGTGTAACAGTCGAGTTTTATCTTATTCTTTGTAACAAACTGGTAAAATACTGCTCTTAAGACAGCTATCTTCAAAAACAAAAAAAGTTTCTGTTTTATTCTATTCCAGTATAATAATCGATGAGGGATCAATAAACACATTGTGATTTTTTGACCTCCTGTCTGGATTAAGGTTTATTCCTTCATAAAATGATGAAATTGAAAAGTCAATATACTTACTTAGAAACTGGATCGATTTGGAGGTCTGTAACAAAGAAACAAAAACATGAACTAAGATATTGAAATGGGGACACAGTTGAACAGATAAAGGTTTTCATGGCCAACAAAACAAGGCTATCAAGTGACAAGGTCACCTTGGTCTGTCACTGGAGACTACCAAAAGGATTTACTCAACTGTGGTCACTGGTGGGGAATTTTTAAGTAAAAAAAAAATGTCTCAAGCTGGTTAGTATAGTCAGGTGTCAGTAAAGTCAGAGGTTAGTAAAGTCAAAGGTTAGTAAAGTCAGGGGTCAGTAAATTCAGAAGTCAGTAAATTCAGAAGTCAGTAAAGTCAGAGGTCAGTAAAGTCAAAGGTCAGTAAAGTCAGGGGTCAGTAAAGTCAGGGGTCAGTAAAGTCAGGGGTCAGTAAAGTTTAAGGTCATTAAAGTCAGGGGTCAGTAATGCCAGGGGCCATTGAAGTCAGGGGTCAGTAAAGTCATGTGTCAGTAAAGTCAGGGGTCAGTAAAGTTAAAGGTCAGTAAAGTCAGGGGTCAGTAAAAGTCAGGGGTCAGTAAAGTCAGGGGTCAGTAAAAGTCAGGGGTCAGTAAAGTCAGAGATTAGTAAAGTCATGATCACATGCCAGTTAAGTCAGGGGTCAGTAAAGCCAGAGGTCAGTAAAGTCAGGGGTCAGTATAATTAAAGGTCAGTAAAGTCAGGTGTCAGTAAAGTCAGGGGTCAGTTAAGTCAGGTGTCAATAAAATCAGGGGTCAGTGAAATATCAGGAAATTTTGGCATTGTTGAGATTACATGGCATCAAATTTGGTTTCATTTTAATATAGGATTATGCCCATGACATATGATATAACAGTTGGGATTTAAAAAGAAGGAAAGCTTTTTTGTTAATCAATTCAGTATTGAACTTTTCAATCTGAGGAAGTCAGACCTTGAAATATATTATTTTTATCCTCTCTATAGCAGTGTGGTTGTTTAGTATTGAGCGTAGAGTACAAGTAGGATAGGAAACCGACACTCACTGACATTCTATATAACATACATGTCACTGTATGTACATACAACAACACACAATCTGTATAGGGACACTCACTGACATTCTATATAACATACATGTCACTGTATTTACATACACAAACACACAACCTGTATAGGGACACTCACTGACATTCTATATAACATACATGTCACTGTAATTACATACACCAACACACAACCTGTATAGGGACACTCACTGACATTCTATATAACATACATGTCACTGTATTTACATACAACAACACACAACCTGAAGAGGGACACTCACTGACCACAGGGACTTGTAACGTAGGTTGTGAGAAAGTCTGCTGTGTATACATGTGTACTATATACTATAT